>RJWM01000408.1:0-179856 GCA_004363535.1 Dasyprocta punctata | reverse complement strand
ATCTTTATAATTTCCTTCCTTGTACTAGCTTTAGATTTGGATTGTTTTTGTTTTTCTAGGACCTTGAGGTGCCTCATCAGTTTATTTATTTGAATTTGCTCTGTTTTTCTTTTCTTTTTTTTTTTTTTGCAGCACCAGGGATTGAACTCACAACCTTGTGCCTGTCAGATAGGCGCTTAAGTCACTGAGCCAAACTCCTGGCTGCTCTGTTTTTCTGATGTGAGCATTCATTGCTATAAACTTTCCTCTTAGGACTGCTTTCATTGCGTCCCATAAGTTCGGCTGTAGTGGCATTATCATTTAACACATTCCCACCAGCTTGAACCACTGGTGGTACATGAATGACTGTCTCATTGGGTGGTTTGAACCATTTCTTAGGGTGTCTCTGGTCACAGTAATACAACGAAAGGCATTGATTTAGCAGACTGCATGTCATATTACAGTTCCTTAAGGAAAACATTAAAATGATATAAAAATTATGTAAGTGATGTATGGTACGCGAGTTGTAAGTTCATATTATATACACAATGGGGTACTTGTAAGACTTCCATGTTAAAATTTAGCGAATTAATTAATGTAAACTATTAACCCATGAAGAGATGTCACAGATAATCCTTGAGTTAGAATGGCAGCTTAGTGGTCATCAGGAACCTGTGCTTCTCTGTGTTGCTGCTGTGCCATCGTTACTATATCTCCTGTGGTTCTACATAGCCAACAGAATGAACTCTAGTTGTCCTGTCTGTATTACAAACAGCAGAAAGGATAGCAGTAGTTATGCCCATGCACTTTCACAGACTTCCTGCAATCTTTCAGTTTATTTCTAGCCAGTCAAGTTGACTAGAACTTTGGCACAAATAGCTACAAGGAAGGTGGAGAAATGTAGTCTGGGTGACAGTGTTCACAACTGATAGGATTCTAAATTGGATGGGAGAAGAATTATGTTGACATCATTGGTAGCTAATAATCTTTGCCATGCCATGTCATTGCTTTATTTGGTGAAAGTAGTAGTAGAGAAAGAGAAATGGTCAAATTCTATTTTTAGAAGATTACCACCTGAGACAGGGAGGGTGGGACTGAGGGAGGTAAGAAGACCACAGCAGAGACAATTTCATGAGACTGAAAGGATTTGATGAGGTGTTTTTGTTTTATTTTTTCGAGTCCTGCTAACTTGTTCAAGTTAGACTCAATCTTGTGACTCCCGTTCTGTTTTAGCCTCTCATAGCACTGGGTTTAAGGCATTTACCACTATGCCACAGGACTTGGTGGTTGATCAGATGTGAGCAGGCTTCTGGCTTAGCAGCTGCGACATGAGTAATGAAGCAATGGAACTGGAGTGATACTTAGAATGAGTTTTACATCAAGCAGGCAGAACAAGGAGGTAATGTTTTATAAGTCAAGGGGAAGAGAACATTTCAAGATTTAGGGAGTGGTCAGTTGTGTCAAGTACACCCAAGAACACAGATAAGAGATGTATTTCTGTTATTACTAGAATTTAGCAATTAGAGGTTGTCAGTGCTGTATTCAGAGCTGTTCATCCATGATAAAGGTCAGCAGGTAAGGGAATCAATGGAAGGTAAGTAGAGGTGCTCATGGAAAAAATAGAGATTAGGCTGAAAATATGACTGAATGATTGATGAAGCAAAGTCCTTGAGGTGGACACCGGTAGAAATTGCCTTAGGATGGGGCAGCTCTTCCTGTAACTAGAAGAAAGGGAAGAAATAAAAATAGCGATGCAAGGAGGATTTGAAGATCTAGTGGCAGAAAGTCAGTGGCTTTTATTCATTCTTTGAAACAGGAGTTGAGCTCATCTTGGTGGTTGGGGTATTAATGAACTTGATGGTGGACCATGTGGTAGTGTTGCCATGTATATTATTTACCAGCTTGCTATATTGAAAAAAATTTTTTTGGTCTAGGTGTGGTTTTTCTGTTATGAAATCAATCAAATCAATGCTATGAAATCAATCAAATCAATCTTTCAAATGACCCAGATTATGGTCATTACCTTTAGAAATGTAAAATGACAGGAGAGTGTAGTATGTGAGTGTGCCAAGCACAGAACTTGGCATATATACACTGTGCTTAAGGGTTTAATGAATAAGCCAGTGTTCTTGGAATACTTTCTGTACATATGGAGCATCACTGCTAATTTGTTTTACTGTTTACACAGCTTATTTTCTTTCAGGCAAACTTGCTTTTGTTGAAAAAAATTCTTTCAGATTGCAATAATCATACCCTTGTGAACCATAACAGGGCAGGTACTGTTAGCTTGCTTTGGGTATTTGGCACTGTCTCCAGGAATAGCACAAATATGCTACCCAGGACTGGGTTATACTATTGCTAATGGGAACAGTGTGTCCATGACTGTGTAATGAATTTGCCTTTTCTTCTAGCTGGAAACTAAGTTGTGAACAGACTTGGCAAGATACAAATCATGGGAGTCTTTGAAAAGATCTCTTTTCCATTTCTGTGGAAAAACTAGGTTGACATCCTAGAGGGCAGAATATTGTTTAAATCACGCTCTTTAGTGGGTTGCCAACTGCTTTCTTTTACTCTTTCCCCGGAGGAAGTTAGATATTTGAGTGGTTCCCTTCTGTCAGTTAAAAAAAAAACAAAAAACAAGCTTGAATGTCCTGGCCTCCCATGTATATTTTACCTGGTGGTGTCTCATGGGGTTTGCCCTGCCTCCCCTGTGGAGGTTCCCCTACTGTGTTTAGCTGCAGCGGATGTCTTCTTAGAACACTGAATTCTATTCATGTCTGGGCAAAAAGAGCAACAGGGTGATTAGGATTGCAAGTACAAAGATCGTACTTAGTGACTAACTAGAGTGATTCAGTCAGTGTAACATCAAGGCTGTATCCAGCAGTGCATGGTACTCCCTGTTGTCTCTGAACACTATCCATTTCTGAGTTAATGTCTTTGTGCATTCTCCTGGGGGAGCTGAGAGGAAAAGTGGAAGCCAGGTCTAAAAATGTCTCTGCAACTGAGTGTATCCAGTATGACTTCAGCGGTTGCTAAGTAACTCTAACACTGATCCCTTTGGCTTGTTAAACCAAACAGCTCTGTGGTACTGCTCGGTGAGGTCCCCTGGTGGAGGTTGTGGACAGTGTCGTTAACAGAGAGCACTTTTGTTGACATACAAAGTTGATTTATGTGTCAGAAAGCTGTGCTTATGTTTCAGACAAAAATGTCCTCGTTCTCTGGAATCAGTTGTTTGATTCCAAAACTACAGCTGTGAGTTTCTTTGCGCATGCATATGTGTTGGGGTGGGGGCAACGGGAAAGGTAAGTCAACTTGACATACAAGTCAGAGATTTTCAACTAGCCCGGCATGGTGGTGCACATCTGTAATTATAGCACTTGGGAGGCTGAGGCAGAAGGATCTATGTGAGTTTGAGGCCAGTCTGGGTTACATAGTGAATTCAAGGCCAGCCTGGACTACACAGCAAGACACTCTCAAAAACCAAACCCAACTGAACCCCACCAAACCTCCAACTGGAGGTTTCCAACCTAGCATTATCTTTACCCATCTGGACATCTCTCCCCTCTTTGTATGCTGTTACAAGTAGGTATTACTGGGTGGAGTAACTCTTTGCTCTCTTAACTTAGGGTGTGATATTTCAGGGTAATCTGGGAACCAAATGCTAAATATGACTCTACTGTGAGTTGTCAGGGCCTATTCCCAGGGATCTATTAACTTGATTTTAGAATTTTAATGTTAAGGGTGGATTAGCTCATTTTATTTCACACACCAGTTATTTGAAAAATACTCAGAATGACATTTAAAATTCAAATTTAGATTCTTAAGATGCAAGCTTTTAGGAGATTTGAATTAAAAGTAGATGTCTATTTAATACACCTTTCAGCTGAAGGCCAAATGACTTAATGTTAAAATCAATATGAGGCCGAGACCTTGTTTTACCATCATAGAGTAAGTTTTTAAAGGATATGAGAGAAAATTGTAGTTTTTACAATTTATTTTGAAATTTAATACCTATACTTTAAAACGTTGATTCAGTGGTGGAGTAGTAATTCCTCATCATAGTCATGTGCTAGAGTTTTGTGGTAGTCACTATGATTACATCTGCATTTCCACAAAGACTTGAGTCAACAAAGGTTGGTGAAATAAATGGCAAGATATTTTTCTGCTGTTTTTGCCAGTACTACAGATTAGGATGTAGCTGTTGTGACGTCAAGGTTTCCTTCCTGTCTAATAGTAACTGACTGAGGGGAAAGCTTTGTCCTTTCAGTATCCTGAACTTGGAAGTTTTATTAATGGCAGTGATGCCATTTTTCTTGAAGGTATCCCACAAACTGAAGTTCAGTGATACTCGCGGATGATTTTTTAAAATTTTTATTTATTTATTTATTTTTTGTGGCACTGGGGATTGAACTCACAACCTTGTACCTGTCAGGCAGACGCTTAAGCCACTGAGCCAAACTCCCAGCCCTAGTTTTTTGAGACAGGGTCGCACTGTGTAGCTCAGGCTGGCCTTGTGCTCACATTGTAACCCAAACCGGCCTTGAACTCACAATGCTCCTCCTACCTCAGCCTCCTGAGTGCTGGAATTAAAGGTGTGCGCCACCACGCCCGGCCACTCGCAGGTGATTTATTGTAAATTTTTCCCATTTAATATTGTCTTATTTTGTGTTTTTTAAAGTACTAATACACACACTTGTTGCTCCACACAATCACTCAAAATCTTAGATTTTTGGATCTGGAAATTTGACTCTAGAAATGGAATAATGGCTCTCGAGACAATAGGTTTGTCTGTGAAGTTTCATCTGTATTTTGTCTTTTATTGCATAAACACTGATTTCAGTATCTTCCCTAGAGCAGAGTGAGTGGCAAGTCTTCACACTTCTATCTTGTAAGAAGTTTTTGCATAGTTAGGGCATGTGGATTGGTTATTTTTTAGTTGGTTAATGGATATATCAACTAATAAGCCAACACTAGTTGTTAGTAAGTCAGCTTCAGAGTTTATTTCTTCCAAAGTGTAATTTTGGACCTATCTTTCTGTTTAGGCAGCTTGAGTAAAACATAGTAGTTCACAAATGTCTTATGCGAATGTTTCACATAAGTAAACGTTCTCTGGTGGCTTGTCTTTTAGGTAGAATGATGAAAGTTGCTCATTGTCTCTGAGCTCATAGCAAGCAGTTGAGAAGCCTGAATGAAACACTGAATGTTGCTGATCTGTAAATCATTTTCTAACAGTATCTGTCACTCACAATTGCATAACACTTTTTTCTTCCATTTTATAAATATTTTTTCAATCAGATATTATATTTTTTAGTAGAGTTGAATTCATCAGTGTATATGCTTTCAAATTTAAAAAGTTGTTCTGATTCTGACTGCCTGAGTAAACACAGGGAGGGGAAGAAGCACATTTAATTTCTTTAAGTAAAAGTAAAATAGAGCTTTTCAGTAACATTTCTATGAGGCACCTAGTACCAAGGACTCAGAACTTGAGTAATATTAAGAATCTTGTTTTCAACTACTTACAAAGGTTAGTGGTCTACAGGAAACATTTTTATTTGTTTTCATTATATTTTTCATTATATATTTCATTATATGTTTAACCACCAGACTCATTTATAAGGACTTGTCTTTTTTCTTTTCTTTTCTTTTTTTTTTCTCTTCCTGAGACAGGGTTTCGCTGTGTAGTCCAGGTTGGCCTCAAACTCATTGCAATCCTCTTACCGTAGCCTCCCAAGGGCTGGAATTGTAGGCATGCACCACCATGCCTGTCTTCTTAAAGCATTCTAATAAATGCATGTTTTGAAATTTGATTACTGAAAACAAAATGTACTTTGGTAACTCTTTGTCTTTAAATACTTAATAAACTTTACATTCTTTATGGTACATAGATCAAAGATGCCTTATGAATATACATAATTTTGAAGTTCTTTCCTCTCCAGGTAAAATTTTAAGGCAGTGATCTTGATGTTTGGCTTTTAATTCATTTTCATAGGAGGTAAAATTTTCTTACTGATACTTTTTATTGAAGAAATAAAATTAAAGACTAAAATGGTCCCTGAAGTACTGTTTAATATTGTGAACATTGGTATAACAAATATTTCCTTAAAGGTTAGAATTAAGATGTAATCTAATTTTTTTTTGTTTTTGTTTTTGTTTTTTGTGGCACCGGGGATTGAACTCACAACCTCGCGCCTGATGTAATCTAATTTTGATGGTTCTACCTGGTATTATTATTTAAATGTGTATAAATAGTTCTCAGGTCAAAACTGAAATAGCTAATGTATGTACTGATTTTTTGTTTACTGTTGTTCTGTTTCCCAGTTTAAAATAATTTGAAAATATTCATTACTGTACAGAAAATTAATAACTTTCAGAATCATTAATTATAGTATTTTCACTCTAGTAATGACCATTCATACTTCAGCTGACTGATGTGTTGTATGCAGTTTTACTCCAGGTAACACTGAGGTAATGTTTACCTCCATTTCCAACAGAATATTTAAATATAGACAACACATGCCAGTAATACGGTTAGTTTGAGTTGCTGATGCTGTGCCTACTTTATGATTCAGTTTATTTATATTCTCATGTTAGGAGTGATAACAGGGATGGGGATAACTAGTAGAAAGCCTTGAAGAAGAATGCTTTATGTTTCTTAGTGTTTATTCCAAGTAAAAAAGTGTATTAGTCCACACTTGGTAGTTAATACAGTATATTGCAGGATAGAAGAAATTAGAGTTACAGACCAGTGTTTTGTGGAAGGTGCTGTTAATAGCAGGATTTATGTGGCTGCATATTCTACATGTGTATGTTTGACCAGACGTAGAGTTTTGCCTCTACAGCCCTAGATCACTGCGATGTGAGTCCATCACAAACATTACCCATCTCTTCATCATCTCCTCCCTCTCTCTTCCTCCCTCTGCCACCACATGCTTCTGAGGGTAGTAGAACAAACGAAAGCTAATGATCAGAGAGCACCTATTATTTGGCTTTATTCTTTTAGGCCACTGTGTCATCTGTTTTACACCGATGTAACTGAAGAGTTCATTTGATGATTTATTGCTTTGAAGCAAAATAACAAGAAAAATGTCACATAAGTGGGTAGAAAATACATTGTGATCTTTTTTAGAAGCTTTCATTCTTGCTCTAAGATGCTGAGGCTTGTCTGTGCTTCTGCTTTGAACAAAAAAACTTGGGTTTCTGCTCTAAGTGTCATTATTCTTAGAAGAGAGAAGTTGAAGAGTAAGGCTCTCTGCTCACAGAAATAGATGAGGATGTTAGGAAAGAGATTTCGTTGGGATTTTCTCAAGCTCATGCCCTTGCTCTCGTCCTCCTTCCCAGGACATTTCTTGGCATAGTGGGAACATTTAATTTTCCAGTATGAACTTTCTATATGATGATATACAATGACAACTGAGAGTTTAATTCTGTCCTTATAAATACCTAGAAGTGTGACTGAAAACTATACCACCCTTATAAAAGGTGAATTTAGGATTGAATGGAGGAGCATGACAAATGACAGATGTTTTGGTTTTTGCTTCCTGTAGTAGAAAGAAAAATGTATGGTTATACATATTCTTCTCCAGAATTGAAGCCGCTGCTCCAGAAGTATTTAGACTTGATGAGATTTATGTATCTCATTTGGTATATTTATGCGTATTGGAAATCCTAAGTTTGTGGAGATAGTCCAGGAGACTTGGATGTTCCTACTAGCCAAATATGTATAGACTACAACTTTCCCCTTATACTCCATTATAATACAGAAGAACCACTGAACTATAACTGTGTGCAAGGGAAGTTGCTTGTAAGTACTTGATTTTGAACTAGAAGGGCCTGTGACATTAAAGAAAACGTACTTGAAACTTGCCAGAAAGAAACCAAAATTCTTTTTTTTTCCCAGTTGTCCTTATTGCAAGATCATAGAACTAATTACATATTTAAGCTATAACTTGATAATCTTTAGTCAGGTAATATGTTTTAACAAAAACAAACATGTATTGAAAATGATCACAGAACAACTCAAAATGCAGTATGAGAAACATCTGACTGATAGTTCTCACTATATGAAACCCTAAGTTTTTTTTTTTTTTTTTTTTTTTGGAAAAGTAAACTGTAATTTCAGTAGATGCCAATATGGGAAGTTTTTGTTACATAGACTAGTTTCCATTTAGTCAACTGTGTCTGGCTGTCTGAACTGGGATAGATATATTTACATAACGGGCTGTGCTTGAGTTTTCTTTGCAAGCAGCTTTAGATCTGCAGTGCACTTGGCAATTGTCTTCTTTTCCTACTGTGCAGAGATGCTTGCACCACTTGCTTCTCCACCCAGTTTATCATATACTCTTGTTCCTTTCGATGCATCATATTCTGTACAGAGATACGATGGTCCAGGCGATTCTTTACTTCCTTATATACTCTGCAGCCGGTCCCAATGAGTAACCTCCAAGGCCGTATCAGTATTCTTCTGGACATCAAAATGGTAGTGGTACTTCTGAACAAATGCCTGCTGCTCCAATTCAATTGTATCCTGATTTGTTTTATGGAAGCTTGTTCTTCCTCTTCTAGTTGGGCAATATTTTGCTCACTGAATTTATCAACAAATTTTCCAAAAGAGGCCCTATATTTTTTAACTACCTAGACAAGTGGCCCTACTACAGATATGGTAGAGAAGGTCTCTGGGATAATCACATATATTTCTTTGGACAGAATATACAAGATAAGCCCAGTTCCAAGCATATAGGCTTGTATTACACCAGTTTTAGGATAAACAAACTGGAAGAATTCCTCAGAAATCAGCCCGAGATTGGGCCGAGGATTTAGCTCTGGCTCAAGCACTTGCCTGGTAAGCGTGAGATTGTGAGTTTGATCCCCGGTACCAAAAAAAAAAAAAAAAAAGAAAAAGAAAAAAGAAAAGAAATCAGCCCAAGATGAACTTTTCCACCATATTTCCAGAAGAGGTGGTAAGGAGCAAGTCTTGGCTGCCATGTGTGAAAGATTCTTGTTGCCTGCAATACTGGTCCTAGGAAGGCTGCATTCTTCCGACGGGGCCTCTGCAGTGGTGGCAGAAAGTATCACCTAGGACAGCATGTCAGCAAAGGTCCAGGAAGCAGTCTTAGTAGCATCTCTGTGACACTGACTGGAGACTCTGGTCAGGGGCCAATAAACCAAAATTCTTCAAGGAAGCATGGAAATGATCTTGGGATTGACTTGCTGTAACTTCTCATAAAGCTATGCGAATTACTCCTATAATTTTATTTTTCCTTTCAGATTCAACCATATGAAAAGATAAAGGCCAGAGGCTTGCCTGATAATATATCTTCTGTGTTGAACAAGCTAGTGGTAGTGAAACTCAATGGTGGTTTGGGAACCAGCATGGGCTGCAAAGGTCCTAAAAGTCTGATTGGTGTCAGGAATGAGAATACCTTTTTGGATCTGACTGTTCAGCAAATTGAAGTGAGTAACATTTAGCTTTTCTGATGAGATACTAAAATAGTTTTTAGGTTATCATGAATGTCATATTATTGAATGTAGCATATGGCATTTGACCTAAAGAGCTTGCTATCTTTAGTTTCTTTATTGGTGAAGGAAAAGATTTAAGAGCATATCCTTAGGGTGATGTAAAAGCTTTTGCTGTTTCTTAAACAGCAATTGTGGCTACTGAAATCTGTAGATCTGTTCAAGATCCTCCTTTGATCAGCCCCTGTCTGCTCCCTTTGTTTGTAGTGGCAGCCTTCTTGATGGTTAGGCCATTCTGGCTTTATTAACCTCTTTTGGGAAGCTGAGAAGGATGTCATATATTCAGTTGGCATCTAAAAACTGTTTCTGGCTTCCCTTTTATGACATTCATTAATCACAGATTGTAAGCTCTTCAAGGGCAGAGCCCCTGTCTTCCCCATCTCTGTATCCCTGTTGTCTAGTTTGGTACTGGCAACTAGTCTTTACACTGGCGGCAGCAGCTAACATTTGTTCAGTACTTACTGTGAACCAAGTATTCTAAGCTGTCGCTATGAATTGCCTCATTTGTTCTCACCAATTCAGTGAGAGAAGTACTGTAATAATCCCCATTTTATAGGTGAGAAAGCCAAGCCACAATGAGATTATTTTCTCAAGGCTCCCTAACAAGTTAATAAAACTAAAATCAAAGTTTGAATATAGGATGGTCTGACTTTCTAAGTTTTTTCCCCACTCTGTTTTACCTCTAAACTCTTCTGAGAGATTGAAAAGTTGAGGTGTGGTTCAGAGTTTTTGATCACTTTTCTTGAGAATAGGGAGCTATGTCTGTAAAATTTGTACTTTTGTCTGACAGAGCTGGGAACACAGAGCAAATGCTTAATCAACAGTCTGACTCCCCAGAAAGGCTGCAGAGTACTGTGGGTGTGCACACAGCTCCAGAGTCAGACTGCCCTGGGAGCCAAGCGGAGTCTCAGTTCAGTCAGTAATAAAGCATATAGTAGTTTTTATCTCACAGGGTTGATTTATTGAGTACAGGTGAATTGCTTAGCAGAGGCTCATGCTAAGCATTTACGGCAGATACATGTATTTCTATGTCTGTATTCAAAGGAAATGTAAATCTGAGTAATCTGTCATTTTCCTCCCTAGCATTTGAACAAAACCTACAATACAGATGTTCCTCTTGTTTTAATGAACTCTTTTAACACGGACGAAGATACCAAAAAAATACTACAGAAGTACAATCATTGTCGTGTGAAAATCTACACTTTCAATCAAAGCAGGTACAGGAGTGAAAATATAAACCATAGGGGTTCGATTCCTAGGAAAGAACTTCTTTACCTAGTTTATAACAAAGCAGACTCAAGATGCACATGTGCCAAAGAGCAATGCTTGCAAATGCCTGATGCCTCTTAAAAGCTATATATTTTTTCATAGATGTGTTATTATAATCAGTTTTAGTCCTATAATTTCCAGTTCTTAAAAAGGGATCTGCTTGAGAGTATGTTCTGTGTCCAGAATATTTGAGGATAATTAGGTCTTTGCTTTCTGGCAGCATATTTGGCCTCCAGGTGAGTCTGTGAAAACCTTTCTGCATTCTACAGTATTTTAACTTCATTAGGGTAGGAGTTTCCTCATCCTGAATAAACCTGGGGTGATTAAATAATTATAGAGAAAATAATTTACTTTGGGGGTAGGTGAAATGTGTAGCAAAGAATGAGAGGATGAATTATGATAAAGCCCAGGCAGCTGGAGAAGTAAGGCTTCCATGTAAGGATGGACACCAGCCAGTCTGTATAAACTTGTGGAAAAGGAATATGTCTAAAGTTCAACTATTAGTTTTTAAAAAATGTTTTCCCATGGACACTTTTTTCCATCACAGATGGTTTGCCTCTTTGTTCTAGTTGGTCTTTAGTCTGATGCTGTGCTGTCTTGTTTTCCTTTTCCCATTACCATCTCTTATCCCTGTGCTCCCTGATGATGGGAAGCAGACATCTTGGGTGCAAGCCTGCTGTTCATTTTCTGGGGTTATTAGAACCACCCTGGACTATAGTAGGCTTGTAGAAATGGGTAGCTTTCCCCAGACAGTTTTTCATGGAAAAGAGCCATTCCCCAACCAAGTAAGTTTGACAAGATTTACTTAATATTTTCTTCTTGAAGAGTCATAAAATATTAATATCTTTAAAATATGAGATGTCTTCCCATCTGTTTGACCATGGAATTATTATTGTTTTTTAGCAACTAATCTTGTGTAGGAAACAATTTTAGGTAACACAGATAACGATTTTCTTAAATGGATTCACCTATAATTTCCTTATTATTAATAAACTTGGAAAAAGGACATTTAACTTCAATGCATTTTTTTTCTTGAAAGTCTGGGAATGCTCAGAGTAGATATTGCAAAAGAACTTTTCTTTTTTTATAGGTACCCAAGGATTAATAAAGAATCTTTACTTCCTGTAGCAAAGGATGTATCTTACTCAGGGGAAAACACAGAAGCTTGGTACCCTCCAGGTCATGGTGATATCTACGCCAGTTTCTACAATTCTGGTTTGCTTGATACCTTTATAGGAGAAGGCAAAGAGTATATTTTTGTTTCTAACATTGATAACCTGGGTGCCACAGTGGATCTTTATATTCTTAATCATCTAATGAACCCACCCAATGGAAAACGCTGTGAATTTGTCATGGAAGTCACAAATAAAACACGTGCAGATGTAAAGGTAAATACTGAGAGGAAGCTATTTAAGGATTCATGTTTTCACATTTTATAGGCTACAGTTTCTTCTAATATGAAAGTTTCTATTTCAAACAGAACACGTTAATCCACATAGTATCATTTGTTAGTTGAGAATGAGATAATACTATGTGGAGTACCTTAAGTTCTAATTTAACAGTTATGTTTCATAAATAATACTGAAATCATTTTTAGTTTTTGAATAATTTGTCAGTAATTTTAATTGAAAACATTTCTACATATATTCAGATATCTGAAGCATGTGAGAACACTTTCAATAAGTTTATTCAGATCTTCAGTATTCTAGATATTTTCTTCTTTTACGGTCCCTTTAATGAAAACTATTTTCCACAGAATATTTTTATATCATTTTTGTTGTCACTGTAATATCTTCATAGTACTTTCAAAAATATGTAGTTATTTTAGTACAAAGTACAAATTTATTTTATCTGGCATGTTTGTTCGTTGTGATACTTGATGAAATGACACACAAGAATTTGCTACTTTTCTTCAGCAAGTAAGAAAAGCAAGCAGTGTACAAATACTAAAACAGTGTCTGACTTGGATTCCATGTTTCTTCGAAGTGTCCCCATTTGTCTACACTGGCATAGCCTAGTGAAAGAACAGTTTTAGCCTGAGGCCATGTCTTACACGCTTGTGCATCAGTTTCTTTTCTCCACTTGTCACAGAGCCATTCTGAAGAGGGCCTGGGGTTTGGTGGTGGGCAGTGGTTTGGGACTAAGGAATGGCTGATCCTATAGCAAACCTTAGGAATGAAAGAAAGGCTCTGATGTACTTCCGGGCCTTTAATTAGGGAAAAGATGGTGGATATACATGGTAAAATGATAACCTGAGCAATTTTCTTTGGTCCTACCTTTAAGCACAGATTTCTTTGTATACTAGGAGACTGTAAGATGCATAAGCCGTGTGTTATGGTTGTAATTAGGAAAGATGTGGAAGCATTCATTATTTTCTGCCTTTCTAGGGTGGGACACTCACTCAGTATGAAGGAAAACTGAGACTGGTGGAAATCGCTCAAGTGCCAAAAGCACACGTTGATGAGTTCAAGTCTGTATCAAAATTTAAAATATTTAACACAAACAACCTATGGATTTCTCTTGCAGCAGTTAAAAGACTGCAGGAACAGAATGCCATTGACATGGAAATCATTGTGAATCCAAAGGTAAGCCAAGGTTGCAGTTCATTGGGCTTCATGGTTCCTAAAATCACAGTCGATTACACACAGACCCCACTGGCCTGTCCCTCTGGCTTGTCTGTTCTATCAGCCACTCCTTTTTGCCTGCTCAGGCTCGCTCTCCAGTTCCTGCCCCTGTCCACAATATGTACTCATCCCAGTAATGTCCATTTGACCTAAGGCTGTAGTAGTCAAAAGAGCACTGGATTCAAAAGCGCAGGGCCTACCAGTTTTAATTATTGCTCTGACACTCATAGACCATTTGGCCATGGGCACTTTGTATGAGTTTTTTGAACCTGTGGTTCTTTGTTGCAAAATGAAAATAACTTAGGGTATGGTAGTTAGGTCCTTGATATCAATTTCTCAAAGCTGTATTTCCTTTTGTGGTTCTCTGAAACCACTTCTCAAATGTTAACTTGCACATATAGAACCAAATTGTGTTTTAGGTGCTTAAAACCTGTTTCTTCTCTGTTCCCCTTTTGGTTTCTTTTAGACTTTGGATGGAGGCCTGAATGTCATTCAGTTAGAAACTGCAGTAGGGGCTGCAATTAAAAGTTTTGAGAATTCCTTAGGTATTAATGTTCCAAGAAGCCGTTTTCTTCCTGTAAAAACCACATCAGATCTCTTGCTTGTGATGTCAAACCTCTACAGCCTTAATGCAGGATCTCTGACAATGAGTGAAAAGCGAGAATTTCCTACAGTGCCCTTGGTTAAATTAGGCAGTTCATTTACAAAGGTATGTAACTATAAAGATATAGTAATTATAAAGATATGTGTATGAACAGATTAGTTTCCACTATGAACTGTATTCTTCCACATTTGTCATTTGAAGGAATTAAGAGAAGAGAAAGATGTACCTTACTTGTGAAGCTTGATTGCTATAGAGTTGAAAAGAATGTTTAAGTGTTTCTTCTAAGACCAGTACTGCTTTCATCAGTGGGAAAAGGTTAATTCTGTATAGATTTATTGAGTTCCTACCACATACTAGGCAATGTTCTAGGTGTGGGGATTTAACAGTAAATAAAATAGACTAAAATTTTGTCTTCACAGCACTGATACTCTAGTAGGGGAAGGAAAATAAATGAATATGTATTTTCCTAAGTAGCAAAAGATCTGTGTAGAAAAACGAAGTCAAGATAGATAATAGGAAATGTCTGGATAGGGTAGTGGTGTAATTTACAATGGGTGGCATAGGTAGCCTAAGAAGTTGAATGAGTATGCCATACACGTGACTAAGGCAAAAAGCCTTCTAGGCTAATTTAGCAAAATTCCACCATAACATGCTAAGTGAAAAGGTGGAAATTTAATCACATAAAATGTGAGGTTAATCAAATGGTAGGACAGCAGGCCTGTGGGTTCCTGCTAGGCCACTGAAATCTATTCCAGTCCTGAATTTGATTTAGTGTCTCCTGGTGTGGAGTGCAGATGAGGAATTGGGTAGAAAATCATGACTATCAGTATCCTGCAAATTAGGTGAAAAAGATGTTTCAGGTAAGAGAGAATTGCCTTGTATCAAATGCTGCTGCTGATTCATGAAAAACGAATGAGAATTCAGCGTGAGATTTATTAGTGAAGAGGTTTAGAATCTGACTGGAATGGATTTAAGAGAGAATGAGAAGAGAAACTGGAGCTAAGAATGTAGACAACTCAAAGCATGATACAGTCGTAACACATGTGATCCCAGCACTCTGGGAGGTCGAGGCAGGAGGATCACAAGTTCCAACCCAGTTTAGGCCACTCAGTGACTTAATGAGACCCTGTTTCATAGTGAAAAGTGAGAAAAAGGGGGTATCAGTGCCAAGGCCCAGTACTGCCACAAAACAAAACAAAACACAAAACAAAACAAACATAGACAGTTTATTCAACAATTTACCTCTAAAAGAAACAAATTAGATCATAGGTAGAGAGGGATATAAAATTTGGGAGGTTTTGTTTTGTTTTTTAAATATAGGAGAATTTACATACATGTTGATGGGAATAGATGCGGTCAGAAAGGAAAAAATATTGAAGCAGGAGACACTCCTTGGTATCTTATTTTGTTGGGGTGAGGGGTGTCCCGGGAACTTGCAAGGCAGGCACTGTGCTGAGCTATATTTTTCCAGCCCTTCCCTGGCATTCTTGAATAGGCAGTAAGGAGGAGTCAAATACACAAGTGAGAGGGTGGCTTTTAAATTGGAAGAGGAGCTCTTCAATCCCAGTATCAGAGGGAAGACAATGGGCTGGGAGGGCAGAGGTCAAAGGCAGTGAAACTTTTCATTTTTCCTTTTCCCCCAGCAAAATAGGAAACAAGGTCATATAGGACAATCTCTGGTACTTCTAAAAATAAGTCAGAGGCAAAACCTCTGCTTCCCTAGTGCCGGGATTACAGGTGTGCACCACTGCCCTAAATTATTTTTAAAAGCTGTCTGATTTTTTTAACTGTATGGTAAATTTATTGTTATAGGGATACTGTTCATATTTCATGGTTTCTCCTGCACAAGATCTTCTATATAGTAACTGCTTAGTAAGCAGTTTCTTCCTATAGCCATGAAGTTGGCCATAAAATGTTTTAGGTCAGTTAAATTATCTTGTTAATATTATTATTGTTTTTATGTTTCTATTTTAGGTTCAAGATTATCTAAGAAGATTTGAAAGTATACCAGATATGCTTGAATTGGATCACCTCACAGTTTCAGGAGATGTGACATTTGGCAAAAATGTTTCATTAAAGGTATGTTGTTATGAAAATCATACTTCTTACAGCTTTAACAGGTCTCACATTCTAGTCCTAACTTTACCTTTATTTTTAAGTTATACTTCTTAGTCTGAACCAGATTAAGGTAGATACAATTTTTAAAAAAGAGTAGATATACACGTGAAAAGATTCCCACATTTAGTAGTACTGTATCGAAATATACAATCTAGTTAAAATACAACATAATTATTTATATAGGAATTATGTGGAAGAGCGCATTTAAATAGAAAAACTAAACACTAGTAATGAAACTGCTACTGCTTTGATATGTGACAGTGTTTAAAAATAGGATCACAGCATTAGCTCATTAAATGATTGTTTGAAAGCAGAAAAAAAATAGCTTCATTTATACTGAATATAATCTACTCCTGTTAAAGGAATCTGCCATCAGTATAAAGATATTTATTATATTACTGTAGTACTTGGTGCTTTGAATATCCTTGTAGCCTAGCATAATACACAGGAGGGAACTATGGTCATAAATATTAAAGATCATGATTGAAGATAAAATAGCCTTTTCATAATCATAATTTTTAAAAACACCTCATGTCCATTTTTCATGTATTATTTCCATAAAAGCAATTTGCTTTTAAATGAAGACCTTAAAAGTTAAAAACTCAAAACAATCTATATGTTGAACTTCATTGTGTATGCTATCTTCTAAAAGCTCATTTGCTCATTTAGGACATGAAAAATGCTACATAAACAGTTCTTTAAAAAAATCATAAAATCCTTTATGTAAATATAAACCAGGAATCTTTTACTTTATGAAAATGATGTAATACTGCTGGCTTTGCAAGTAGGCCTTCAAACAGGCTAGTTGTGCTGTGGCACTGGGTCCACTTCTCTCTCGGTACTACCTCTAACAAGAAGGCAAGGAATGTAGAACTACTGGCAGGATTGGACACTTTTACAGTTTTCCTTAATGTGTTATTTGCTTTGCAGGTTTTACATTGCTTACAGTTACTCCATTGTAAACAGAGTTGTATCTAAACTTTGTAACTAAGGTAATTGCATTGAGTTGTAAGTACACTCTTGTTTTTTGTTTTTCCTGTCACTTAGGGAACAGTTATCATCATTGCAAATCATGGTGACAGAATTGACATCCCACCTGGAGCAGTATTAGAAAACAAAATTGTATCTGGAAACCTTCGCATCTTGGACCACTGAAATGAAAAATACTATGTACACTTTATACTAATTATGGGCTAAAGAGTTTCTTAAAATGTAACCTCTAGGATTCTAAAATAGATACTTTATTATGTTACTGTACCCGAAGTATTGATTTTTAAAGTAGCTTTCTGCTTTTAGTCTAAGAAGCACAGATGGAACAATACTTGCCTTCTTTGAAGAGAATCCTGAAGGTTAATCTTAAAGTGCAGTATTGTTTAATCATAAAACTGAGGCAGTCTGCTGCAAGATCTTTTAACAGAAGCCTCATTGACAGTCACTTGGAATTGCCTGTGATTTCAACAATAAAGAGGTGGAGCAATACATGTGTTATACTTGGACTTTTTAATGCTAATTTTATTAACTGACAAAATAAAAGAGTTTACTCTTAGAATATTTAAGAACTCACTAGTTATGCAGCAAGTCTAGTTTTTCGTATTTCTACAAATTTTAAACATTATTTCCATAGGAATTAAACTTGAAGGTATTTCAGTTAAGCTGGGATACCTGCCATGCTTTCCATAGACTCTCTGTTTAAAGTGATTGTTTCTTTTCCCAGCTGCAGGGGTCGGGTAGGCAGAGGCAGGCCATTTCTTTCAATCTTTGTACTGTAGTATAGTGGAGCAGGGAGATGGCTTTATAAGAGGTTCCCTTTCCTTAAATAAAGCTTCACTTCTTGAAGTTTGCTTATCACTGCAAAATGTTCATGAATAACCCAAATCACTTCTGCTGGTAGTTAAATTTATACCTTTTCTCTAAGAATCAAGCTGTATTGTCCAATTCTTCCATACTTGTTTTCAATAGGCTACTTTTTAAAGTTTACTGTATACTACACCATTAAAAAAAGTTATCCTTTAAAGTCTGGTAATTTGTTACAAGTTTATTTTAGACAGACAGTTTAAGAACCAAGACATACCTCTGTAATGATAAAGGAAAGAAAACAAGCTTTCCTTTTGAGAAACCAAAGACACAAAATAAAACTGTTTCTTTTGTACATAATCATCACAAGATTAGGCACTCTGACAGGGTTACGCAAGATTCTTAGTGTGAGGTGAGGCACAGGCACTTTAATTTGTAGAGTGCTGCTGAGTCTAATTATTAATTTTAAAGGTAGGCATTATAAAAAGTCTTTAAAGAACTTACTACATCACCAGATATTTCTGGCTTCAACATAGCAGTCTATATTTTAAAAGTTCTTTCTCCCTGGTCTTTGTTCATATACATATCCAACATAACTTCTAAGAGTCCAAGGTGAGGGGGCATACTTCATGTGTTATCTGTTAAAATGAGAACTCATAAGTAGGCACAGTATACTTATTACCTGTGCGAGAAATAGGGGAAGAAAAAAAAACACCCAAACCCTTCATAGGTACTTTCATAAAAATACAGCTATTAAACTGTAGCCTTTTGTATACCATATCTATAAAGTATTTGAATGACTAGTTGCATAAATAGATGCCAGTATCTTATTCTTTATTACTTGTAATCAGCCTTACATGTATAGACTGTCCTAGAAGGCCTTACCCAGTTGACATATGGTGGTGGAAGAAAGATTAAATATGTAACACACAAAGCCTGAAACTTGACATTGGTCACTAAAACAAAAATTGAATTCCTAAATCCAAGCAATCAAAAGGTGTTTATTTTTTTATAGAAAGATCTGTAAAAAAATAATTTTTTTCAAACAGCTTTACTTTCATAGAGAAAACTTTCTACAGAGGTTGACTAAGATTTTAATATTTTAAATTGTACCATCATTAAATAGGGTGGGACACCATATGAATTTCATTGCACTGGAAGAAATGCAAAGCATTTTTAATATAAAGTATACAGAGCATTCTAGTCAACTACAGCTGTGTTACAGCTATGTGTTCTTTTGGATTTGGTCCAAAGAAACCTGAGTCTGTTTCCAGAGAGAATGAAAAATGTTATAGACACCTGATCAATTACTCCTCACTGAAGGATGCACAAAAATAGCATTCCTTGTAGATCCCACTGAATCCAGTTTCCCAACACTGATACTTTCCTTTTCCCTTCCCCCACCTCAGTTCACTTTGGGTTTCAGGTTTATTTCTCAAAACACCAGGTATTCAGATTTTCTTCAGAAACACAGACATCCCATGGTCAGATGAACTACCCAGTTCGCTAGTATGTCATCACCTCTTCTGTTCCCAGATCTCAGCCATATTTAGGTCCAAATCTTTAAGGCCTTTTAAGGCTTGAAGATTTCCAGTGTAAAAGGCTACATCTGCTGTGACCAACCTAAACATTAGAAAGAAAATTATTTTTAAAACTCACATTTTATATTTGGATAATGAAAGGAGCAATGTTCACATATTACTATCTGAGCTGCTATGTTAGTAATTAAAATTCTGAATTCCTAGGGACAAATGTCAAGATATTTCTCTTACTAGAATACCTACTGTCATATTAAACCTTTTAATGCTCTATTTCAGTGATGTCTGGAAAAGAAATAAACCAATACATGTTGCAGTCAGCTTCATGGTAAATTCTGCCCAATAAAGAGATTTATCTTAAAATAGCATGAATTAAAATATAGAGAAAATAAAGTTTGAAGTTCTTTGATTAGATACCACTAGAGTATATGTCTGTGACTAAAACAATAAGCTTAAAGGTAAAGAAGGACAAGTGTCCTGAGTGTCATCTTAAGGAGTTAAGTGAAAGCTAGGACTCACGTACGTATGCACTACTGGATCTAAAACTGGATACAAAGGGCTGGAGATGTAGCTCAGTGGTAGAGCGCTTGCTAGCATGCATGAGGCCCTGGATTTGATACCCAACAGCCAAAACCAAACAATAAACCTTGCTACTGACAATATAACAACATGTTGAAAAAGTACTTTTGTGTTCTGAGCTGTCACACTCTTGCCTACACCTGAGAAACACTTGACACTTAAGTAGAATTTTAAAAATTTTGACTCACTAAAAAATGGGCATGCCTTTTTAGAAAAGTCATAAATCCTTATTTGCCAATAAGGATTTGTTTAACTAGTCTCATTTCTTTTTCAATGCAGTTATGTTCTAAGGTTCAGAAAAAAATTTGAAAAATGAATTGTTAAGGCTGGGGATGTAGCTCAGCAATGCAGTGCCTGCCTGGCAAGTGTGAGGCCTTGCAATCGATTATCGGTACCAAAAAAGAAAATAGGAAAAAAAAAAAAAAGAATTTTTTTTTTTTTTTTGTGGCACCAGGGATCGAACTCACAACCTCAGGCACTTAAGCCACTGAGTCAAACTCCCGGCCCTAGTTTTTTTGAGGCTGGGTCGTACTATGTAGCTCAGGCCGGCCTTGCGCTCACGTTGTAGCCCAAGCTGGCCTCAAACTCACAACGCTCCTCCTACCTCAGCTTCCCAAGTGCTGGGATTAAAGGCGTGTGCCACCACGCCCAGCAAGAAAAGAATTGTTAGAGGATTAAAAAGTAAGTGTATAGAACAGTTTTTTGTGTATATGGTACTGCAGTTTGAAACCAGGCCTCACAAATGCAGGCCAGGCAAATGCTCTACCAATGAGTTACAAACCCAGCCTAAACAAGCAGATTTTTAAACTGTTAGAAAAGGGAGAGTTAATTTGTTTGTGTGTTAAGAGACTGAATTTAGACCTTCACACATCTACATCCATGGCCCTTGTGCATTATCTGTATTTTGAGACAAGATCTCACAAAGCTGCAGGGGCTGGGCTCAAACTTTCAGTCCTCCTGCCTCAGCCTCGTAGAGTGCTGGGATAACAGGCCTGGGTCACCATACACAAGGGCTGATTTGTAAAATTAATGTCTACAGAGCAAGAATGACCACACATAAAATACCTCAAAACCAAGAACTTTATGTGCAATTACTTCTTAGTCTGGTAATCTAGACTCCACCATGGACCAAAATAAAATTGAAATGGATGAAAGATCTAAATATTAAAACACAATCTGTTGGAAGATAAAACAGGTAAAACTCTTGAAGACAAAGGCATAGGCAAGGAAGTTTTGAACAGAACCCCAGTTATGCAAGAAATCATGTGAAGAATCAACAAATGGGATCATACCAAATTAAAAAGCTTCTGCACAGCAAAAGAAACAATCAGTACAGTGAAAAGACAACCTATAGAATGGGAAACAAATTTTGCCAGTGATTCTTCAGACAAGACTAATATCCAGAATATATAAAGAACTCAAAGATTAGACTCCAAAATAAAGAAATGACCCAATCAAAAAATGGGCAATTGAAATAAACAGAAGTACAAGTGACCAATAAGTACATAAGAAATGTTCAGTATCTTTGGCTATTAGATAAATGCAAATTAAAATAACACTGCGATTTCATCTTACTCCAGAATGTCTACCATCAAGAAACCAAATAATATGTTTGTGAGGTTATGAGAAAAAAGGAATCCTTACACATTTTTGGTGGGATTATAAACTAGTACAACCACTATGGAAATCAGAAAGCAAATTTTTCAAAAAATAAAAGCTAGAAATTCCATTTAACCCAGTTATTCCCAAATGATTTAAAGACATTACAATGACATATGCATACTCATGTTTATAGCAGTACAACTCAAATAGCTAAATCTTGGAAGCGGCCTATATGTCCACCAGCAGATGAATGTATAAAAGAAACGTGGGGTACAATATTTATAAACAATGGAGTACTACCCTGCTATAAAGAACAACAAATGTGAGTCAGCTGTAGGAATAGAGTTGCACCTTGAGACCATAATGTTAAGTGAAATAAATGAGATATTGTATGGTTTCTCTTATATGAGAAACTCCAAGCATAAATAAAAGAGGAGGTAGAGTGATGGATCTTTTGCAAATGGGAAGGGGACTAAAAGATGAAAGGCTGGGGAAGTGAGGGTTGTAAAAAGTATGTGTTACGTACATGTACAAACTACTCACAATGAATTGTACTCATTATGTACTACAAATGTACTAATAAAAATTTGAAAAAAGAAAAATATTTTTGTACTTTATCAATGAGCAAATAAAATGTGAAGTAATGAATTTTACTTTTTAGTAGTGTATCAATAGAGTGGGACTCCATTGTGAAAAATGAACAGAGTACTACTATACATGAAATGATCACCTTTCAACTTGGTCCCCAAAAAACTCTTTAGTAGTCACTTGCTAATTTAGGGGACATTTACTTAAGGTATCTTTGCCTTGTAAATAGACTACAATAAATACTAGTAGAAAAAAATTGAGACTTCGAGTATTAGGTAGAAGTACAGCCTGAAATTCAAATAAATGTTGAATGATATATTTTCAATCATGAGTTAATGCTCTAATAATCAACAGTCTTGTAATGATAGGATTAAAAAATATACACAAAGTAATGGCTTGGGACCTGACACACAACACAGTTTATTCTCACTAAGAAAAACACTTTTACCTGTCCAATTCCTAGAGCAACTCCTCTACTGACATGGACGTGACCCACAAGGAAAGCATCATTAGAGATCATTGATCTGTTACATTTAAAATATGAAATCTTACCTATTTCAACCTCTCTTAATTCTGGCCTTAGTGATGGTCTAACTGAATAAATAAATTGTTAAGAAACAGTCTCTGTAAACTATTCAATCCTGATTCTTCAGAAGTAAATAAGTGATCTAAAACCCATAATTCCAAATTTATGTGCTGCTTACCAGCCATTTTAGAAGTGGCCTTCATAGCTGCAAAATAGGTAATAAATTTAGATAGCACCTAATTGGTTTTTTTTTTTTTTTTTTTTTTTTTGGCGGCACCGGGGATTGAACTCACAACCTCGCGCCTGCCAGGGTAGGCGCTTAAGGCACTGAGCCAAACTCCCGGACCTGGTTTTTTGAGGCAGGGTCGCACTGTGTAGCTCAGGCCGGCCTTGCACTCGCGTTGTAGCCCAAGCCGGCCTCGAACTCACAACGCTCCGCCTACCTCAGCCTCCCGAGTGCTGGGATTAAAGGTGTGCGCCACCACGCCCGGCTCTAATTGGTTTTAAGTATCTTTCACTTAGACTATTTCACTTTATTCCACATTACAGTACTCTGAGAGATAATATTATTAACCAAGTTTATAAATAGAAAAACTGAGGCGTATGACTTATACTTAGTGTAATTGGACCTGGGGTAGATGAACTGCAGCACTCTCAGTCTAGGTGGTTTTCAATTATTATACTTTTAGCTGCACTAATAAACTTAAGGCAAGGAAAAGCAAGGACCCAAATTTTGCTCAGTCTACAAAGTACACAAGTAGATCTCATTCTGATCAATTCATGACTACCCAATTGTTTCAGAGCCAAGCAAGAAATATTAGGCACCTTTAATTTCTAGCCAAGTAGAAATCTATTTCTCCTGCTTTTAATTTTACTAATAAACTACTTATAATCTTAATATATCATTCCTATAAAGTAGAATATAGTTTTCAGATGCCTGATCTTAATTCGACTCAAATTTTTTATATTTTATACATCTCACGGGTAAACAAGTACCAGTGCCTCATGTACAGAAAACAGGTACTGGGCCAATTAGATGTTTTTACAGATACGTCCCATGAGGAAACAAAACAGGAGATCTTTAATATTTTGTAAAAGAAGAAGAAATTCAACAATGCTTCAGTGTTTAATGAATACTTAAATCCTAGATTGCTGTGCTACATGGGAACAAAGGTGTTATAAACATCCTTAATATTTGTACTAAACCTAATTTACAAATATCACTGGACTTATACATTTAATGCCTCACCGTTTATCAGAGGATAGAATCTGATAGGAGTCATTTTTTTCATTTGAAAATCATCTATGAAATGATCTAGCTAGACACAGTGGCACACACCTACAATCCCAATTACTTGGGAGACTGAGGCAAGAGGCTTACAAGTTTGAGACCAGCCTAACAACTTAGTGAGACTCAATTGCCCACCCCCACAAAAAAATAGGGGGATACTTCAGTGCTCCTTGGGTTCAATTCCCCATACCACCCAGGGAGGAAAAGGATCTAAATGACAGTACTTTTGGTGATGATATAGTAAATACATCAATACTGAAAACAAACGTTGAAAACCCAAAATCTTTCTATTAAAAGGCAAAGCCAGGCGTGGTGGCGCACGCCTTTAACCCCAGCACTCGGAAGACTGAGGTAGGAGGAGCGTTGTGAGTTCGAGGGCAGCTTGGGCTACAACGCGAGCGAAAGGCCGGACTGAGCTACACAACGTGACCTTGCCTCAAAAAACCGGGGCTGGGAGTTTGGCTCAGTGGCTTAAGTGCCTGCCTGGCAGGCGAAAGGTCGTGAGTTTGATCCCCGGTGCCGCACTCACACACACACACAAAAATAAAATAAATAAAATAAAAGGCAAAATTAAGGATTCTAACATGGCCAGTTAGAGAAGGAGGTGCACTTTGGATAGAGAGACAGGATGGAAAAGACAATGGGATTTGCGGTGCAGTAAGGGGAGCAGGAATGGCAGGTCCTTGCTGGAAGGTGACAAAGAAGTGGGTACACCACGTCCTCTTCCCTAGTTAATTGAGGAGGTCAGATCTTGGGACAGAAAGAGTTGCGCAGTTGGTTATATCTAAACCAAGGCTTATAATCAGATGAAGACTGACAGCTCTCATCACTCCCAGGCAGCACAGAGAGGGAAAATTGGCCTGCAATTGGACTATGGCTATGGTTTGAAGGGAACCACGTGGACATTCTGGCTGTATGGAAAAGTGGCTGAGAGGGGATTTTTGTTTGGTTCCTTGCTTGTTCTGGGTTGTCTTTGGTTTTTATTTTTTCCCTTTTGCTCTTGCTTTTATTAATATTATTTTTAAATTTAATTTATAAGTTTTTTTCAATATGCTCTCTCTTTTGGTCTTCCTTTTTCTCTTTTTCACTCTTTCTCATTTTCCCTCTCCCTATGTATTCCCGCTCTTCGTCAGCTGTCACGAGACGTACACATGCAGGTCCCTATATACGTATGAAGAGAATAAGAATTAGTTGGTACTTTAACTTGAATGGTACCATTTATGGCCACATAACCCTTAATGGAATTGTGCTTAGGGATCCAAACAAGATTAGCTACAAATACATTAACAGGTTCAGACAACCTCACATCTTCTCTCAATTTCTAATTACATTTCCCTCTCTGCATCCCTCCTCGCACTCTTCACAAATATTCTTTTAAACCTTACAACGCTAGCCCTTTACTCCAGCTATAAAAGTAACTCTGATGAACACGAATACCACTTTTTTTAAAAGCTACTAATATTTATTCCCTTCTCTTAATAATTTACTCCTTTCTCTTTCCCCTTCCTTTTCCCTTCCCATGTCTTCCACATCCCAGACTAACTGCTAACAGTGTGGTATAGTCTCTAAGAGGTACTGATAAAAGGACAAAGTTGTTAAGACAAATTTTAATGTCATGATTGATATATAGTTGGATCTTTGGATGCTGTAATAACCAGTAGGAATTCTCTACTTACAACACAATGACTGGGTCCAGCCCAATTGAACTGAACAGGTTTAAGTGGAAGATAATATCTCCAGACAAGTAAAGCTAAGATTGCATCACTGGAAAACAAAACCTAACTAAAGAGATCTTTACACTAACAACAAAGTCTCTTATTTGACCTTAACCCTCTGAACCTCCCCCTCCCAAAACAAACAAACCCACAAAACATGACATGCCAAAACAAGGCAACAAAATGCCTCCAATGAATCCAAAATCTTTGAAAGCAAATCCAAGGAGGACTGATGGTAAGGAAATCAAACACCAGATACCTGAACTGTACAAAATGATCAAAGAGGAAACAAAGAAACTTGATGAGCTCAAATACAATATAACAGAGAGTGGAATTAATCACAGCAGACTTTTCAACACAAACTTTAAAGGATAGGAGGGCTTGGACTGAAGTGTTACAAGCATGGAAAGAAAACAACTTTTAGTGCAGAGTAATATATGCTGCAAAATTATCTTTCAAAACTGATGGAAAAATAAGAATATTCTATGTCACAGAATACTCTAAGAAATTCATGGCCACCAAATCATGGAGTCCAAAAAAATTCTCAAGGATATCCTAGACAATGAAACCAACAAAAAGTCTAATGGGCTGAATACATGAAGCAGAATAAGCAGTCAAAAAAGGAAAAGCAAAGGAATCTACAGCAGAAAAATAATTATTGCCCTGAATCAAAAACCAGAAAAGGACCTAATTAAAAATCTACAGGCCAATTTCTTTAATGAACATAGATACAAAGATCCTCAACAAGATAATGGCAAATAATGCAACAAATCCTCAGGAAGATCACACATTATGTTCAAGTAGACTTCATCCCCAGGATGCAAGGAAGGTTCAATATATACAAATCAATAAATGTAATATACCAAATAATAGAAGCAGGAACAAAAATCACATGATATCAATAGATATAGAAAAAGCCTTTGACAAAATCTAACATCAATTCATGATAAAAAAAAAAAAACCCGGAAGAAAATAGGTATAGAAGGACCTTATCTCAATATGATAAAAGCCATTTATGAAAAACCTACTGCCAATAGCATATTAAATGGGGAAAAGCTCAAAACTTCCCCTCTAAAATCAGGACCAAGACAAGGAGGTTGACTATCACCAAAGCAATCAGATAAGAGAAAAAGTAAAAAGGGTATGTGAAGGAAAGGAAGAAGTCAAATTATCATTACTTACGAGGACATGATCCTCAACATAGAAGACCTCAAAAACTCCACCAAAAGACTTCTAGAATTAATAACCAAATTTAGTAGCATAGAAGAATACAGAATGAACATGCAAAAATCAATAGCATTCTTGTACATCAGTAAAAAATTCATGAAAAAGAATGTAGGAAAACAATATCATTTGCAATAGCAACAGGAAAAACAAATACTTAGACATTAACCTAACCAAAGGCATACTCAGATAAAGGAGATCCAAGAGTACATTAGAGAATGGAAAGATATTCCCTGTTCCTGCATAAACAAAAAGAGTTAGAAACTGTCACAAACTACCAGTGGGAATGTAAATTTGGTACAGCCACTGACAAAACCTAGAAGAGGGACAATGTGCATCTACTTATAAGTATCTATGTTGTAGACATGATCTCACCATTGCACCACTGCAGATAAAAGTATCTTTACTATGGCATGGTTGTGATGGAAAAAAATAATGGTCTAGAAATCTACTCTAGGAGAAGCGAACATTTAAAGTGGTTGATCCTATAGCCCTCAAAAAAGAAGTGCAATCATTCTTTGGTATCCTGGTTCCAAGACCTCCCTTAGATACTAAAAGCTGTGGATGTTCAAGTTCCTTAAATAAAATGGCACAATATTTGTATATAAGCTATCCACATCCTCTAATAGTAGATCATTCTAGATTACTTACAATACCTAATATGATGTAAATGTTCTGTAAACAGCTGTTGTACCTTATTGTTTAGAAAAAAATGAAAAAAATTCATATATTTTCAATACATGGTTTTTCTATTTTTTTGTCTGCAGTTGGAACCTGCAAATGTAGATGGCCAACTGTACTTCTATGTAGTGAAACACACAAATCAATAACAATATACAAAGGGAAAAAGTAGGTGATTATGTCCAATATACCATACCTGCAAATTAAATTTACAATATAGTACCACATATTTAAATGAAAAGGAATCAAAGAATATGGATCAAATGATGCCAAAGGGTTGAGAAAAAAGGGAATGAGACAAGAAATGGAGAATCAAAATGTATTTCAGTTTCATTTAGAACACCATTTTTACTGTTTTAAAAATACAATAAACATTTTTTCAAGTAAAATTTTTTCAGGTAAAAATGAAAACTATTAATGATTAATTCTAGGAAGCAAGAATACAAACAGCTTATTTTCTGCACAACTCTGTACTTGAAAAACTATCTTAAAATAGACAAAAAGAAAACTACACTAAAACTATATGGCAGGAGAAAGAGAAACAATAGCCTAATGAATGTGATTTTCCTTAGGGTAGATAAAATGTTTTGGACATAGACATGGTGGTTGCACTACACTTTGAATCCATCAACTGCCACAGAATTGTTTATATTAAAATGGTTAATTTCATATTATGTAAGTTTCACTTAAAATAAGAAAAATGAAAAAGGTACATTTTTAGAGTGAGTTAATAGACAAAATTTTCTTTTAAGCATGTAGTTTATGTTCTTGGCCACAGCACAGACATTTTCAGGGGAATGCAGTTTCCAAAGATCATTCAAAAGCTTAACCTGACCTATACAGAATTACTTTCCGTAAGTTAAGTAACAATGATGATCTCTAAGGTAATATTGATCCCCAAATAGCTGTGTTAACAAAGAAAATAATAGCAATGAGGTGCCTTGCAAGCTTCAGAACTACTGATCTGAAAACTGCCAACCAATCTACACAGATTCAGTTATGGGAATTTAAATAAGGGTATGAGCTGGACTATGCCTTAAGATATTTGCTTTTTTTTTTTTTTTTGCAAAGTCTCTTTAGGGCACAGTATAGTATATATATGTAGAGTCCCTAAATTCTTAGTATGTGATTATCTTTTCAGAAGGAAGTTCAACAGCAGGTACCATATGTATGGGCCATTTGTATCACTTGACATCAAGTAGAAAATTCACGCAGTGTGGTCTTCTTATTCAAAATATCTCACTGCATGTTGGTGTGATACTATTAATGTTGATGTTTGCAGAAAGGGTTACGATTTTATAAATATTCCCTTATTTTTAGAGATTTGTGCCAAAGTATTTAGGGTTTAAACCTCATGGTGATTGTGGTCTACTTTTTTGGATGTTTGATAAAAGGAATGGGTGTGGAAGGGTGTGAAGAGAGGAGAGAGTAATAAGGAAAATGTAATAAGATTTTAAAAGTTAGTAAGCCTAAATGAGAGGTCCTAATTGCTATACTGGCTTTAACTGTCTTGTGGCTCTGAACTTGATTCGATTTAATTGACTACGGTACAGCAGATTAAACCCAGGACCTCAAACTCTCACTGAACTACCTCCCTGAAATTTGTGAAAACACGAATTCTTTAAGCACAATCAGGTAATAATGTAGACTGAAGATTTCAAGTAGTTTTTTGTTTTTAATTAATTCGGTGTATTGTTTGTTGTTTGTTTTTTAATAGCAGGGCCAAATTCTGACCCCAAAAACATTTCTCTAAAATTCATTTCTATAATTGTAAAATTGAAGCCTGAAATTCCTTTAACATTTAAGAAAATACAATTTATTCTTTAAAATAAATTAAAGAGACACAGCCAGGTATGTGGCTCTTGATTGTAAATCCAGCAACTTGGGACACTGAGGCAGGAGGATCACAAGTTTAAGGCCAGCCCAGGCAACTGGATTTAGTGAGACACTGTCTCAAAATAAAAATATTTTTTAAAAGGGCTGAATAGTAGAGTGCTTGTCTAGCATGGATAAGGCCCTAGTTTACATCTCCAGTACTAAACACAACCAGCTGGTTAAGGAAGTGATCATTTATAAACCACTTTAACACACACAGAGAGACAGACACACAGACAGACAGAGACACAGAGACATACATACATACAGAGACAGACAAAGAAAAAGAGAGATCATCTCCACAAGGGGAAAAAAAGCAAAAGGCTAAATTTACAGTTTTGGTCCCCATTATAATTACAGTATACAAGAACAGCATAAAGAACAAAGATCAATACAATAATTCAATATGGAATATATGATAAAAATATACTAAAAGTCATACCCATTTTGAGGTCCTCCATCATTTATCACATTTAAGTGACACAACTGCTTTTTCAAGTGAAGTTTGTAACTTGCATTAATTCTTAAAAATAACATCTGGAAGAGAAATAAGACTTAAATTTCTTAAAGATCTCCTGAAATAGAAAATGTAAGTATCTGAGTTAGCAATATTATCTGGAGACCGTATTTTAAAAACAAAACAAAACTATTTGACATAAACTTTTGGAATTTCTCTGAAAGTATTTAATTGCAAACTTATTATGGTTTTTCTTAGTAGGACAAAAGTTCTTTTTTCTTCTCAGCAGTATTTTTTTTTTTTTTCAGCAATAAGACTACCTTTCTGTAGACTGGAAGGATTTCCGTATGCTATATAAGCATAGTCAACTATGAAAGGCAAAAAGAACAAAAAAAGTAGTGAAACATTTTATAATATATTAACTAGGAACCTGATAAAGAGAAAAAAAAGATATTGATAGAGGCAGATAACTTTATATTTAACTAATAAAATCATTTCAAAGTATTTTATTACTCTCGTATGCAGATCTTTAATGCAATGGCCCACTAATTCTTTGGAAACCAACGGATCTATAATGATATACAATTATATATTTTCTATGAGAAAAATGTACATATAGAATCATGGAAATTTTGTGTAATTCTGGTATTCCAGTAGCAATTAATGACAAAACATACAATATTGTTGGTTTTTCTGTTGTTTTGTTTTTTGAATTTCACTATAGAGTCCAAGCCACCATTGAACTCACTATGTAGCCAGGCTGGCCTTGAATTTGTAATCCTCCCCCTTCTGACTCATTCTCCAAGTGCTGGAGTTACAGACATGCACCTCCATACCCAGAGAAACCTGTAACTTTTGCCCAACTTTGACAAGAGTACCTTTAAATTATGACACATATAAAAACATTAAGTATCTATAGCTCTCTGACCTGGCTGTCTTGCTCTCAAGTTAGGTCCTAGATAGCAAGTACAAAAAGTCAGCAGTAACAGATTCTGCATGTGGAATGAAAGTGATGGGCTGACTAGGAAGAAATTACAAGGAAAGGACCCAAAAGACTCTATTGGGTAATTCATATCTTATGGTTCTCCCTCAGGCTTCAGCGTACCACAAAGGAGCTGAAAGAGATTTCATCATGAAGTTGGTATAATTAATGAAAACCTTAAAAATATGAAAAAAAAAAAAGGTAATAGCTAGTATAGGATGGAAGTTTAAGGGATATGAGAAAGAAGGCCATTAGCAGAAAGAGTATGTAAGAGACACAGAAAGTTACCACCTACTCCTGAAAACTATTTCCATGTACAATTAGACACAAACCAAAGTAAACTTGTCTGAATAGCAAAAATCTCAGTGAAAGTTAAATTCATTTATACATTTTACATTGTCATTCTACGACTAGGCTTTAAAGAGATCACCTGACGTAAAAGTACTAAGTTAGAGTGAGCAAAGACTGGGGAAAAAAAAAGGAAATATAGGAATCTTCAAAGTTTCAGGAGAGGAAAACAAGGAATGCCGGGGGGGGGGTCACTGACGAGTGAAAAAAACTAAGATTTTGGAGGGGAACTCTGTAGGAAGAGAGGGGGAATACTTCATAGGTAAGAGGTGCCAAAGACCCTTTTTTTCCTATCTTTTCTATTATAGATCATTCATGTTAATTTAACAAATATTAATGATCAAGCAAATTGAGCTGATTATGTGTGTTAAGCTTATTAGCTCCATTCCTCTTTCCATATCTAATATGGATTATAATCACAGTGAATTAACATATTTTACTACTCATTGATAAAAGCCAGCTCTGTTTTTCAAACAAATAATGAGTGATGTAAGTAGAATCTAACACTTCTTATAATGGGCAAATGAAAAATCTGCTTTTTAGAATTACTGACCATACAGCAAAATTAAAGCTTTCTCCATTCAGAACAAAGGGCAGTTAGAAAATTTTAAATATCTTCCACTAATACAAAACCTAAAAAGACATAACAATCATACTGGAATATGAACTAAGCTTACTTGTGACAAAAGCAGGTAAAAACACCATTCTGCATGAATAGTACAGTACATGCCATACATACAAAAGTGGTTCAGGGAATTACTACTCACCTGTGTTTGTTCTTCTGGAAGAAGATCGAATATAGCTTCATGCATTTTTGCCATTTGCTTACAAATATTCCTGAAACAGGCAGAAGGAACGGGGGCCTTCACCTCATACTGGCAGAGAAAAATAATGAGAATTATGCTTAGGTACTTTGAATTGCATATTGTCTTTGCTATTCTCAAGACAGACGCTTAATTTTATGAGGAAATGTCAAGCTGTATTCCAAACTGGTTGGACCATTTTACAATATTACCAGCAATGTATAAAGACTTTAATTTCTCTAAAACATCTTATTTGTTTTTTTAAAAGCTAACCTAATGGATATGAAGTGTTATTTCATTTTGGTAACATATTTACCTCTCTGTACTGATAAACAGTCTCCCCATTCATGTCTACCTGGTACTTCCTGAGGTCATAGCGGGTTAGAGTGAATTTGAGTGTCTTTATAAAAAGAAAAGAGAAAGAAATCCAGACACAGAGATGCACAAAGGAAAGAAAATCATCTGAAGATAGAGGTAGGTTCTGGTACAATGCAGCTCCAAGTCAAGGACTGACAGCAATTCCCAGAAGCTAGTAAGAGGCAGGGAAGAAATTCTTCCCTAGAACCTTCAGTCAGAACATGATCTGATAGCTTGATTTCAGATTTTTTTAGTCTTTGGAATTGTGAAAAAACATTTCTGTTTTTTAAGAAACCTAGTTAGTGGTAACTGGTTATAGCAGGACTAAAAATCAAATAACCTCCCCCAAGAGCTTTGTTCAGGTTTACAGAGGGTGATTACTGTTTTCTGTAAAAATATTATTCTTTTCCATTTTACTTTCACTATCACATTTCTTCAGTCACCTACATGTGACACTACTCTCAGCCTTTAAAATGTTTTTTTTTTTTTTTTTTTTTTTTTTTGCCACCAAACTACTTTCCCCTACTATAATATTCTTCAGAAATTTCTCTGTAAAACAATCACTAAAGACATCTGAACTTCCAAATTTAGTACCTTTCCTCACTTCCCTTCCTCATCACTCTCTGGCATTTCTATACTCCATCACACTTGAAATCGTATCCTATGCAACAGTATGCCTTCCTCTCTCTTCCCCTCTTGACCTTCCTCTTCTTCACTCTCTAGTCATCTAAGTACAAGGCCTCTTCATCAGTAATCCCCCTTCATGTGCCCTCTTTTGTCTCATCACTTTCATCCAGTATCATGCCTTCTACTCAACAACTTTCTTGGATTTAAGTCTCACATTTCCTAAGTGTTCCATTCCAATACTGATTTTACCATGCCTTTTCCAATTCTATTCTACCTCATTGTTTTATTGTTACTTTTATTATATAATCCTCCTAGTCGCACAACCAACTTGAGATCTCTGATTCAGTTTTTACTCTTCCTTTTCCTTTTTTTCTTGTATTAAATCAACATCTAAGTCTCATCAATTATACTTCCAAATTATTTTGTACATTAGTTTGTTCTCTAGGTGAGAGTTTCTCAACCTCCACACTATTGTCATTTTGGCCAGGTCAACCTGCTATTGTTGGTGCTGTCCTGCAGCTTGCAAAATATTTAGCACATCCCCGGTTTCTACTCATTAGTCAGCAGTAGCATCTTGTCCTCCACCACCAGGTTGTCACAATCAAAAAGGCGACCAAATTTTCTAAATTCCCTGGGACAGGAGCATTAAAAGTTCCCCTACATCACTTCTTTACCTATAACATCTTATACAGTCTACCTCTTCTTGTAGTTATTGATATATTTCTCCAATAAGATATTTTGTTGTTTGAGCACAAGATGGAAGGCTTATTCACATGCATGTACTTTACAGAATAAATGACTAAGTGGTGGCTAAGACATCAGACTAGCTGTTAGTATAATAAGACATTAATGTTTTATGGTAATCATGCAATTGTACCCTACTTATTAGCTTATTAGAATGAGTGTATATTACATTAGGCCTGTGTTGCCAAAATTAAAATTTCAGGTAAGAAAATGAAAAACTAAAAACTGAAACAAAAGCCTAGCTTGTCTATTATTTTGGTGTGAATTAAAAAACAGGATTAAATTCTCAAGCAACACAAGAAAGCAAACAGGATAGAAAATGGTAAAAAGAGACTTACTAATACAAACACAACGTGACATGCCAGGTAAAAGCAGATATCAGTGGGGAAAATAAAGAACACTAAAACAAAAAAATCCAAAAAAAAAAACCAAAAAAAAAAAGCAAACCAAATAATAGAGATGGGGTACTGCTTTGTAAACAAACAAACTTACTAAATATAATAATCAAATGAAATGAATGAATCAGGTAGGAGATTTTGTCCAATAAATTATTTTATTTTTTATTTATTTTTTTAATTTTAAAAGAGTATATAACAGAATAAAAGCAATCAAAACAAACCAGTGTAAGAGATACAGGACTTTAAAACATTATGAAATTAACAGTAGTTACCATAACGCCCCTTGATGTCTTCAAAACAGCTGCAGATAACTTTGGACATAGTATAAATCAAACAGAACAGAATAGAATAGAAACAATAAAAACAAAACAATGAATGTGATAAAGGATTTCAAAACAAGCCACTAGTAAATCCAAAATTGCTACCATAATATATCTTGCTATTCTTGAAATAGCTTCTCCTGCAGTGGGATTTAACATAATCAAACAAAAGAGAATAAAACTCAACCCAGCAAAACAATGGAAACAGCACAGGACCTCAAAATGAGACCATAGGGAATCAACACTGGTTGCAACCCTCAGGAGACTCCCTGCCCCAGACGACACATTGCTTAGTGATATCCTCTGAAACTATGATCAGACCACTGGCCCTACACCTGCAATGTTAGTGAAATACCAAAGCACCACAAGCATCTCATTGCATTTCAACTCAACAGCTATCATCACAGCCTGTGTTTCTCCAGATAAAGTGGTTGCTTGGGGGTGGGGGGTGGTGGTGGTACTTCTTGTCTGCCAGCCCACAAGTACCGGAAAGGGCTGGGGTCTGCCTGTTGCCAGTCTGCCAGAGGCCTGTGCACGGCACAGGTTCCCATACTGGGCTTGTTTGATGCTGCAGCCATTGTTCTCTCTAACCCCAGTCTGTAAATGGCACTGACTCACAGGGTGAGGCTTGGATCTAGTGGTTCCCAGTCCACCAGAGGCCCATGCATGGCCCCAGTTCCCAGATTGGGTTTGTTTCATGCTGCAGCCATTGTTCAAACCCCAGTCCACGAATGGTGCTGACTCACAGGGAGAGGCCTAGATCTAGTGGTTCCCAGTCCACCAGAGGCCCACGCATGGCCCCGGTTCCCAGACTGGGCTTGTTTGGGGCTGCAGCCATTGTTTTCTCTAACCCCGGTCCGTGAATGGTGCTGATTCACAGGGTGGTTCTCAGTCTACCAGAGGTCCGCGCATGGCCCTGGTTCCCAGATTGGGTTTGCTTGATGTTGCAGTCATTGTTCTCTGTAACCCCGGTCCACAAATGGCATTGACTCATGGGGAGAGGCTTGAATCTAGTTGCTCCCAGTCCTCTGGAGGCCAGTGCATGGTGCTGGTTCTCAGACTGGGCTTGTTTGGTGCTGCAGCCATTGTTCTAACCCCGGTCTGTGAATGGCGCTGACTCATGGGGTGAGACTTGGATCTAGTGGTTCCCAGTCCACCAGAGGCCCGTGCATGGCACCAGTTTCTAGACTGGGCTTGTTTGGTGCTGTGGCCATTTTTCTCTCTCACCCCGGTTTGTGAATGGCACTGACTCACAGCGAGAGGCTTGGATCTAGTTGTTTCCAATCCACCAGAGGCCCACGCATGGTGCTGGTTCCCAGACCAGGCTTGCTTGGTTCTATGGCCATTTTTCTCTCTCACCTTGGTTCACGAATGGCGCTGACCCATGGGGCGAGGCTTGCATCTAGTTGTTCCCAGTCCACCAGAGGCATGCGCGTAGCCCTGGTTCCCAGACTGGGCTTGTTTGGTTCTGTGGTCATTGTTCTCTCTAACCCCAGACTGTGAATGGCACTGACTCACGAGGAGAGGCTTGGGTCTAGCTGTTCCCAGTCCACTGGAGGCCCGTGCATGGCACCGGTTTCCAGACTGGGCTTGATTGGTGCTGCGGCCATTGTTCTCCCTAATCCTGGTCTGTGAAAGGCATTGACTCATGGGGAGAGGCTTGGATCTAGTTGTTCCCAGTCCACCGGAGGCCCAATAAATTATTTTAAAAAGATATTTTAGGGTAGTTGGTAATTTTCAGTGATAAAAATAGCTGATATTGAAGACATTGTTAATTTTGTTAGGTGTGAAAATGTTATTTTGGTTAAGGAAGAATGTGTTCTTAGTTTAAAAAACTTAGATTTTAGTACTGAGAAATACTATAATGTCTCAGTTATTTTAGCAAAATGTTATTAACTGTTAAATACAAGTGATGAATATAAACACAGAGAATGCTCATTAAATAATTATTTTTCTTTATGGAAAAAACAGCATAAATCAAGTTGTCACAGGGGAATTCTTGTTCAAAAATTGTGTATGATCAAAATGAAAGATTAAAGTTGGGATTTTAGGAGTACTGGCACATTCTTGGTTTTATTTTCATTATTTTCCAGAGCCTACTACTAGTTCTACTTATATAACATTTATTCTACACTGTCAGCAGTTTACAATCTTCTGCTTTATTACGTGGTAAACTTCACGATGAAATATGTTAGTACCTTTGATATACAGACAAATGCTTTATATCAAAAAGGAAATTGGTGAAATAGAATTCCTTTCGATTAGCCTGTACTTGACATCTATGAAAAAATAGAGAATTTCTAAAGTTTTCTCATACAAAACTAGAAATTTAATAGTCATAAACAGAAAGGCATGTGTGCACATAATTATAAATTCCTTAAGCTTCTTAAAAGAGAAGCATATAATAACATTTATCAACTACACTAAAGGTTTTCAAAGTGTGGTCTGAAGAACTCCTGGAAGTCACAGATCCTTTCAAGGAATGTGGTAAATAAAAACCATTTTCATAATACTACTAAGATTTTAGTTATCTTTTTGTACTGTCATTCTTTCATGATTAAATAGTGGGGATTTTTAGATGACTTGTAATGATGTCTGAAGACTAACAGAAGGTATGTCTATGTATTCCTGTGTTTTAAAATACCATAGTTTTAATTTCTAATATGGTGTGCTTGCTGATAAATTACATAAATAAAAGTCCTCAATTATTTTTAAGGATTCAAAGGATCTATTAAATGAAACTTAAGAACTATTACACCAATGCAGTTTAATTTTCAAAACATTCCTTTGTGAATGTCATTTTCAAAGGATTAGACATGTCTGTATATATAAATGGGCATCATTTTAAAGCATCTGGAATGATTAAATGACATTTTCCTGAAAATACCCTCCCATTGTAGTTGAGAATTCTTTGGAGAACATCACTTTGTTTAATAACCTATACCTATTGGGAATGAAAAGCAAAGAAGAAGCAAACATTGAAATTGATTAGCTATGAGAGAAATAATAGAGTACTTCAGATTGTAGTAGTATTTAGACATTTCAGCCTGGAAAACAAAGCAACACACTTTACCTCAAATTATTTATTTTTATCCTTTCTATTCTGTCTCTGGAGGGCTTTCAAACTAAAGTTTACAGTGGACTCTTGACTTAAAAACTCAATTTGTTCTCAAGGACTAGTTGCAACTTAAGTTGTCAACTGAAGGGTCAGCCTTCAAAGTTTCTTTGCTATACACAGGCAGATCTCAGTGTCCTTAGAAAGACACTGGACCAGGATTTCTCAAATAACTCCATACATGAAAGGATGCTGTAATGTTCCTTCCAGAACTCTTTAAGGGTTAAATATTTATCTGAGATCATCTTTTTTTTTTTTTTTTCTGAGATCATCTTGAAGCATAAGAGGCCAGCATTATGGTCAGAACTCAAGACTTTGGTCTTAAGTTAAAACTAAAATTCCGGTCATAACCCGAGTTATTAGTATGTCAAACTGGTCATACTTGAGAATGTATTGTATTTTGAAGATAGCATACATTTGTCAATGCAACCAATATAAAAAATACCTTTGTGCAATAATTTCTACTATTGTTGGAATCATCTTCCCTACTCCCTCTAGCCCTTAGAAGATAAATATCAACTGCTTGGGAAATCTGAACAATTTCATGAGTTATTTTTAAATTCTGGGGCATTTGACTTGTTAGACTGGTTGGACCACTTATGGGTAGCCTTGGTCCTGGCAGATAGTCACATTTTTCTGAAAAACTGTTAAAAATTCTACAAATCTAATTTTCTGAAAATTTAGATTCTCTTACATCTTAACTTGTATAAAAGTTCTCTACAATATGAAAAGTCATAATGCCTTAGTGACTAAGCAAAGTCTAATGATTTTCATAAATTGTTACCTTTGATAACAGCTTGTCAAATAAACTATCCATTATCGCTACAAGTTTCGCTGATATTTCAGCTATGTGGTCATGGTAATCCTGTAATGAAAAATAATACTATATTTCAGTTCTTGATACACATCCAAAAAACACTTAACAATTAAGAAATTAAATTTATGACACTTCAATAGAAAACACATGGAAAATACCTTAGTGATATGATCAAAATGCCTAAGCATATTATATTGCTTAGGTGGTAGTCGAGCTTCAAAATGAGCCCGGATCACAGGAATGTAGTGCACAATTAACTGCAAACATCGTGAAGCAAGAGCTGAAGAGTAGATATATAATGGAAACAAAAAGGATATTAGTTGATTTTAATTACACATCAAATTAAGTTTAAAAAAGTCAATTTTATACAGACCAGTTTATTTCATAAAGGAAAAACACCATGGCAGAAGACAACACATTTTGCTTTTCTTAAGAAAATAATTTGGTAGTGAAAAACATAATGGATTTTCCCAAGGGACTTTAGGTGTGAGAAGCACCAGTATAAGCACAATAACAAGACAACTGATTCTCTTCTGACACTTGAATATCCTTCAGCCCAAAATACTGCATACAGCATTAGGGTCATAAATCAAGTAACACAAATTTCTAGAGTGATTCAGCTTTCAAATAACTTGTACTTGTTACAGTAGAAGTTCCTCATAACATTTTCCCAGAGATTAGTTTTTCAATTATAATACATAAAATAATGAAGCAGCACATGTCACTTTTGCAGCCTCTGTTTAGGGCTATTAAAACATCAGGTATAATAAAAACATGAAAAGAAAAGTGACAATGCTTATCTTTCTGCTGCTCAAGAAGTGCTTCTGTCTATAAGTCCCTATTAAATTGCATTTTTAGAAAAAAGAAAAAAGAAAAATGACATCATTATAACACTTCAGTATGTAAATTAAATGGAAGAATCCATACCCAAATTTTTTGTAGTTATTGTTTTTAGTCCAACAACTTGCAGTGCACCAGCTCCAAGAACTAACTGGCAACTTCTTGAATTGAAGTACTAGCAAAGGAAGGAGAAAAAAAACTCAACAATTTATTAAAAACCAATCTATATATGCTGGCAATGTGTTAACTGTCCTAAAAACATACTCTTTTGTCATCTCATTCAAGGACTATATGGAAGCAATTAGGACCTATTTATGCAATAATGAAAATAGAGGGAAAGAAATTCTAAACCTTAATATTTACCTCTGGTTGGAGAAAAAATTGAGAAATCAGTTTTTAGAAATTTTCATTCAAAAACTAGCTCAGTTTCAAAACTAGTTCAGTCTTTTTTTTTTTTTTTTTTTTTTTTTTGCGGCACCGGGGATCAAACTCACAGCCTCGCACCTGCCAGACAGGCGCTTAAGCTGCTGAGCCAAACTCCCGGCCCTGGTTTTTTTGAGGCAGGGTCGCACTATGTAGCTCAGGCCGGCCTTGCGCTCCGGTTGTAGCCCAAGCAGGCCTCGAACTCACAACGCTCCTCCTACCTCAGCCTCCCGAGTGCTGGGATTAAAGGCGTGCGCCACCACGCCCGGCTGACTAGTTCAGTCTTATTTCTTCACTAAAACTCAAGTTCAGGAAAAAATTAATGAATAGAAAATAGGTTTAAAAAAATAAAACCCTTCCTATATACTAGCAGTGAAAATATGTTAGTATGAAATGGCTGATTAAATTATCATCACATTTTCATTTTATATCAATGGTTCTGAAAGAATGATGTAAGAAAAATTTCTAACCTTAGTGAGATGAATTTTGTAAAGTTCAGTGAATTTCTTCCATGCACATGTGAAACCAGTCCAGGTTTTTTGACCTAAGTGGCCTCAGTCATGTTCAGCACCTAACAAACAAATCATCTCCTGTCTCCAATGTCATTAACAACTCTATGGGTGTAATGAGGAATCACTAAACGTGGAGTGAGAAGAAAGCAGGCAGCCTTTTTTCCAGTAACATGTTGTGATTTCCAGTAACATGAACCATGATCAAATATCACAAAATTAATGCCTTAATGGTAACTTGGCCTTGAAATGTCTTAGAGTTGAGAGATTACTTATACCCTAATGATTCAATTATTTCAATTATTTTTCATAAAGTGGTAAAGTCATACACACCTTCAGTAAATCTGACAGACGAGTAAGCATGTCAGTAGTAACAGATGGGATGTTATCCACACACTGGCAATACTCAAGAATAATTCTTATTAACAGCAATACAGTTCTACGAAAAGAAAGATGGCACATAAATCAAAACAAGAAAAACTATACTGAGCCAGGCGTGGTGGCGCACGTCTTTAATCCCAGCACTTGGGAGACTGAGGTAGGAGGAGCGTTGTGAGTTTGAGGCCGGCTTGGGCTACAACGTGAGTGCAAGGCCAGCCTGAGCTACATAATGCGACCCTGCCTCAAAAAACCAGGGTTGGGAGTTTGGCTCAGTGGCTTAAGTGCCTGCCCTGGCAGGCTCGAGGTTGTGAGTTCAATCCCCGGTGCCGCAAAAAAAAAAAAAAAAAAAAAAGAAAAGAAAAAGAAAAAAGAGAAACTATACTGATTTGGCCTATAAAATCAATTACTTATCAGGTCAATGCATCTGAGCATACCCTAATCTTGTAACTGTTAAATTATGTGTTTCATCTATAAGTGCAGTAAGTACTGGCCTAATATGAGGCAAGAAAAGTGCCTAGGGCGCAATGTTTAAGAAGGCACTTGTTCTCTGAGTTGCAACACTTGCATGACACTAAGAATGAGTGGCTCAACAAATTTTATGCTGTTGGCAAACCACCCTCTGTGAGGCTTTCTGATTAGGGAAGTTTTTCACTAAGGCAAGTATTCCATTCTTCGTCCAATCCTGATATAATGACAAAAAGAATAGCCAGCTTTCTTGATTACCTATGTAGTCAGTCCTAAATCATAACTACTGAAGCAATGAAGGGAGTCCAGACCCTTAGTGACATAAAGAAGCTATGATGGCTTCTAATATCATGTATCTCTTACAAAGTCACAAAAGGTCTTGCAAAGATAACAAATTATCACTTCAGTGGCAGAATAGGTCACAAGTTGAAAAAAATACACTACTGGGAGGTTAAATGAAGCTGAATTTAAGGGGGTAAAGAACCATTTATTATAGAACATCTAAATTAATTATGTAGAACTGAAAAATCCGTGTAAAGCTGGGGATATAGCTCAGTGGCACAAGTGCCTATCTGGCAAGCTGGAGGTTGTGAGTTCGAGCCCCAGAATTGAAAAAAGAAAAAAAAAATCCAAGTAAATTCTTTATAAAAGTCTGAAGAATATCAAGAAGTGGTGATTTTAGAAAGACAGTGTCTAGTCTTTAATGGTTTACCTCTTAGTCCATATATTACTCTCTCTATATATTCCTATAGCCTGCTCTATGTGGCATGAGTCCATTGTGTATCTTTTTTTTGTTTTGTTTTGTTTTTTGCGGCACCGGGGATCGAACTCACAACCTCGCACCTGCCAGGCAGGAGCTTAAGCCACTGAGCCAAACTCCCAGTCCTGGTTTTTTGAGGCAGGGTTGCACTATGTAGCTCAGGCCGGCCTTGTGCTCGTGTTGTAGCCCAAGCTGGCCTCAAACTCACAACGCTCCTCCTACCTCAGCCTCCCGAGTGCTGGGATTAAAGGCATGCGCCACCACGCCTGGCTTGTATATCTTTTGTAATCTGCTCTCAAAAAATATTATAATTGCCCTTTAGCCAGGGTAATCAGCTTTTTAGCAATAGACTCTTTGCCTAAGGAGTCAGAAAACCAGATAGCCAGAGGGGACCATTTCTAATCATGCACATGAAGCATAACCAGATAACAGGTAGTTAGAGAGGAAAATCATATTGAGGTGAAGGGGTGAAATAAGGAGAACGTTGAAAAACAGCTTTGCCCTACCAGAAAGTAGGAAGAACCCGAGAGGAAAAAGAAAATGAAATAATATTAGTTTAGAATCTGTGTACTTCAGAAGCTTGAATATACAGACTGAGAAAAAACTCAATTTTTTTTTGAAAAAGCATCGGTTCTCTACATACTTTTTGAGTGCTTCTTATGGTGTCAAGAAACAATAAAAATAGTAATAATTTTATAATAATAAAAAATAAAAAAGGTAGATAATTCCCCTACCTTTGCAGAATTTAAAATCTTAACAAGGACACATTAACACAAAGAAATAATTCTAATTGCTTTTCAGTACTGGGGATTGAACCCATGGCCTTTGCCCTAAGCTACACCTCCAGCCATTTTTTAATTTTAAGACAAGGTCTCACTAAGTCACCAAGGTACCTAGGCTGGACTCAAACTTGCCATCCTCTGGCCTCAGCCTTCCGGATACTGAGATTGCAGGTGAACAGTACCAGGCCCAGCTAAGAAATAATTCTATTATACTAAAGTAAATGCCTGATAAAGGTACACAGAGATACTTTCTTCATCGAGAGGGTACTTAAAAAAACATAATGACAAGAAATGAAGAATGAAAAAGAATAATGGCCTAGATATTGGGAGTTAGACATTAAATTCTGACTCCATTTAGGGACATTGTACGTTAACCACGTGATGGTCAAAGCTGAAATTCTAGTAACTGAAGAATTAAACCAATAATCTCTGATATGTTTAATTTGCAAAGGGGTGATAAAAGATCAAATGGATACAAGAAAATACATACAGTGTAAAGTGCCATTAAAGAAAATGAAGACATTTTGTAAGATATCATCTTAACTATCTATTTAATAAAAGGAATATAATATCAGACAAACAATTTTGGAACTTGTATGATTCTCAGTTAACTTGAAATAAGGACATGTTTATTAATAAAAGAGTAAAAGACCTAATGATTCAAATGATGTAAAAACAACTGCAGAACTGTGCTAAATCCTTTAAAGTATTACCTGTTTAATTTTCACAATATTTCTATATATAGAATTATTTTCCACATTTGGAGTCCACAATTTAAACTACTATGCTATATAACACACTAAGAAACCTGTAGAAAAAAAGACTGCTAGGGCTGAGGATGGCAATAGCATCAATGGAGCCACTAACAACCCTTGGACTCTCTACATTTCATGTTACTGTACATGACAAAAGCTTTTTGTTAAGCCTACATAGTCTTTAATGATAAGCCTGTAGTCCTTAAAGCATACTACATACTATAAGAAATAAAAAGGAATCTATAAAATATCCTTTAAATTTTATAGGATTGAAATTTTTATTTCAAAATTTCCAATTTAACTCAAGAGGAAACTAGAAGACTTATGTTCTAAATAATTGACTCAACTAATGAAAAACATGTACTACTCACCCAACAACAGCATACTGCTGTCCCTCAACAATAAGAACCTCAGCTGGTTTTCTTTCTTCTGTAGCTAGAGAACAAATGAAATAAGAAAGAAGAGAGTACATGATGAAACAAAATACTGGTGAAAAAGCTGAAAACAATAGTTCCTATTTAAGGCTGGGTATGGTGGCATATGGCAGTAATCCCAGTACTTGGGAGGCTGAGGCAGGAGGATCTCTGTGAGTTTGAGGCCAGCCTGTGCTACACAGTGAGCTCAAAGCCAGCCTGGGCTACATAGTGAAACACTGCCAAAAAAAAAAAAAGAAAAAAAAATCCTATCTAGGATTTAAAATCATCCCATTTCTAAAAATAAATATCTAATTGTTGACAAGCAATTTCACAGTGTAAATATATTACATTGGGTTCAGAGTTAAAAACATATAAATTTGAGTGGCAGTATTGCCTATTATTAGAAGTATGACTTTAGGTCAATTGTTTAACCTCTTTGAGTCTCAGTATCTGTGACATGAAATGTAGATAACAGTATCTGTCTTTCAAGGTAGTTGTTAATGTGGTAGGGATAATGATTACAAACTGTCTATCCTTTAGGCCTGGTACATGATAGATGATTAGGAAGTTTTTATTTTTTGGTACCAGGGATTGAACTCATGACCTTACACTTGCCAGGCAAGCACTTGTGCTGCTAAGCTATATCCCCGGCCCAGGAAGTAGTTTTTAAAAAAATTTTCAAAACTTTTTGGAAAGACAGAACAAGCACTTCAACTGGGTGTCTTTATTATTACTATTTTTAGAATGAGTTAATTTCTAAATTCAATGACAAGATTATATATTTAATTTTTAAAATTTCAATATAAGTTACTTTAAGCAGCTAATTTTTAAAATTGTTATATAATAAAATTTGATATTTTGAGAGGAAAATAACAGTGGACTGGATTATGATCTGGATCAACCAAACTAATCTGGTTACCCTCTCTCACTCTGAATTATTTGTTAAACATAAAAATTCAGTTTCTCCTCCCTCAAAAAGCTCTTCTCTCAACTACCTTCTGAGTGGATTAAAGTAACAATCTCTCCTATTTCACTAATTTCTTGAGCTATCACTTTTGTTACTTACTTTCCCTGTACAGACAAACTTATTAAAAAGGTACACTCTACTTGTCTAGCTACCCTTGGCACTGAACTGCACACTGACTCTCACCACTACACTGAATTACTTGGACTGCAAGCAATCTCCTATATGTCAAAGTAATTGTCATTATCTTACTTTCTCTTGTAGTGCAGTTGCATTTTGTGCAAATGTATATAGTACATAATTTGAGAATATTTTCATGTAAAAAAAATTAAGCCTTCATTAAATACATAAAATTTGAAATAATGCAACTACCTTCTCCATTAAAAATATTCAAAAACTTAGTAATTCAGAATGTATGCAAATTTAATTACATATGACTCCACTTCAATTTGTATACAAAAATACTCTTTATCATTATATTCCTTTCATATCAAACTTAACTGTATTTGGCACCAATGACAATTTTCTCATGTTGAAACTCCAATTTGACATCTATGCTCTTGATTCTTCTTATTTCTCCACTCCTTTATTCTTAGTCTTGCAGTTTTTTTTCCCCTCTATAGTTCTTTATATTTTGCTTTCCTCTATCATATAACTGTATTACTTGGGATGAGTCATATATTCTTTTGGTTTCATTCACTGAACATAGCTTCTTTAAAAATAGGATTATATCTGTTATCATTCTCAATGTATAACCCAAAATGGAAACTAACTAGTATTTGCTGAATGAAAACAAACATATCTCTAAGACAATTTGGTATAGGAGTTAAGAAATATGTAGCTATAAAATTACATAAAGCTAGATTCAAATCCTAGGTATAATTTGTGTAAAATTCTTTAATCCCTCTAAAACTCAAGGATCCTCATTATTAAAGCAACAGTAGTAAAGTAATTGTAGATTGTTCTGAGGATAAACTGAAATAATACCTGTAAAACACATCATCAAAACTCTAGCATGTAGTTAACACTCAATCAGTATTTGAAATTATTATTATGAATTAACATAAATACTTTTCCTGTTAACTATTTACTATGCTTCATTATTAGTTCTAGGCTTTTCAAGGTATTATAACTTTTAAAAATATTAAATATTAGTACAAAATAGACAAACAACATGAATTTGGAAGAAAGTATGAAAGAATATACATACCCCTGGATTTTTTTTCAGGTAAAGCAATCTTTCCATCTGATATAGAATCAACAAGATCCTGAAATTCTGCCGGAACATCAGCTTGCTTCCAGCGCTCATTATCCAAGAGAAGGCTATGCAAAATTAAAAAGAAAGCAAAGCTAACCTTAATAATATTTCAACACCATCTTCTCTGATTGAAAATAAAAGGAAGAAAAGTTCAGTTGAGTACACAGCACTCTAAAAGTGCTGAATGACTCAATAAATCAGACTCATTCATAAGTAGTATAGAACCTATTTTTTCAGAAAGTATTTTTATATCTCCTGGCCTAATCAAGGAGAATGGTGAAACATACATTACTTAACTTTGAGAAAAAAATGTCTAATGAAGATCTTTCTGATGAGTACTTTATAATAGAAGCAAACATTTTAACTCTATTTTGAAAAGATAAGAAATGTGATTTTAATCCATAATTTGCTTTTATCAAAAACTTTTTCCATTAAGAACTTTTGGTAATCCAGCCAATTAAGTTATCTTTTTACAGTAATAATTGTACTTTGCAACGAACAAACAAAACTGAAGAATAAAACATACAGTGATGATACCTGAGCTTGGTTTTTCTCTCTTCATGAAACCTATTTACAAATTTGTTAGCTTGGCTCTGAAGTGCTCCAAGTAATGACATGCTTTTTCTTCCACATATATGTTCAGTGTCTAAAATGAATGTTTCCATTAATCTAGAAAGTGTTATAAATTCCATGGAATTTAGTTTCTCGAGAAAACCATCCTAAATTTTAAAAATAACACAAAAATCATGAGAGTCAGTATATCAAATATGATAAGATATATAACCAACATAGTTTAATGAGTATTAATATTAACTACATCACTTTCATAATGCATTAATTATATCAATAGTCATATTTATAATTGATAAAAATACTTTATCATTTAAATGAAATTTAGCAATACTTCAGAACCAAAAATAAAAAACTGAAGTCATCGAATTTGACTCTGATTCTATATAACTAATATAGTAACTTGAATTTAGCTCATACTCTAGAATTTTCACAATACTGGAGTTTAATTTTATTAACAGCATCTATGTATAATTGCATATGTGTATAATATACATAGAACAATACATTAATTCAAATTAATCATTAAGATTTTATATTTTAAAATAAATCCTTTGATACTTATTTGAAAATGTTTTGATAATTTTTTCTATTTCTCTTATTTAATTATTTTACATCTCAGTATCTCCCCTACTGTCTCATTATCTTTACACCTCAGTACCGCAGTTCATGAACTTAATTCGTGCCACAATTCTGGAAAAGATGGCCACATTCATGTTTGTGCAGGAAAGATGGCCAAAGTCACGTTTGTCACCTGACGCAGAGTTTGCAAACAAAAACAAAATTTTTCCAAAAAACACTTCTGTTTGCAAACCAAACTGTTCACAAACAAAGCGTTTGTGAACCGAGGTAACACTAATACCAGTATCTTGATTTATTAATTGTTAAAACTACAGTATGCACATGGAGACTATAAAACACATATGGAAGTATACAAACAACTATATAACTCTGGATCTTTAAAATGTTATATATAAGCCGGGTGTGGTGGCGCACGCCTTTAATCCCAGCACTCGGGAGGCTGAGGTAGGCGGAGCATTGTGAGTTCGAGGCCGGCTTGGGCTACAACGCGAGCGCAAGGCCGGCCTGAGCTACATAGTGTGACCCTGCCTCAAAAAACCAGGGCTGGGAGTTTGGCTCAGTGCCTTAAGTGCCTGCCCTGGCAGGTGTAAGGTTGTGAGTTCAATCCCCGGTGCCACACACAAAAAAAAAAAAAAAAAAAAAAAAAAAAAACAGTTATATATAAATATAAAATATCTAATGTTTGGTGAAAATACCTTTGCTCTTGCCACGAGAAACTTGACAGCTCGATCGTGGCATATGTCTGAGGCACTATACAATAATTCCTGGATATTATTTATCAGCTTTCCTAGCTCTGCATCAGTTAATTTCATGTCTTCACTGATCCTGAAAAATGACAAAATGAGAATTAAGAAAAAACCATAAATACAGTATTCTCTAAAGGTGACATATCAATAAAAAGCTGTAAAATTCACATTTGAAGAAAGATTTTGTAATCTACCTTTCTAGTTTTTAATGGTGAAATACCACTTAAACATGCTCAGATAATATATTTTTTACCTAAAATCTTATAGAAGAATAATTACTTCCCTCTGCCATAGTGTTTTAATACTACGTTCACATTCTAATCTGTCCATTGGAAAACAAAATGTGGCATATATACACAGAATATTATTTGGCCTTAAAAATGAAGGCAATTTTGATGTACATACATTACAACATGGATGAGTCCTGAAGACTTTATTGCAAGTGAAATATGCTAGTCACAGAAAAAAAGTACTGTATGATTCTATCTGTATGCATGAACTAGAGTATTCAAATTTATAAGACAAAGTAGAGGTGGTTGTCAGTGGCTGGAAGAAAACAGGAACAGAAAGTTGTTGATGGGTAGAGAGTTTCAGTTGTGCAAGATGAAAGTTTTTGAGACACCTGGTTACACCATGTGAATATGTTAAACACTACTGAACTGTACACTTAGAAATTATTAAAATGATATATTTTATGTTTTTTATCACAACTAAAAATTTTAAACTGTTGGGTGTGATGGCACATCTCTGTAATCCCAGTACCCAGGTTGAGGCAAGAGGACTGCCACAAGTTCAAGGCAAGTCTGTGTCACACAGGGAGTTCAAGGCCTGCCTGAACTACACAGCAAGAGCCTCTCTCAAAAAAAGAAAAAAAAATTATTTTAAAGAATTTCAATCTTTCAAATTAACCTTTTTCACTTTTTAAAACTCCACAACTCTAATATTTTCCATTAATTTTCTTTTCCCAATCTCTTTTTTTTTTCCAATCTCTTTTTATTTTATTTTATTTTTATTTTTTTGGCACCGGGGATCAAACTCACAGCCTCACGCCTGCCAGACAGGCACTTAAGCTGTTGAGCCAAACTCCCAGCCCTAGTTTTTTTGAGGCAGGGTTGCACTATGTAGCTCAGGCCGGCCTTGCGCTCACGTTGCAGCCCAAGTGGGCCTCGAACTCACAATGCTCCACCTACCTCAGCCTCCTGAGTGCTGGGATTAAAGGTGTGAGCCACCACGCCTAGCTTCTTTTCCCAATTTCTGACTGGAAAAGTATTTGGTTTTTTTGTGCCCATATCTGCATTACAATAAACTAAATCATTTTGACAAAGGAAAAAAGAAAAACCCTACCACTAATAACATTAAAATGTCAGACATTTTTGCACATTCTACATCCATGACATAAATATATACTTCAAAAATACTTGATATAGGAGAAGTCAAAGGCCTTGTATGAAAAAACTAGGGACCCACAAATATTCTCTCAACTAATTCACTGTCCCTTAGAGTTGGATGGTTTGGAGATATCAATGTGCCTACTGAACACAGAAAGAACTATCTATAGAACTTAGGTTTTATGTTGCTGTAATATGTGATGGAGAGCCAGAAGAAGTTCAAATACAAAGTGAGTCACAGAGAAAATGAAGGGGAAGAATAAAAACTATGAGACTACATTTGGTTTAAAAAGAATCTTAACTGGTATGGCATTTAAGTCATATATAATACCTTTCAATATTTGCTCTGCTACAATAATAGCTTTAGCTGAGCAAATAGGTTTAGCTGGCAAATAGCCAACAAGCTAAGGATTATATTTCTCAAGCCTCCTTTACAGATAATTAACAGTTACGTTGTAATAGTGCAAATTCTGAATTTTGCCTTTAAGAAGAAAGAAAGAATAAAATACAAGCAAATCTATGGGATGGTTAACAGAGGTAACTAACAAATCTAACATGTATATGAATTTACAAAAGACTATAAACAGTCAAAGTAATCTTGAGGGTGGGGGTTGGTACTGGTGATTGAACCCATGGCCTTTGAACTCATTACATCTGCAGCCCTTTTTTATTTTGAGACAGGGTCTAAGTTGCCCAGACTGAGGTTGAACTTGTGGTCCTCCTGCCTCAGTCTCCTGGAGAGCTGGGATTCCAGGCTTGTGCCATTGTGCCTAGCTAAAGGCAATCTTGAAGAAAAGGTGAGAGAAATTACTATCCTAGATATTAAGATTTATTAAAAAGCTATAGTAACTATAGTAACTATGATAATTATACTTAATAGCACTGGTGTAAAGACAGAAAAATGAACAAAATAGAGTCCAGAAACACACACACACACATATCTAAATACTTGACTTATCAAGAGTGGCACTATAAAGCAGTAAAGAGTATTTTCAATAAACAGCACTAGGTTAAAAGGGTATCTAGATGGCAGAAACAATACCTCATATGATATGTACATAATAATCAATCCCAGATGAACTACAGATCTAAATGTGGAAGGGTAGCTGGGGATTTAGCTCAGTGTGCCTAGCAGGTGCAAGGTTATAAGTTCGATCCCCAGTACCAAAACAAACAAACAAACAAACAAACAAAAATTGTGGAAGGGTTAGTAACAAAGCTTCTAAAATATAAAAGAATATCTTCAAGGCCTGAGGATAGGGGATGATTTCTTAAAATATAACACACATTGTATAAAGCAAAAACTATAAAGAAATTTGTTTACTAAATACCTCAACTAAAGAATAAAGTGAATTCACAAAGATATTTGCAACCTGACTAACAAAGGAGCTGTTTTGAGATGACATAAACAATTCTAATAAATCAGTAAGAAAAAATAAACTAATGGAAAAGTGGCCAAAAGCCTTGCCTAGGTACTTTACAGAAGAGGCTACTAAAATAACCAATGACTATATAAAAGGTGCTCTCTTACCATCAGGAAGATAAAAATTGGAACTATTACACCTGTGACATACCTACATGGCTAACATGTAAAAGACAGACAGTACCAAAAATGAATGAAGATGTGAATAACAAGTACTCTTCCATACTGTTGACAGAATTATAAACGAGTACAACCACTTCAGCATTAGCTAAATTGACTGTTCACATGTTACTCATTCCTATGTATTCATTCAACAGAAATTCATGTAACATACAGACCAAAGTTATCTTCAAGAATGTTCACAATAATTCAAAGCAGAAATACTTCAATGTCATTAACATTAGAATGCATAAATTACACTGTGGTGTTATCATAAAATGAAATGTATACAAATAAACCCTCCACCACATGCAAAAACTTGGACAAATTTCACATGGTATCAAATGAAAGAAATTACACACGAAAGAACATATGTGTAATTTCACTTAAAAAAAGTTTAAAAACTGGTAAAATCAATAGTTTCTGGTCTCCTTTAGGAAAGACTTAAAGTAGTTGTGTAATGCAAAGGCATTTGTCTGGAGAGCTGATAATGTTCTATTTCTTGATCTGGGTGGTGATTACATAGATGTTTTCACTTTGTGGTAATTATTTGAGCTGAATATTACAATGGGTACATTTTCCCACATGTGTATGATACTTCAATTCGAAAGTTAAAGAAAAGCAAAACAGAACAACAACAATAAAATTAAGCTGGATGCCAGCCTTCTTTTCCTCTGCTTCCACTTGCTAGGGATGCAGACAGGATGACAAAAGCTAAAACAGCTACCTTAGACACAAATGAAAACTACACATTAAGGATGGAAGGGTCGATCAGGTGAGGACCCCCTACTTGAAAGGTTACATTAGGGAAACAAAATCTGTACTGCTTATGCTGTAGTGTTTTTACATTTCTTAATAGCAATTTTATACTGCACTCTAATAAATGTGAAAATATTAGCTTGAACACAGAAAAAAACAATCTTTATTAACATGTAGTCAGGGTTCTGTTTTAGTAGGAAGATGGATTGAGAATTACCTTTTACACCCTAGCCAAAGTAACTTCATCTTGTAGTGAGCCACTGTTTAGTTGTCCAGTGAGGCCTTACCAAGTGCAAAGGTTACTTGTCAAACTGCAGAACAACGAAGTTATCTGTCACCACAGCTAGATGGTGCTTATTGAGACCAGCAGAGTTTCCTGATAAGGACAGACTGGGAGCAGAGAAAACATTTTTTCCAAGAATATTTCCTGTTTTTGATCCTGTTTGTGCTGTTTTAACTAGTGCCCTATAAAACCTATAGCCTAGCACAGGGAATTGGCGACTTCTGTGGTGCTTCAGCCTGCAAGTTGTCAATTGCTCTGTCATAAGTTTTAATATACTCATTTACCCACTAAGCTGGACTTGTCTGAGTTGTTCTTTAAACTGTTGACTCCATTCTCATTTTGCAGGCAAATATTTCTTTTACTACTCTCCAGGAAATTTACACAACAACTGGCACCTGAGCAGGGACCCAACAGATCAAAAGATGAGTTAGTCCTGGGGTGATCATCCCCATTCATGTAGTATGGGATAACATGCCTCCTAAATGAGTGTGGTCTACTGAGTGAATACAGAAATGCACCCAAAATGCCTAATGGACTGGAGAACATTCTGCAATCCCTAAAGGTAATCCTTGTGGGACAGGATTGTAATCATTGTGGCATAGTCCTTATTATAAGCAGTTACAATGCTGAGGCTGTTTGCCCAGGTAGAGTCCCTGGAATGATCATTTTACCTCCATGTGGGGAAGGGTGGTGACTAATACGAATGTCTTGGAATCACCATGCAAGTACAAAAAGATGCCCTGAAAATACCCCTAGAACTGGAGAAAATACTACCATTTGTTAATGAGCAATATGATTTAAGGGAGGAAAAAAACCACTGCTAGATCATGGCAGCCATGGAATGGCCCCTCCTGATGGCAGTAGCAGCAGAGGATAAGCTTCAAGCCCAAGTCCACACCAAGGGAATGCAGAAGGAAAAGAACTGGGATAAACCTGTTAAGGTGCCAGTGCTAGGGAAGAACACTGCTGGCCAAGTAGAGATGGTGGAAGGTCTGGGCTACCTCAGCTCAAGCTAGAGTCCAAATCCAAGCTGGTATAGGGAACAGGTTGGGCTACAACATGGGACATCAGGTGGAAATGTTTTTAAATATGCAAAGCCTGCCCTGGATCCTGGGGTGGGGGGGCTGAGGCTGACCAGTGTCTCAGGAATGCAAAGAGTGGGGAACCAGCATTCCTGGCAATCTGAAGAGTTAACAAGAGCACACTGAGGTACAACTTGGCTAGGTATGTATTTATCTTTGGATTCTAACTGGAGTAGATTTTTGGGGAAGTTCAAATTGGCACGCTTAAAACATTCCTTGTGAACAACATTGGAATGGTTCTTTAGCTACAAATACAAGACTAACTTGTTCTTCTTTCTACTTGTTCTATGATAACTTTTGCTATCTTAGTACCTGGAAAGTTACCTAGAAGTCTATTACTCAACCAGTTCTAATGAGAATGTAAACATCTGTGTAAACTGAGACCAAATGGGGGAAAAAAAAATGAACCAGGAGCATTTTAATATCCAAGTGCCCAAAAGGCTTGTGGTAGAAGGAAACCAGTAAGTAGGACAGAGAGGAGATGGAAAGTTAGGCGCATGAGGATATGTTTTTGGTTAGGAAGCATTTTGTATGGTAAGATTTTACCTTACCAGGATGAAGAAAAGAAAGATGGGAACAAAACCAGGAAGTCTGAGTAAATTGAGAAAGTTTTGTAAAGATTGAAGTTTAAGAAAAGAAATTTGTATGATTGGCTGTTCTAAATTTTTTGTCTTGTCAGTTTCATCAGGTCTAAGAGTTATTCCTTCTAAACTGTTGCTCAAATATGGCTCGAGAGGCTATAACACTTGAGTCTCAATTGTCAGTCACTCCCCTCCAATGTGGAACCACATAAGACCAACAATTGGAACAGCATTCCGTGTGGAGGGACACTGGAAACGATGACTAATTAGCAATACCTTCAAAAAACTCATAAGGATAAGAGGGGAATATAAAGAAAGCATGAGAGTTATAAATAGCAAGATAGAACCCCTTGTATCAGCCCTACCAAAAGGTAAATAAAGTTAGGTTATAAAGGAAGAGTTTTTATGCATAAGTACTTGATGGTAATTATCACAAAGGACTCTGCCAAAATGTTAAGTTAGTTCTGAGTCAATCTGAGCCTAACCTAACAGAAAATCTAAATCCTGAGATGTTCACAGGTAAAAAAGATCAAACTGGGTCAGGGATAGAGCGCAGTGGCATAAGTGCCTGTCTGGCAAGAGCGAAGTTCTGAGTTCAATTCTTGGTAAAAAAATAAAAAAATAAAAAAAAAAAACAAATTGCAAAAAAAGATCTAACTTATATGACGGGTAGACATACTGTTGGGGCATATCCTGCACATCACAGTCAGAGAATTCCACATAAATATGGACTATATAGACAGTGATGTGTAGTTAAGCACCGTGGGAGCCAGTGAAGCAGCCTGCCCCAGATAGGGTGATTGATACCAAATAGTACAGACTACCAGAGAGGGATGAAGAAATTGTCTGCCCAGCTCTGAGTTCTTTTTTTTTAATTTTTTAAATTTTTATTTTAAAGAGGATAAAACCAAAGAAAATAAAACGGAATAAAATCAATCAAAATAAACCAGTGTAAGTGATACAGGACTTCAAAACCTTACAAAATCAACAATAGTTACCATAATGCCTTTTATTGTCTTCAAAATAGCTGCAGATACCTTGGGACATGGTAAAAATTGAACAAAGAAGAAGAGAAACAATAAAAACAAAACAATGAATGCAATAAAGGACTTCAAAGCAAGCCTATAGTAAATCCAAAATGGCTACCATGTTTTGCTATTTTTCAAATAGCTGCTCATGCCATAATATTTAAGATAATCAAACAAAACAAAAGAGAATAGAATTCAACCCAACAAAACAATGAAAATGATATGGTTTCCCGGCAGGGATTGCTTCCTGGTGAGGCCTTGTTCTCTCCCTCTACAGTCCACAAATGGTGCTGACTCATGGAGAGAGGCTTGGGTCTGGCTGTCCACACTCCAGCAGTGGCCCACACAAGGTGCTGGTTTCTAGGCTGGGATCACTTCCTGGTGAGGCCTGGTTCTCTCCCTCTGCAGTCTGCAAATGGTGCTGACTCATGGAGAGAGGCTTGGGTCTGGCTGTCCCCACTCTGGCAGTGGCCCACACATAGCACTGATTTCCAGGTGGGGATCACCTCCTGTGAGGCCTGGTTCTCTCCCTCCGCAGTCTGTGAATAGCGCTGACTCATGGAGAGATACTTGGGTCTGGCTGTCCCCACTACGGCAGCAGCCTGCACATAGTGCTGGTTTCCAGGTGGAGATCACCTCCTGGTGAGGCCTGGTTCTCTCCTTCCACTGTCCATGAATGGCCAAGCCCTGATTTCTTTCAACAGTCTAGTGTAGCCAGTAAAAAAGTCAGATGGCTCATGAAAAATGACTGTTGGTTATAGAATTACGTAAGTTGCTATTCCCTGCCCATGCCACTGTGCCCAACACTGCTCCCTTAATAGAAAAACTGATGCAGTTTGTGGGACCTTATGCTGTTTTAGATCTTGTTAATGCTTTCTTTAGTATTCCCTTAGCTGCCGCATCTCAGAACAAGTTTGCATTCACCCAGAACAGAAAGCAATGGACTTTTCAAGTGCTCCCTCAGGTCTACCTGCACAGTTCCATAATTTGCCATGTGATGGTAGCTTGGGACTTTGACTCATTATCTTGGAAATGTTTTTATTATATAGATGTTCTCATGCTAACTTCTGAGTGTCTTATAGATTTAGGAAACTATCTGAAAGATATACAGGTACAAAGATGACAGAAATCAATCCCCGCAAGGTACAAAAGCCTGGTACCACAGTAAAGTTTTTGGGAGTCTTATGATTGGGTAAGACACACAAAATACCTGAACAGATCATTGAGAAAATTCTGTAGCATCCTATACTAACGAATGCAAAGCAATTATAGGTACTACTAGTACTCTTAGGATATTGGAGCATTTTCTTATCCCATCTTGCTCAAGTTGTTCGCCCTCTATGTAACTTGATAAAAACTAGAACCATGAGGAATGAAGACAAAGGGCTGAAAAGACTTTTGAGTAAGTCTCAAAACTGTTTAGCTTTGGGAAGGCTAAATGACTGTGTGTCCCAATACCCAGTGCCCATTTTTTCTATAGAATACCAAGAGCCTTGAGGGCTATGGCATGAAGAAATCTGGACAGTTCCAACAGAGTTCTGGTTCTAATCATGGAAAAGGGTTGAAGTCAGGTATACAGAACAGGAGCAGCAATTCCACCTGAAGCCCTGTGGGTGCAATCCATCACTGAATCTGCTTCAATGACAATAAATACAACATATCCAATGAAGAGCTGGACTTTACGCCTTTGGCCAAGTCACTTTCTGGGGTGGTACAAAATTAGACTTTGCAAAAGTGGCATGATTGGTCTGGATGCAGCCAACCACTTTCCTCCTTCAAGAGAACCCACATTTGGTACTGGAAGCCAGAACAAAGACCTGTGGCTCAGGAAATCACAGGTAAGCCACTGCTATTTATTGTTCTGCTAAATGGGTAATGATGTGCCAAAGAAACTGCCATCTAAACATTTGTGTCCACAGATTACTTCTGTTGTCAGTCACAGCTGAGGGGAACCTCTTCTTGCAGCAGGCAGTTACCACACCTACCACCCACAATAAGTCCACCTTATGAGTGTGTGAACGTCCCCTCTACAGTTAAGTGGGCATGTGCTGAAAGGTGGTACCCTTGTTCCTTAAATGTGGAGTAACTTTAAGGGGACCCCAGAACTGAGATAGGGCCGTCCTTTAAATAAATGAAAAAACACATAAATAAGTCTTGACCCACACACACTTAAACTGGGGACACATATTCTTGATTGATGATTATATCATTCTAGGAATAAGTATCTGATACTGTAATATAACAGACCAGTACTCAGTTCTTAATCAAAGAAGATAGCACTCCCTTCTAACAATGCTCAGGGAATGCTACAGAAGAGATGGAGAGATCGTAAAAGTCAGAGTAAGGAGTGGAGTATAATAAGAATTGTTCTCCAAACTCTAGTCAAAGTTAACACTATCTTGTAGTGAGCCACTGTTTTAGCTGTCCAGTGTGTCCTCACCAAGCGCTGAGGACATGTGCCAAATGGCAGAACAAGAAGGTCATCCACCACCATAACTAGACCGTGCTTACTGAGAACAGTGGAATTTTCTGATAAGGACAGGATGGGAGTGGAGTACATATAACTTTTCTCAAGGATCCTTCCTGCTTTTGACCCACCTTTTTTTGTTTTAATTAGCGCCCTATAAAGCCAGCAGCCTAGCACAAGGGGGCTGGCTACTTCAGTGTTGCTGTAGCCTGTAAGCTGTCAATTGCTTTGTTACTCGCCAAGCTAGACTTGTCTGAGTTGTTTTTTGAACTGCTGACTCTGTTTCTTCCTTTTCTTCTTTTTCTTTTTTGGTACCAGGAATCGAAATCAGGACCTTGTGCTTGCCAGGCAGTTGCTTATACTGCTGAGCTACATCCCCGGCCTCTGTCTCATTTTTGAGACAGACATTTCTTTTACATCTCTCTGGGAAATTTACACAACAGAAAGGGAAGTGTTATAGTTGGCTTAATACTGTAAATGTGACCTCTATAAGCCTCTGGAAAATTGGCTGATTTATATAAACATGAACAAAAGCACTGTATCTTCTTATTAATAATAACTAAACCCAAACTATATTCATGGACCAGAAAGACTTTATTGGTTTTGCTTTAACTTTTAGATACCAGAGATTACCAGGTCACCTAGTAAACTTTGAACTTTGAAGTAACAGATGATGATGTCTTCTCTTTGTTGGGTTAAGAATCAGTAGTACATTCTAGTTCAGTTCTAGTCTATGAATTAGATGGTAATAATTTACCAGTTTTCTTGTATTTAAGTGGTATACTATGATTATGTAGAATGTTCTTGTGTTTACGAAATACACTCTGTAGTAATTGCATACATTGGGATAATGAGGCATCACGTTTGCAAACTACTGTTAATTTTTTTTTTTTTTTTGAGACAAAAATCTTGCTATGTAGTCCAGGTTGGCCTTGAACTCACTATATACTCCAGACTGGCCTTGAACTCACAGCAATCTTCTTGCCTTAGCCTCCAGAGTGCTGGGATTACAGATGTGTGTCACCATGCCTGGGGGTGGGGGGATTTCTTTTTTGATTCAGAAAAAAACATGAGGTATAAAGAAGACAAAGAGAAAAGGGGTACAGGGGGCAATGTGGTGAACTTTTAACAATTGAAAAATCTAGATGAAGAATGAATATATATATATATATATATATATATATATATATATATGAGACCTTTGTATTTTTATGTCAATTTTTTGGTTAATTTGAAGTTATTTCAAAATAAGTTTATTTTTTGCTTGTTTTTGTGATGCTGGGGATCAAACCCAGGGCCTTGTGTATGCAAGGCAAAAACTCTACCACTGAGCCACATCTCCAGTCCCAATAAAAAATTTTTAAAATAACGTTTAAAAAGACTGTGATCCACCTGGAAATTCTTGTCTTTGAAATTGCAAAGCTGCAAGTCAGTCAAGTCTGGTGGCACAGACCTGTAATGCACTCTGGGAAGATGAGGCATTCGGACTGCAAATTCAAGTCCAACCTGGTCACTCATCAATATGCTGTCTCAAAATAAAAAATAAAAGAAGAGCTGGTGATGTAGCTTAGTGAAATTCAATCCCCAGTACCACCACACACAAAAAAAGCAAACTGAACAGATCTTCACTATATAACAAAGAACAAAGAAAAATGACCAAAATAATAAGCCACCTAGGTCAACAAAAAGTCCTGTTATTAGTGATTTTAAGTAAATCAAATAAGCTCTCCAAGTATCAGTTACCATATCACTGACACAAGGGCACTTAATTAAATAATTTAGTAAACTAAAACTCCTTTTTAGCTTTACAATTCTATAATTTCTCCATTACCTCTAATGTTTACACCTCTGTGTCTTTCATACATTTTCAAAAAGAAACATTTCAAACAATGCATTTTTGTTAAATCCCAAAATGAAAATATATGTGGTTGTTATTTTTATTTTTATTTTTTATTTTTTGGTACTGGGGATCGAACTCACAACCTTGTGCTTGCCAGACAGGTGCTTACGCCACTGAGCTATATTCTTGGCCCTACCTGATTTTAAAATAAACTGAATACTCAATTGTACTAACACCATTAATAAATGATTAAAAAATCCTGTCTATTTGACTTTAGCCAATATACTCACATAATATCCACACCTCCTGGAGTAGCAGATGATGATGTCTGCTCTTTGCTGGATGAAGAATCAGTAGTACATTCTGGTTCGGATACTGAATCACTGCTGCAGGGCTCACTATTTGGAGATACATTTCTTTGAGAGGTAGTGTCAACTGCTACAGGTGCTAATTCACCCTCATTAAATGCATCACTTATAAACATGCCTTCGTGGATTAAATAAGCCACTTCTGTGTCCAGTGAATTATCTTTTGCAGCATTCTTCTGCTGTGAAATCTCCTCCAATTCTCTAGTCCTTTGGTTTTTGTCAAGAACTGAGAGAACAACACTATGAATGATATTCAACGTTGCCTGCAAGAAAGAAAGAAAGAAAGAAAGAAAGAAAGAAAGAAAGAAAGAAAAGATTTTTAAAGGATTTAAAATATCTCACACTTAATCTAGACATGGTGGTGCAAGGAGGATAACAAGTTCAAGCCCAGCCTTGACGACTCAGAGATTTAGCAAGATCATATCTCAAAAATTAAAAAAAAAAAAGATAGGGATGTAGTACACTACAAATACACTGTGTTCAGTTGCCAATAACACACACACACGTACTTACATATACACAAAATCTTATACTTGAAGTCACCAAAAGTGAATTTTTTGAATTATACAGAAAAAAAAGTTTGTGACATTTTCACACACGCACACATTTTGATATCCTTTTTTTTTCTTCTTTCCCTTATTTCCATCCCTTTCCTCTTCTCATAATAACCTCCCTTTTACCAAAAGTGAATTCTGTGTACATAATAGCTATTGAAAGCCTGAAAAAAAAAGGTAGTTACCCAAACTAGTAGCTTCCAACAGCTCACAATTAAGGAAACTGTGTTGAATATTTTTGTGGCTACTGAGTTGTGGATATGATTTTTTGTTGTTGTTTTGAGACAGTGTCTTGCTATATAGTTCAGGTTGGTCCTGAACTCACTATGTAGCCTAGGCTGGCCTCGAACTCATGGCAATCCTTCTGCTTTAGCTTCCCAAGTGCTGGAATTACAAGTGTGCACCACCATGCCCAGCCCTGAGGATATGATTTTATATTGGAGAGCTCATTTGCAAAAAAGGTATAGCTATAAAGTTCCAAAATCAACCTTTAACATTTGATTTTCAAATTTTTTATTTTTATTTTTTTGTGGCACCAGTGATCGAACTCACAACCTTGTGCCTGCCAGAGAGGTGCTTAAGCCACTGAGCCAAATTCCCAGCCCTAGTTTTTTGAGGCAGGGTTGCACTATGTAGCCCAAGCGAGCCTTGAACTCACAACGCTCCTCCTACCTCAGCCCCCAAGTGCTGGGATTAAAGGCACGCACCACCACACCCGGCTCATTTTTTATGAGTTTTCTTGGACCATGTGTGATTGGACTGCTATCTCCATAAAATATGTCAAAAAAGGAGGTGGGGCCTAGGGGAAAGTAATTAGGTCACAAGGGCTCTACTTCGTGAATGGATTGATGCTGTTCTATTTAGTGGTACTGACAATTAAACCCCAAACCTCACCATACTAAGTAAGCTTTCTTCTAATGAGTTACATCTCTAGTCCTGTTTATTTTATTTTTTAATTAATTAATTTTGGGAATACTAGGGACTGAACCCAGGACCTTGACACTGAATTACATCCATAGCAAGCACTTTTCCTTTTTTCTTTTCTTTTTTTATAAGATGGTCTAAGTAGCTGTTTTAATCACTTTCTTATCACTGGGACACAATATATCTAACACCTTCAATTTAAAGTTTATTCTGCCTCGGTTTTAGGAATTTCAGACTATATTGGGCAGGCTTAAACACAGAAACAACATGGTGGAAGGGCCTGGGTAGAGGAAGTTTACTCACAGCATGGCAGCCAGGAAGCAGAGAGAGAAGAGAAGAGATGAGGAGGGAGATATATTCTTGTTTCCTCTGAGCAGGTCCTACCTCCTAACAGCAAGACAGTTATACTCCTACCACAGTTCACTGGTCTTCCAAAAGCCCTGCCTATGAATACAAGAGGCCTTTGAGGGATATTCTCTTGTTTGTCTGTTTGTTTATTGGCTTTCTATTTGAGACAGGGTCTTGCTACATAGTTCAGACTGGCCTTGAACTCACTATGTAGCTCAGGCTGGCCTTGAACTCCCAGCAATCTTCCTTGCCTCAGCCTCCAGAGTGGTGGCATTATAGACCTGTGCTACTACACCCAGCTGACATTCTGCCCATAATATTCTGCCCATTTCCCCCCCCAAATTCATGCATATCTCTTTTCGCAAAATGCATTTAGCCTATCTCTAAGAGTTGCCAAAGTCTTAACAGTTTCAGAAGTGTTAAAAAGTCTAAGTGCAGAGTCTCCTCTGAGACTCAGGGCAAACATTAGCTGTGTCTTGTAAAATCAAAAAGATAGTCCTCATGGCTTCTCTGTTGGAGTGGCTCTGCTCACTGACTGTAGTTTTCCACAGATATTCCACATCACCAGCTTGTCTAACTTTTTGGGATCTCCAACGCACTTTCGGCTTCATTCTCATGGTTTTATGCACGACCCCCTCAGGACACAATGCCTGACCTTCCAGGCCTTCCTCTAAAATCTGGGTGGAAGTCTCTCTGGCCCTAAAACCCTACATTCTGCATGCCTATAAAATCAAGATGATGTGGATAATACCAAGGCCTGCCAACCACTCATGCAGTAACTGGGCCCCCTTGGATCATGACTGTAGAGGTCTGTGAATGCCAATAGCTGGGTGTTGTGAAACAAATCCCAGAGAACTAATTCCATAGGGTTCTATTCTCTGAGTTGCCAAAGTCTTAACAGTTTTAGCAGTGTTTCACTTTTGGACTCTAGAGCTGATAAAGGGTGGGGTCTTACCAGCTTCTGAATTTGTGATCCTCCCTAGTTGATCTTTATCAGCCCTTTGTAAAATAAACATGTCAGGGATTATTAGGGGTTTTCTCCTGAACTTATTAGACGTGAAGTTTGAAGGTTACATGAGTAACATAAAGTGACCCAAATGCAGTCAGAATTTAGGTCTAACTCCCAACATCTAGACACCATTTATTTTTTATTTTCTTCTTTGTTTCTTGTCTTTATGCTTTTTTAAAATAGGTACTTTCTCCAGAAAGAAAGTAACTCTGTGTCATTTTATCATAGCACTTACTTCCAGTATAATATAATAGAATTATTTCTTAGTTGAGCAAGGTGGTATGTATCTGTAATCTCAGCACTCTGAGAAGCTGAGGCAAGAGAATAGCAAGTTTCAGTCTGGTCTGGGTAACTCAGTGACTTTGTAAGATTCTGCCCCAAAATAAAACAAATAAGGACTGGGGATGAAGCTCAGTGTGAAAGCTCTAGGTTAAATACCTAGTAATGAAAAGGAGGAGAGGAAGAAGGAGAAAGAGGAAGTAGAGGTAGTGAGATATAAGGCAGAAAGGTGAGTGGAGAAGAGACAGAGAAGAAGAAGAAGAGAACCATAATCTCAAATCATTAATAATCACTCAAATGAAAAAGCCTTTAAATTCTAATCTTTTTATTATTTAATCCAGTCAAAACATTACTGAGATGTTCTAGATTGAATTTTATGCTTTAATGTCTTTTTAAAATATCATTTACTTTAATACTAAAATGATATATAAAATACACTTTGTTTTTTAAAAATAAACATAAGGATGTAGGCTAGCAAATTATTAACTCTGATAAATTAAACAAGCAATTCAAACACTATTATTTATTCCTGTAATATAGTAAACACTACTAAAAACAAAAACAAAGTGCTGGGTATGTAGTCAACAGTATAACAATGCATGAGACCCTGGTTCAATCTCCAGTGCAGCAAAAAAAAGATGCAAAACAACCTTTTCTGAATATAAAAGTCTTTTTAAAGAAAATTTAGGGGAAAATAAAATAACATAAATTTTAAATGGTCCTATAATCGAACCATCTAAACAGAACTAATTTTTATTTAAAAATTCTTCCATTAAAATGAACAGCTTGTAATTACCATTATTTTTCAGTAAAATCAAACTTATTTCAAATAATTAAGTACTATATTTGACAGTTACAAGTCACCTTTATAGATGTTCTACTTACATACTAGTTTAAGCACTCCAAATGTGAAAATGAGAAATTACAGCTGTAACAAATTACAGTTCCCATACTGTACTTGCACCAAAAATAATTTTACTTACTTTAATAAAGGTAGGGCATAAAAATGGCATAGCTACTTTAAAAATTACTGGTAAAAACTTCGCCAAACATATACTATGTTATTTAGGAGTTCTGTATATCCAGACATACAATAATAAATGTAATATGATAATAAAGGTCATAGAATATATGAAAAATGAAAACAGGGCCTAATTGTTGAATAATCTATCCATACAAAAAGGTTTTTTGCCTATCACTATCCATAGGTAGGATCAATATTTTTAAGCACACTAATCCCAAGTAGTCTAAATTAAGCACAATGAAATTTTTTCTCACTTTGTCTGAAGTGCTTCTATATGTGACTTAGCATTGCTCTATGTGAATAAGGATAAGCCATGACATAGAGAGGTACCAAAGTTCCTGAGATGATTTACCATGGCACTTAGGAAATTCTAGGGATATTAACTAGCACATACAACACATTTCTGACACTTGGTAACACAAACAATATTAAATTTCACAAATGGCCCTTCCAACTGTCACATTTAGTAATTTCTTCTTATTGAAACATAACTATGGCATGTCAGTAATTCCAAACTATGTGTATTACAGTCTGTAACATCTCCTCTTCTAAAAAATATTCTGTGGCAAGTGTTCCCTTCCACATACTACATGGCTTAAAATTAAGTGGTTTGGCTAAAAAGACAAAATAACTCAATGTAATATAGATGATCCTTGGTTGGACACCAGACCAAATGAAAGAAAAACCTACAATAAATGACACTAATAAAATAATTTAAATATGAGCAATATTCTAAACATTATAACATTAAATTTCTAGAAAAATTAGTGACTTGAGATAGGTTTTTCTCACAGTATTGAACAACTATATAATCTAGAAGGGTTTGAGTGTCATAAAATGAGAAGAGGAAAATTACTACATAACATTTAATACCAAGCAAGCATTACATTCCTCTTTAATATAAAACAAATTGTTCAAAATTATAAAAGTTCATAAAATATTTCAAGGCATTTCAATTCTTATTTAAAATCAAACCTCTTTAGAAAAATTACAAAAACAAAAAAGTTACGTTTTATTCCAGAAAGCTGGCTGAATTTTAGGGATATTCTGGACAAACTTACACATAAGCTTACCTTAACTCTGTGTAGGAAAATTGTAAACTTAGAGAAAATATCCTTTAATAGATCAAACCACTGGAGAAAATTCAACATTCGCATTTGATCTGCAAGCCTAGAAAAAAAATTAAACATAAATAATGATGTCTTCGGGCTAATATGGTAACATCTCTAAACTGAAGGAAAACATACTCTTGAGTGACAAGAATAAAATATAACTTTATCTAGATTTCTAACTAAAATCATCAAATCTTGAAGAGGTCAACTGCCAAACAACTTCTACTTCTTTAAATATCTTTTAAAAGTAATCTAATCAAATAGACTAACAAATAAACCTTATAATATGGTAATCCCATGTAAACACACTTCGTGATCATTGAAGGAATAAATCATAAAGAAATAAACCAAGTTTAGTTAAAGGTAAGGGTATCTTCTGGAATAAAAATAGAAATTAACATCTCCCTCAACAAATTTAATAACCTACTTTTCTTACTACAAACTAAAAAATACTTTTTCACATAGAAGAAGTAATGTAGCCACATTGCCTCAGTTCAAAAGTCTAGCAGCTTACTGGGATTACTAGCTATGACTGTCAAGTGACTTAGTTCCTATGTGCTCCAATTTTTTCATTTCAACATGGGGAAAATACAGACTCTAAATGGCTGTTACAAGTATTAAATGAATTAATAAAAACACATAGCAATGCGTGGCACATTAAAAATTGTCACATATCAGCCAATACTATTATTTTGATAGTTGATATCAATCAATAACTTCAAAGATAAGGTAGATTAATGCAAAACGATCACATAAAATATTTTATAGCATTAAATAACTTATTACTCCACTCTAAATTTTTCACAAATATTGCTGCACCCAGTAGTTTACTCTCAAAAAATAGTCTTGTACTAGATATATAGGAAGCTCTCTACATTAAGTTGAGAAAATTCCATACAGAAAAATAAAATAGGAAGTCACTAACTCTTTATATCTATGGGGTTTCTAACAGTTCCAATGACTTATGTCTTCCAATTACTATCATTTCCTATCTTAATTCCTATTTAGTTATTAACTTGGTTTCTATTTTGCTTCAACTAATTCTGAAACTGAGTTTTCGTCAAATAACAGGGTGAAAATTAACACTCCATAGTCTCCATTCTGTGGGTTTGCCCCAAGAAACTTCACAGTTGTCCAGATTACTATTCATATCCTTGGCCAGTCAATAAAGTTAGATATCCACATGAATGGAAAGCTCAGTCATAAACTATCACTATTCTTCTCAAAATATAAGAATTATTGACTGGGGATTTAGCTCAGCAGCACAAGAGCCTGCCTGGTAAGCACGTGGTTGTGAATTTGATCCCCAGTACCAAAAAAAATAAATACATAAATAAAAAAAAATTGTCAAGGCTCAAAACAAAAAGTTACAAACAGAGTTCAAAATCAAATATTAAACACCTCAAACCTCAAAGCCAATTAGAACTCAGTTTTAATTATATAGCTAAATACTTTAAACTTAATACCTTTTATTCTAGCTGTATGAATTATCTTCAATTCCTCTGCTTTGAATCTACCTTTTATTTCTTTTCCACCCTCCTCTTTGTCCTGTGAGGGCAACCTGATGGACATAGCCAATGAGGAGCCTTTAGAAAAAGTCACCCTTATCTGTTGTTTCACATTGTGTAGCAGTAGTTGTCCACAGTCAAGACAGTCCAAATATATTAAATGGAAAATTCCAGAAGTAAGAAATTCATAAGTTTAAACCTATGTGCTATTCTGAATAACATAATGCCTTCTGCCAAACTGCTTCTTCTCACCCAGAACATGAACCATTTCTTTGCCTAGTGTATCTATCTTGCTACCTGCCATTAGTCAGTAGCCATTTTAGTTTCTGATCAACTGGTTTAATATCATAACATTTGTGTTAAAATAATAATGCCCCCACAGCACAAGAGTGGTGATACAAAAAAAAAACCCACGAGGGTATAAAATATGGAAAGGCAGATTAACTCTGGTGCTATGTGGCAGCATTTTGGGGATCACAGGAGAAAATGTGGTATAGGTAAGAGTTTAGTAAAATCTATGGTTTCAGGCATCCATTTGGGGATTTGGAATGTATCTCCCACAGATAACGGGGACTATACTATGGTACTTAACTCCAGGTTCCCTTCTTGAAGGTTACCTCAGGATGATTATTACCCTCTTCTTAAGGATACAACTTTATATCAACTACTGCTGTCTTTCTCCTGAATCCTGTTAATGACTTAATTCCTTTGTCTCTCAAAGGTACTGCCTTGTGTCACTTATGATTTTCTTACACCCCGCCCCTTGTCTCAACCACTAATTCCTTAACAAAATCCTCCTTAAATTATTCTAATTTGCATCTTTCCCCTGACTGATAACTACCAACCTATATATTAATACTTACTTCATAACAACATCTGTGTCTATTTCTTCTATTTGTGAAACTTTATTAATCACGCACTGCAAAATTTAAGAAACAAAAACAATTTGATTAATTCTTTAGAATCCTAAAGACTGAAGGTTCCATCTGTACATTAAAAAGGATTTGTTGACTACAATAATCAGTTTAGCAGACTTTTAAAAATATCTCTTATACATACTTTAAGGTGTTTGAAAAACCGAAGTGTTACCCCCACCCTATTAATTATTTTAGTGTATGCTTAAACTATAACAATTGGAATCTCCCATTTAAACTACTCAAAATCAGAAGTAGAAATACAGAACTCTAATACTTAGAAACAAGGTATAACCCTGAGGTTAATGTCCCAAAAGAAATGCATATGGAGGTTTTTCTTTCAATAGCAAGCAGCAGTTTTAAAATTTAGGAAGATAATAAATGATGAGACTTCATATTATAAATGCTTTACTATTTAGATAATAAATGTTTAGACACGTTAAAATTTTTGCTTAAAATATACAAATAGAAATCATGTAAGTTATGTTTATAATACACTACTTCATTACAAATGGAGTACATCTCTTCAACCAGACTCAGTTTTTGAAAGTGAACACTGTCAGTGACCTAGGTCCCCTTTCCAGTTCTATGCCCACCTATTGTTTCCTCTAAAAAGATACTATCTGATTTCTAAACAATAAATTAATCTTGCTCATTTGAATTTTACACAAGTGGACTCATACAGTGTTTACTCTGGCTTCCTGGCTTTCAGACTGTCTGTAATGTTCATTTACGTAGTTCCGAGTAATTTACTTATTCTCATTGCTGTATAGTATTTCATTGTGTAAATTTACCACAATTTTATTTACCCTTTCTACAGATGATGGAGCTTGAGTTTTTGGGTTTTTTTAAATAACTAGTGCTGTAGTGAACATTCTTCTACTGTGTTTTGGTGAACTTATGGAAGAACTTAAGTTGTATGAATATGTATGAATAGACACACTGGTTCATAATGTGTGCATAGTTAGTAGATACTGCTGAGTTTTCCCAGGTGATTATACCAATTTAAAAATACAGTGTCTTAATCAGTGTTTGAGAGGTGTACAACAGAAGGTGATTGCAAATTTTAAAAATTTATATAAACATTAAAAATTCATAAATATATATTCAACCTAATGATAATGATTAAGCTTAGCAAACACATTTAAAATGATCTTTTTTACATATAGAAAAAACTGAAAAATCATTAGATGAGGCTTATCAGAATAATAAAAGACCAGGGAAAACAAAACAAATTTTAGTTTATAATTTCCTATATATCATGATATAAAGGAAATTAACATTTACCTACTTCTGGTAGAAGTATAAATTGGTAAAAGATTTTTAAGCAGCAATCCAGTTCTATGTATCAAACAACTTCAAAATACTTCTAACTTTCTGACCAATAATTCACCTTTTGGAAATCAGTCTAAGAAACTGTTATAAGAAAAACAGACTTGAGTGATTCAACATGGCTGAATAGAGGCAGACTCACATTGGAGTTATTTATAGAAAATCATCTACAATTGCAGGTAATTGGAAGGAAGGGACATATATCCTGATACCAAAATCAGTCTGAAATAAGAGAGTTGTAAATCAAAAAAGCAAAGGTATAGGACTTTTATCAAATGATGTAGCAGGGTTGTCTGTGGGAAATCTGCCTGTGCACGGCAGGGGAGCTGCCATTCTGGGTGGCTCCCAAAAAGTTGATTGCCTGTACTAGTGTGTAAACTCAAGCCACACAGGATAAATTTAGGATATAAGGCACCTAGCCTCTTTTGCCTTCCTCCAAACAGAGGCTATTGTAGCCAGGCAGCAAATTCTGCATTCATACACAGGGATACACAGGGGCAAGTGACTAGGAAGCTGCTCCTTCCCCATGGGCCATCACTTTTTGTTTGTTTTTTTTAATGCTGTTTTTTTTTTGTTGTTGTTGTTGTTGTTGCTGTTGTTGTTGTTGTGTGCCATATCAGCTAACTGGAACCTCTAGGGACAGTATGGTTAAGGACTGAGGCGTGAGAGAGGGACACAGACAGGATTTAAGCAGCCTCAGTCTATGGCAGGGTAAGGAGTGGAAAGTCAGCATTTCCCCTGTTAGCAAGGGAAAAGAAGCAGGACCAAGCATCCTTGGGCTGACTCTACAATGTTGGGTAGTGCGGGTGAGTCTACTCATAGCACTTCCCCCACCCTGTGACCAGCAGCATGAGAGGGGACAGACTGAAATGGGAATGGAACAGAGGAGGCTGTGCAAGGACTGGGAGCAGCTTCAGAGTGACTGTCTGAAGATGCCATGGCAACTGAGAGAGCAAGGCAGAGACAAACATGGTAAGGAGACATGGGCTGACCAAGACACAAAGTTGCTGGCTGAACACTGGCCCCAGCCCCCACATCTGGTGGCCAAGATCAGCCCTACACCTAACATTAATCCTACAGCAGAGTTGGCAGGATCAACCAGCACAAATGTAGGCTTTGACTTAGACATTACTACAGAACTGTGGATACCAGAGGAATATTATTATTTCTTTCTTCTTTGTTTTGTGTTTTTGTCTTTTTTTTTTTTTTTTTTTTTTTTTTTTTTTTTTTTTTTTTTTTTTTTTTTTTTTTTTTTTTTTTTTTTTTTTTTTTTTTTTTTTTTTTTTTTTTTTTTTTTTTTTTTTTTTTTTTGGTTTAGGTTTTTATTTTCTTACTTATTTCATTGTTTATTTTGCTCATCATTTTATCTCTGCTCAGTTGTCTTTCTTGATTTTTAAAATATTTTCATGTGAGTGAACATTTCTTCAGTCTTTCTGGTTCACCTTGATATTCTTTTGCTTTCTCTTTCATTCTCTCCTGTCTTCTTCTCCAGTTTCCCAAAACTTGGGAGATCATCCCTTGTCCTACAGTCTTGCTTTTACTGTATTTCTCTTCACTGATCTGTTTTGTCCCCTAGCCCTCTTAAATCCAGTCCCCCCTACCAAAGGGCAAAAAATCATTGTACTAAGGGGAAACTCACAGCATTACAAGTTCCTGGTTTATGTTGGATTTTGTTGCATAACTGTAGATTGTGTTCCTATGTTGAAAGGCACCAAACTGACAGTTACCAAAGTTTGTCACTTCCTAGGCTGTGTTTGATGCTATTATTAATATTAATTGTACTACTTTAGCCAGGATGTACTATCTGTTTTAATCAGTTGTTCTCCCTTGTGTGACAACACCATGATTGTCTGGGATCATCACCATAGTCCAGTACCAAAGGACTGGGTGCTGAGCCAAATAGCAACTTCTCATTCCTAATAAATTGAGAAGGTAGGATCTTGGGACAGACATAAAGACCAAGAGCCAGTCACACCTAGAAGACATCTCTGAGGAACAGACATTGCCTAGGGAAGCTGCAATACTAGTGATAAAAGATAACTACCATAAGAAATTTATAAACATCAACACAGAAAATAAATTAAAATACAAATATAGAAAATGACAACATTATGGTAGCCATTGCTGATTTCCTATCATCTTGTTGTGAAGTTCAGTAATGCTTTTATCCTTTGTTTTGATTGTTTTTAGTCTGTTTTGTATTATTTGATTTCAATATGTGTGAAAGTATGGAAGGCTATTTTGAAGAGACATTACGGTAGCCATCGTTGATTTTCCTATTGTCATGGTTTGAAGGCCTGTAATGCTTTCATTCTTTTGTTTTCATCGGTTTTATACTGTTGTGTTTTGCTTGAATTCATTGTGTGTGAAGATATGGACAACTATTTTGAAGAAAACGAGATGTTATGGTAGCCACTGCCTCTTGTTTTGAAATCCTGTGTTGCCTGCATTGTTTTGTCCTGATCTGCTTTCTTCTTCTGCTCTGTTTTGTTCTATTTTATTCTCTTTAAAATAAAACAAAATAAAATAAAAAAGAAAGAAAGTGACAAGACACAGAAGTAAAATACAACCCCAGACTTCTAACTCACCCATGACAAGTCCAAGAGACAACAAGAGAGAAGAAATCAGAAGCCTGAATTTTCTGAATGGTATCAGCATAAGGAAAGAAACAGATGAATGAGGGTATAGTGAAAATCAGACCAGAAATAATCTATCAGGTCAAAAAAGAGATGATGATCAAAATGAATGACTTGTTCAGTGAATCTAGAGTAGACACAGAGAATAATACAGAGGTGCTTAGGAGAATGATGGAAACCATCAATATTCAACATAGGAAAGAAATGGAAAGCATGAAACAGACATAAACAGCTATCTAGAAGATTAAAAATTCAATACACATACTGAAAGTATATGCAGCCAACTGAACCAAGATGAATACAGAAAATCAGATCTAGAAGACAGGATTTGAGTTAGTGATAGTAAAAAGAAAGATTTGTTAAAAATAGCAAGGGACCATGAAAAATCAATCCAACAGTACAAAATACTGCAAAGAACAACAACATAATAACATCAATCAGATCAATGAGAAAGCAGGAGACAACACAAATGCCATAAAATACCTTTTCTCAGAAGTAATGGCAGAAAACTTCCCAAGAATGGAAAAAATTTTTGATATACACATATGTGATATATTCAACTACAATTAGCCATGACCAAAATAAATCTACACCAAGGCATATAATAATCAAGATTCCAGAAATTCACCACAAAACAGAATATTAAAAGCTGTTAGAGAAAAGAAACAAATCACCTGCAAAGGAAAGCTTATCAGAATCACAGCAGGTTTCTCAACACAAACCCTGAAGTCAAGAAGAGTTTGGAGTGAAGTATTTCAAATCCTGACAGAAAACAATCTTCAACCCAGATTGAGGTAACCTGCAAAACTACCTTTCAAAAGAAATGGAAAAATAAGGTATTTCCATGACAATGACCAACTGAAGAGACTCATGACCACCAAGCCAGCTCTTCTACAAAATGTTCTGAAAGATATTTTAGAAAGAAGACCAGAATTCCAAGAACACCAATAGAAAGAAGCCGCTACTCAAGGCAAGCAATTAAACAGAGGGGAAATACAGGGAACCAACAACAGGAAAATAATATAACAAAAATAAGCCAATACATATCAGTTATAACCATCAAAGTAAAGGTCTCAATTCACCAATCAAAGGAAATATGCTAGCAGAATGGATCAAGAAACAAGAGCCAACAACATGCTGCATACAAGAAACACATTTAACTAAAAGATTCACAGACTGAAAGTCAAAGGATGAAAAACAATGTCTCATGCAACCAGAGCCTAGAAACAAGTCAAGGTAGTTATTGTATTTGCAGACAAAGTCACCTTCAAGCCAAGACTGATCAAAATAGGCAAAGAAGGTCACTACATACTTGTTAAAGGAAATCTCCAAGAAGAAATAACAATCATAAATATATATGCACCAAATACTGGTGCATCTAACTATGTACAAAATATTAATAGATATGAAAAATCAAATAAGCACTAACACCATTATAGTGGGGGACCTTAATTCCCCACTGTCACAAATAGAAAGGTCAACTAGAAAAAAATCAACAAAGAAATATCTGAATTGAGCTAAACCCATGAAAAAATGGATCTGGTAGACATCTCCAGAGTGCTCCACACCACAACATCAGAATATACATTCTCACCTATGCATGGGACATTCTCCAAAATATATACATACTGGCTCCCAGAACATGTTTAAGTAAATGCAAAGGAACTGAAGTTAACCCATGTATATTATCAGATCACAGTGCAATAAAATTGAAAATCAATGGCAAAGAAACCACAAAAACTTCATAAACAGATGGAAACTAAATAACATCCTCTTGAACAACCAATAAGTCACACATTAAATTAAAGAAGAAATTAAACAGGATCTACAATTAAATGATAATGCCAATACTATATACCAGAACTTATGGGATGAGATGAAAGCAGTCCTAACAGGAAATTAATAATGGTGAGCTCTCACCTCAGGAAAACAGAATGAACTCAAATAAACAATCTAATGCTGAACCTCAAGCTTCTAGAAAAAAAAAGCAATGAAATCTAAAGCTCATACAAAGGAGGAAATTATGAAGATCAGAGCAGGAAGTAATGCAGTGGAGACTAAGAAAACAATACAAAGAATTAATGAATTGAAGAGTTGGTTCTTTGAACCATTAAATATAATCACAAACCCTTAGCCAATCTTACTTAAAAAAAAAAAGGAAGGCTGAGGCAGGAGGACTGCTAAGAGTTTGAGGTCAGCCTGGGCTACAAAGTGAGTTCAAGGCCAATCTGAACTATATAGTGTCTAAAAAAACAAACAAAAAGACAAACAAAAAATCTCAAATTCATACAATTAGGAATGAAAAAGGTGAAATCACAAGAGATCTCGCAGAACTCCAGAAGACTATCAATACCTAATTCAAGAACCTGTATTCTAATAGGATGGAAAACACAAAAGAAATGGACAGACTCCTAGATACATATGAATTTCCAAAGCTGAATCAAGAAGATATAAAACTATGAAATAAACCAGTATCAGTCAATGACATTGAAGATGTAATTAAAAGCTTACCAACAAAGAAAAGCTCAGGTCTTGATAGACTCACTGCTGAATTCTACAATAAATTTAAAGATGTAATGCCATTACTCTTCAAACTCTTTAATGAAATTGAAAGGGAAACAATACTCACAAAGTCATTTCTGAAAGCAAGCATTACCTTGATACCACAATCAGAGAAGGACCCAATCAAAAAAGAGAACTACAGGCCAATTTCCCTAAGGAACATAGACACAAACATCCTCAATAAGACACTGGCAAACAATGCAGCAAATTATCCAAAACATTATATATCATGACCAAGCAGGATTCATTCCAGGGATACAAGGATGGTTCAATAAATGCAAAGCAATAAATGTAAAACACTGTATCAACAGAGCCAAATACAAAAACCACATGATCATTCCAATAGATGCAGAAAAAACATTTAACTAACTCCAACATTCATTCATGATAAAAAACACTTTATCTCAATTTGATAAAAGCAATCTATGACAAACCAACAGCCAACATCATACTACATGGTCAAAACCTGCAAGCTTTCACTATAAAATCAGGAAGAAGACAAGGATTTCCACTATCACCACTCCTATTCAATATGGTTCAGAAACATTAGCCAGAACAATTACACAAGGCAAAGAAATACAAGGAATAAGTACAGGAAAGGAAGATGTTAAATTGTCATTATTTGCAGATGACATGATACTCTACATAGAAGACCTCAAGAACTCCACCAAAAGATTCCTAGATTTAATAATGAAATTTAGTTGTGTAGCTGGATATAAAGTCAACACTCAAAAATCAATATCATTCTTAATACAAATAACAGACTCATTAAGAGAGAAATTAGGGAAACGACACCTTTCACAATAGCATCCCAAAAACTAAAATACTCAGGAATCAATTTAACCTCTTTACATTGAGAACTACAGTACTCTGAAAAAGGAATAGAAGGATATCAGAAAATGGAAAGTTATCCCTTGCTCTTGGGTAGGAAGAACCAATATAGTGCAAATGTCTATACTCCAAAAATTGTTACACAGATTTAATGTGATCCTGGTCAAAATATCAATAGCACAGAATTAGAGAAAACAATCCTAAAATGTATTTGAAACTAGAAGAGACCCAGAATACCAAAAGCAACTCTAGACAACAAAGGTGCATCACAATTCCCGACCTGAAATTGTATTACAAAGCTACTGTGATAAAAACAGCACGGTACTGGCCAAAAAAAAAAAAAACAAAACAGACCTGAGGATCGATGGAACAGATTAGCAAGATGCAGACTCAATTCCAAACACACTCTGCCAAACACACTCTGACAAAGAGGTGAAACATGTTCACCGGAAGAAAGATACTCTCTTTAATAAATGGAGCTGGAAAAACTGGTTTTCCACATGCCAAAGAATAAAACCAGATCCATGTCTGTCACCATGCACTGAACTAAACTCAAAATGGATCAAAGATCTAAATATTACAAGAGAAATACTAAATCTGCTGGAAGAGACAATAGGTAGAACTCCTGAAAACAGACTTATGAACAAAACTCCAGTTGCACAAGAAATATAACAAAGAATTAACAACTGGGATCTCATCTTATTAAGAAGCCTTTGCATAGCAAACGAAACCACCAACAGAGTGAAGAAACAACTCATAGTGTGGGAAAATTTTTTTGTCAGCTATTCCTGATTAAGATCTAATATCTAGAATATTAAAAAAACTCAAAAAAATCAGACACTTCAAACTTAACGACCCAATCCAAGAGTGGGCATCTGAAATGAATAGATACATCTTAGATGAAGAAGTACAAATGGCAAACAAATATATGAAAAAGTGTTCAACATTACTGGTCATTCAAGAAATGCAAATTAAAACACTGAGATTCCATCTCACTCTAGAAAAAATGGCTATCATTAAGAAATCAACCAATAATGAAGTTGAATGGGCTGTGGGGACAAAGGAACCGCTTCCTACTGCTGGTAGAAGTATAGACTGGTGCAACCACTGTAGAAATTAGTACAAAGATCCCTCAAAAAACTAAACCTAGAGGTCCCATTTGACCCAGGTATTCCCTTATTGGTATCTTCCTGGAAGAAAAGCATCATATCACAGTGATATATGTACACCTATATTTATAGCAGTAGTTTGTAATATCTAAATCTTGGAAACAGCCCAAATGACCATCCATTGATGAATGGATAAAAAAGTGGGATTTTTATACAATGGAGTACTACTCATCCACAAAGAAGGATAAAACTGAGACATTTCTAAGTAAATGGATGCACCTTGAGACCATACTCTTAAGTGAAATAAATTGAACACACATGTAAATATCACTTTGTTTCTCTAATGTGAGAAACTGAAAATGTAACTAAGGACTAAAATGTATACCAGACATTATCAAATAGGAAGAAAATTATCAAATGGGAAGGGGAACCTTAGAGGATTGCAAGAAAGGAACGAAAAAGAAAAAAAAGCCAGAAAAGAAGGAAAAAATGGAAATAAAACTTTTATAAACAAGGAGGGGAACGGGGTTGAAGGAGGGTAGAAGAATGGGGACAAAAACAAGAATTAAAATATATCATGTACAGGTACAAATTTCCTATGATGAACATGATCATTATGTATCTCTAAAAATTTACCAATAAATTTAATTATAAAAAAAGAAAAACAAAGTAACTTTGCACCAAAAACATCTGTCATAGAATTATTTACAATATCAAACTGAAAACAACCTGAATGTTCAAAGTACAGGAAAGGTCACACACACTTAACCAACATAATACTGATGAAATTTTAACAATCATTAATATTTATGTTTCTGAAGTTTTGTGTAATAACATGAGAAAATGATTATGCTGATTTTAACTGAAATACATATTCAAAATCATATACATTATGACAGCAACAATAAAAAAATTAGTGATCTACATGTAGAAATATTCTTAAGCTGATAATCTTGTCTGGTAGGGCTATGTTTTTATTCTGTTTTTTCATATTTCCCACTTTTAAATAAATGAGCAAGTGTTAGTATTACACTACAACCTGCATATATTACTAGATAACATAAAGTCAAAAGATTACAGGCTATATGAAATAAAAATGCATAATTACCTGTTTAATGATATTCTTTGCTGTAATAATCATTTCTTCACCATAGATTTCTAAAAAATTAAGCTTTCTTTGTTTTAAAAGTCCAAATATAAGAGATACTAATCTTTCCTATTAAAGAGAAGAATATGTAATTCCACATTTTAAATTTGAAACAATCTGACTTACAGAAAGGAATATTCAGCATTAAGGGTTTTGTTCAGACCTCAAATCAGCACATGGTATTTCTATAAGTCTAAAAAAATACCCCTCTGAACAGTCTTGTCATCAGATTTTGAAATTCCTGTACTAAAATGGATAAATCCTATTCTACCATACTGGATCAAATGAAGCTGGCTTGGGAACAAAATATGAGAATTTTGGCCTTGTTTTCATGAAGAATTAGAAAATACCCTTTCAACCCCTGAAGACCAATAAATAGCCCCTTAGCTTAAAAAAAAAAAAAATTTGTGGTCTAGAAGACAAATGATGATGTGGACTCTCAAGTTGTCAAGTGAAAATCAACTTACAATGTGTCTCTCTTCATTTATACTGTTACTCGTTGGGGCCTTTTAGATTCTATACTAGTTCTTGGCAATGATTAAAAATGAGAAGTTACCAAATAGGTGAAGCCAGGATATGATGTATTTATATATGTACATGTATAAAATATGTTCATAATGTTCTCATAAGGTATTCAATGAATTTGAATGAGTAATAGCTCACCATATAAAATCATTTTACATAAAACTCTTCAATGCACGCACATTTGGAATATAAATTAATTTGTCTGTCTATACTTATACTCTAAGCGTAATTTGTAAACTATAAAAACTTTAATTTCTCAGAAAGATATAAAATTATTTCATTCTCAAATTTCATAGGATATTGAACCTTTATGGTGCTTGTTAAAGTCATAGAGCTAATGAAGGACTTCAAAAGTCAGACAGAACCTGAAATTTAAGGTAGTTTTACAACAATAACCTGAGAAAAATATGTTCTAAACTAAGGCTAGGAACTAACATTAAGCAGTAACATCACATTCCACAGTTTAAAACATATACCTCTTCTAAAACTTGACAGTCATCCTCCAATGGTCTATTTAAGTCACTGTGAGAATAAGTAGAAAATTCTGCAATCATCATTTTACTTATCAGTTTTTCTAATTCACAAAGCTGTGATCCCAAATGCCTACAAAAAAGAAAAATGTTATATATATATTTTCATTTAATAATCACAAACTCATTCCACTTTCAAGGGAATTAGAACACAAAACTTTACTAATTGATCATAATCTGTACAACATGATGTTTTAGTAAAATGGAGACCCCTCTAGAAAGCCAAACTAACTATAATAATTTCACATTATCTCCGAATTTCTTTTTCTCTATGTTTTATTTTCAACATCTAAATAATAAATGTGTTTTACAAAATTTGGTTACTTGGTGAACTTTACGATTGTACTCAGACAAAATATTCAGATATTCTAACTCTCTTCTTCATTAGCCATTTATTGAACATCAATGGTGGTAGCTCTCCAGCCATTTTCAACAAGACCCTGTTCTTTCATAAGGTATTCAATGAATTTGAATGACATAAATAATCTAAAGGACCAAAGGTACAGACTGACTCAATTCCATGTCTGTCATGATTACTGTGAGTTATTGTATACGAGCCTCCAGGTTATTAAACTGAAAGCTGTGAGAACACATGACTATCAGGAAGTAGTACACTCACGTACAAAGGGATTTCTGCCACACAATTTAATAGCTCTATAAAAACAGGGAGCTAAAAAAACCCAGATAACATGGTTGGTCCAAAGTATTTCAAAAATTTAAGTGAAACAGGCCAACGGAAAAGTCCACTTTATAATCTAGGAAATAAAAATCTTTTAAGTAGTACACTTCTTAAATTTTCATATATCTGTTTTCATAAATAGTTTTTTAAAATTTTTAAAAGCTCTGTCAGTCTGGGGATATAACTCAGTAGTCGACTTCTTGCCCATCACAGCCCTGGATTCAATCCTCAGCACCACAATAACTAAATTGAATCCCTGGTATCAAAAAATCAAAAAACAAACAAACGAAAACTAACTAAATAAAAAAGTTCCATCTTTGGAGTTAATTTTTAAACATTTAAACTTAGTTTTATACTAAACATAAATTTTAAAAAAGCATTCACATATACCGTATTTACTTGAAAAAGAAGTTTTTAATGTTAGCAATTATCTTTCTGACAAAGACAGCACATACAGATTTAAATAGTTATAACCATTTGCCCTTTACATAGGTATACTGTTCTTTTATAAACAATTTATGGTAAGAGTAGTGATAATTGAAATAAACCTGAGGAGTAAAATAACAGGTAAGTCTGTATTTTTTCAATGCAAAGTATATTTCGTACAGTTACTTATAAGATTTACAAGCTTCTCATCAGAAGGGATTGACATCTCGCACTAAACTAATTTAGAACACATCCACTTGTACAAACCAAACTATTACCATAAAAGAAAGTTGGCATTACCTAGCAAAATTACATAGGTAATTACCCTTTCACCTAGGAATCCCATTTCTTGCAATCTATTTCAAAGATGATTGGCAAAAATGTAAAAGAACACACATTCATCACAGTACTGCTGGTGACTGTAATGAATAGAAGTAATTCAAGTGTTGACCAGTAGAGAACTAGTTAAAAGAAATCACAAAACATTCTTATAAAATACTATGTTTGCAATACATAATGTTTATATTCCTTGTGTGGAGCTGTTACATGTATACAATACATCTTAATTCCCTTTTTTCATTCCCTCTCCCTCTTTCCCTGATCTCATCTCTTGATCCCATTCCTGTTTGAGAAAGATCTATCTCCCTACTTCCTATTATCTATTTTTATTTATTTTGCTCTTTATAATTTGGGTTTGTCACTTAAGAGAAACCATGAAATATTTATTTTATATACTTTTAAAAGAATTGAGAAAAACCAATATGTAGCTATAGGGCAGTTTCTTAACCTTTTTTCCTTATCACACACATTCTCATGAAATGTTATTATCCTATGTATATTATATATCTTTTTATGTATTGTGGCTTTCTGGAGGGCCATAACTATTGTAATATCCAAGATTTTTTGCAACTTTTGTAACCAATTTTTGCCCTCTTTGTAATCATATCTTTCACTGAGAATGCATGCTGTAGACCATGGTACAAAATCCAGAATATATTATAATGTAAAAATAACAAGGTGGGGAGCTCAGTGGTAGAGTACTTGCTTAGCATGCACAGGCCCTAGGTTCAATCCCCAGTATCAAAACAAACAAACAACAACAACAATAAAAACACAAGTAAGGTGGATGAAAGTATGCACAATGTACAAATACTTATCTAAGATAAGGGACAGATGGATAAACAGATAGGAACTAAAACTTTTCTAAAGGTAGTGACTTAGGATAGAAGCTAAATTTCTCTAAATACTCTTTAAGAGATTTTTCTTTAGAACCATATAACTATTTAACATAGTTCTAATACATCATTACATTTTTGAAAATCAATACTTACATGTCAAATTCAGCTACACAGTGTTACACTTCTGTAATCCCAGAACTCTGAGAAGCTGAGGCAGGATAATGGCAAGTTTGAGCCCAGTTGCAGCAACTTAGTTATACCCTGTCCTAAACCACAGTTCTGTTTAAAAGAAGGGGATGCAGCTCCTTCTATCTCAGCCTCCTAAAGTGTTGGGATTACACATGTATGCCACTATGCCTGACTTAGGTATAAATTTTGACTCCATAAAAATTTAACTAATAGCCTGCTGATGACTAGAAATCTTGCCAACAACATAAACACTCAATCACAATATACTTACACATTATGGACAGTGAAAATTATGCAAGAACCATGAAAGATTATTTTTTATTGTGATTGACAATTTACTGGAAAGATAATCTGCTCACACACTGATAGTTCATATCACATGACATTTTAAGTAGACACTCAAAATACTTGAGTTCATCACTCTGAAATGGCTACAAAATTATTATGGTACTATATGGACAACAGTTAATTTTATGCAGCAATGCTTTAATACTGCATCTTCATGTATGCTTACATTTCTCTGACTGTGAACGGCACCACCCACAACTTGTGTGTGCAAATTTTGATATAATTTGTATGTTTTGTGACAGTGGGTGATAAAACAGGCTACTATCTTCATATATAGTAATTTACGCATGCGTGATATATTTAACTTATTCTAAATTTTTTCAATAGTTTTTTTCAATAGTTTTAAACTATGCTATTCATCAAATTTTCCCTAATTGCCATGAATCTCCAAAACAAAAAATCCAAACATAAGTGGATCCACACAATTCAAACCTGTGTTGTTCAAGGATCATTTGTAGCCTGGTATGGCTACATTTTATAGGAATGTATCACTTAATAAGTGAAGAAGGTAGAACAAAATTAGAATATCATGATTTTTAAACCATAATGAATGATAAAAGCTAGACAAGGAGACAATGATCATCATATGGCTACTAATCACAAGAGACAGAACTAGATATATGTTGATTAAAATACATACCAGTACCTGCTGGGTATTCTTCCCAGAAAGCAAAATTTAAGTTTAAGTAAGCCTTTAAATCTAACTACTGATTATAGAAAATGGGGTAGAAAAACATGGGAATATCACTGGCAAAATATACTGTGAAAAGCTCTACAAGACAATCTAATTTCTTCAATAAATACTTTGAAAGGGAGAAAATGAGAAGAACAAGAAACTATAACTTAGAAGACATTTGAGATGAATCGACCAATCATATTGTACAGATATTATCTGGACCCTGTTTCCAACAAGCACACTATAAAAAAGAATTTGAGACCAATGGAAACTTGAATACTGTCTAGCTATTTGAAAATCTGAACTACTCAAAACTCTGAATGGTATTAGCTGTTTAAAATCCTCGTCTTTAAAAAATAAATAGTAAAATATTTATGGTAATAAATGTTTGGAATTTGTTTCAAAATAATCCTGCAGTAGGGGGATAAAACAAAACTGGCCATGAGTTGTTAAGCCATAGGTGATACAGTAATCTTTTTTCTATGATTTCCCTTATCTTTGCATATATTTGGGTTTTTGATAATAAAGATTATTTTTCAAAACAGCAATAAGGTAGGATATAAATTTATACATAAAACTTCAACAGTACTTGTCTCTCAAGTAGTTTTTATGGCGATCATAGCACCCTTTTAATGCAAGAACAGATGCTCACACTGGGAGTAAAAATAGCAGCCAACATATCACCACAAAGAATTATGGTAAAAAGTCCATAGGATTACACGTACTAATACTGTATTTGGGAATCAAAATAATATGTCTGTCATTTCAGCATAACATCTTAAATATAAGGTTCTAGTTGATCTCAAATATTGTCTTAATTCGACCAGCTTCATTTTATGCATTCTTAAACTTTGAGTAAAGTAACAAAGGACAGATACAAACTTCAATAGTAACATCAAATAATTTTATGACAGTTATCTGATTTTACACACACACACACACACAAAATCTGTCTAAACAAATCCAAAAATGCAAACTCCAGAGCTATGTTTGACAAGATTCATTTATTTTTTGTTCTAATTGTTCTTTTTATATTGACTACTTTATTTATTTATTTTTATTTATTTTTATTTTTTTGGTACTGGGGATTGAACTCACAATCCCACACCTGCCAGGCAGGCGCTTAAGCCACTGAGCTAAATCCCCAGCCCAATACTGACTACTTTAACAATAGATACAATAATGGCCTATGCATTATTAACCTCACCAAAAAATTTTAATAGCTGAGCATAGAGTTGCATGTTATAATTCTAGCTCCTTGGGATGCTGAGGCAGGAGAACAATAAGTCTGAAGCAACCTGTCTGAGAATACATAAAAAGGCCTTGAACACCTCAGTGATAGAACATCCTGTATTTGATCCTAGTAACACTGAACGAATGCATGCATGCATGCATGCTAAATCTAATAATAGTTTACTTTAACGTAAATAGCCTAAAACTCACAGGTAGTACAGAAATCTACTGAAATGCAACTAAAATATGCACCACTTTCTAAAAAAGCAGTTAGATCTATATATACAGCTAAATACATTTGAACGATTATAATACTTTCTATGTTGATATCCCTCAATTTGCACATTCAGATTGTCTGCTAAGATTTATGTTCAATACAGTGACTTTTGGGCTGATTTTTTCCCCCAGAACTAGGGACTGGACCCAGGGACATTTTATTACTGAGCCACATCCCTAGTACTTACTTTTTGAGAGTTTTACTAAGTTGCCCAGGCTGGCTTGTAACCTCCAATGCTCCTGCCTGAGCCTCTCACTCACTAGGATCACAAGTGTCTGCCACTGTGCTCAGTTCCTCTGTGCTATTTTATCATAGAAATGTGGTTATCAGTAAACTCTACAGTAATTCTAGTTTTATCAAATAGTAGAATCCCTGATTTCTTGGCTTTATCCCAAAACATACAATGTAGACATCCTCTTAACACCATGTTTGAAATTTAAATTACAGGAGATTACTTTTAGGATCAAGGACTATATTGAATACATTGTGACACAATCAATAAAAATTATTTAAATTGAATCCTAAGGCAGGTGCTGATCAATGAATCCACAATAAACTGGACCACATAATTAATTCTGAATGTCTTCCACTTTTTCTTTCAAAACGAGAAAGGTTTACAATTAGAAAATAATTTATTAATTTTTGTCATAAAATCAATTACTATGGTAGTTCTGAGTCAATAAGCCTATAGTTCAATTGCTTACAGATTCAACATGTATATCATTATAAAATCAGAACTGGTATTCTAAGGTTCCATATGATGTTCCACCAAATATATTAAAAAGTATAGCTCTTGGGTATGACAAGATATAGGCTGAAATTCTACTCTGTTTTATAACTTACTGTATGACCTGGAGCAAGTTATCCTAAGATTTTGTAAGCTTTAGTTTACTTACCTATGAAAACAGGGATAACATTACCTATCTCCTAGTCCTTGTGAGGTTAAGTCAATTAATATATGCCATATATTCATCACAGTGCATGGTTTAGAGTACGTATGTATTTAGTAAATTTAGTCAGTTATATGGTAATGGGTGGTAGAATAATAGTGGTATTAAGTAATAAGAAAAGAAAATTAACAACAGTGAGGAACACTAAATTTCTACATAAACCTATATACAGTAAGAAAAGCAAGTAACAATAGTTCTCAATTTCAAGGTAACTGAAGATCTTCGATAATAAAACCTGCCAGTTATCAACACTCAAATGTATGATTAAACCCACATTGAGAACTCCACATTATATTTGCATAAGTGTTCAAACATTAACATTAACAATACTTTTAGTTAAAGTAGTACAGGGCATAAATATTTCAGTGATTATTTTTATTGGTAAATAGCTGAACTTAATTTCATGAGTAATGGTTACAAATATTTTTGCCCTAATAATTAAAATTGCCCAATTTTGCAATCATTTAGGCAATAAAGCTATTAAAATTTTTTAAAATTACAAAAAGCAACAAATGTACAAAAGAAACATTGTAATAATATGAATTACACAATGAGTCAAAACTTTCCACTGTGTAAATTACTCTTCAGGTTCAGAAGAGGGGAGCAGACTTCTGATCTGATGTCTTCTGACATCAGATATGTACCTTTTTTAATAGAGACAGAAGTTTTAGTTGAAAATTTTGCTTTAAAAGAAATAAATTTATGTAGGAAAAAGCTATCACTTTAATTCTAACTCCTAAAAAAGTAGAGTACCCAGTGGTTTCTCAATTCTGATGCATGTTAGAGAACTTTAAAAAATACAAATGCTTAGGCTTATCCTGTAGGTTTGTGTGGGTTGTGCTATACCTTTCTGAAAGTTCTTCTGGGGGTTCTATGATGCAGCCAAGATTAAGCATCACAGTATCTATAAACTATAAATGGTTAATTAGGAACAAAAATTATGGAAGGAAAAAGAATGGTAGAAAGTGTCAAAATATTTGTTAATATCTTGGATAGCCTACAGGGTCCATAAATATGCATTAAGATGTGTATGACACAGCTCTTATACAAGAGATATAAAGCTCAACAGAAAGATTTTTTTAAAAACCACAAATGATAATAAAATATGGGGAAAAGACAAAAAAAAGACAATAAAGTATGACAGAATACTTTGAAAATTTTATTAGAGAGTATAAAGTGTTCTGGGCATTCGTAAGTCAAAAACGAAAATTCATATAGAGAATAAAGTCAAGGTCAAAAACTTCAGAAGTAGTAAGACAAAAAAAGAAATGTGTAAGTACTGTTTACTACCAGTGGCTATATTAACAGTACACAAGAAAAAGTATACTAATAAAAATATTCCAACTATTTTTTTAAAAAATAGGTTTGTATTTGTGGTAATTTGACTATTGGAAGATTTTGGCATAAAATTTTCCTTTAAAAGCAAAAGAAGTCTGGGAGTGGTGAAGCATGCCTGTAATCCCAGCACTCAGGAGGCTTAGCCAAGAGGACTGCCACGAGTTCGAGGCCAGCCTGAACTGCACAGTGAGACTCTCTCAAAAAAAAAAAAAAAAAAAAAAAAAAAAAAAAAAAAAAAAGGTACAAAAGCAACAGCAAAAAGTAAAATTTGCACTAAGATCTATAAAACAGAAAAACCATCAACAATTTAATTCAATAGGATACTTTGGTTGTTTTATTATTAAGGGAAAGATTTTGTATTTTAAATATGAATACTGTATGTACTTTTCTAAAATATGCTCCACAAAGGTAGTGTTAAATGCCTGCTGTAATCCCAGAATTTAGGAGTTCCAGGTAGGGGGTTGTTGAGTTTGAGGATAATGTGGACTATCCAAAAAGATTCAGTTTCAAAAAAAAAAAAAAAAAGAAAAAAAAGAAAAATACCCCAATAAGTCCCAGGTCCTCAAAAGGGAGGTGAGATTCAAATAAAATGCCTCTTAGGCCCTAAGCTAGAGAGAGCACATTTTCCACCACTAATGCTTATAGTAGACAATAAACTTATCATATATACCTTTTTCCTGATTGATTAGACAAAAACATAAGAATTCAAAACTGATTCTTACATTTTCAAATAAAGTTAGATAGCTATAAAATTATCTGTGAAGCTATTCAAGAAAGTAATACAATATTGATATTCAAGAATCTTACAGCAAAAGGAAAGACAAAGTCAAGACGGGAAATCATTGGATAGATACGACAAAAATATAAAACAGAACAAAAAAACTAGGCTATAACTTAGTCTGAAACTATTTCAAATATGTGTCAGTACTTTTTATTAAAGATGTTTTAGAGTAATGTATTTTTTAACTTGAAAATTATTTGTATGTAGAGATGTTTATCAGAAGTCAAAAACTCAAATTCTGAGATCAAACTTTTAAAGTTATAATCATAAAGGGACTGACATGATAGGCAGCTTTACAGAAATAGTTTACATAAAAGAATAAACATTCTTTACACAGGAGGCTGTAAAGAAAACAATAATAAGAAGCTATCTGAGCAAAATGTAGACAATCATAGCATTTGAAAGTCTTTTTCAAAATCATACACGCAGTGCTGGGGACTGAACAGAGGGCCTTGTACAAGATGAAAAGCTGCTTAACAGAATGAAATTTTGACAGCTTGCACTAGTCTATAAAATAAACACTGATGTGATTTTGTATAAAATATCTAAAACGCTAATCTTAAAATATCTTTCCTATGTGTAATTTCTAAATCAAATTATAGACTTTTTTTTAAAAAAAGGTATTTTTAAAGTAGGAAGGCAGAAGACTAGGTCTTTAATATCACCATGCAGAATCTTTGGCAATGTGATAAACCACAAATCAGAAATGAATCTTAATAATTACTCAATTAAAAACCTATTAAAAGCTTTTAAATCTACTTATTTTTAAATATACTGGCATTCACCTCTCCACCTTGGCCTACCATTCTGACACAAAGATATTTCAATACTTTCAAAATGCTATTTTTAAAGTTATGACTGCTTTGCATTTATCTTATCTAGTAAAAACTTTAATTTTGCTTCTCTATAAAATGTTTGTATAAAGATTTTCCTTATAGTTGTTTTGCTACTACTGCACATTAGAATAACATTATTAAAGAGATCACTCTAAAAGGAAAATAGATATTTTACTTTGAATACATCCACATTTTTAACATTATATGCTAATATTTATCCTTTAAAATTTTCTAGCATTTCTAAAGGCTTAATTAACATACCGAAAACTGTGAATGCCCTGAAGTTCCTGCTGTAGAACTTCTTGAGTTGTTGCTATTAAGTCCAATGCTCCAACAAATTCAGAAGTGGATAATAACACCTGTACTGTAGGCTGAGTTTGGTGTACAGTGGCCATTAACTTTAGTTTATTGTATACTTTAACACAATTATTTCTGGTAAGTGCCAGTCTTAAAATATGTAGTGATCCTTCACACATTACTTTATCAATCTGTGCAATTTTATCTCGAAGCATTTTTACAGCCTGGGAAGTTTTCTTGAGGTAGTCCTGCAATTCATGTTGAGAGGTCATTGCATGAAAAAATGCTTCTGAACGTAGAGAGATCTGGTGAGCAATATTTACTTCCACAATATCCAGATAATGGCTCAGCTTAAAAGAGAAGGAAAAAAAATGGACTATTATACATGTTCCTTCCTTGACTTTCTACATGCTTTTCAAAAATGAAAATGCAAAAAGGTTTTACATTTATTTTAAATTCTGTTGTATAATTGTTACATTATGGAATCCTTGCAATCAGGCACAACAAAATGAAAGGTGTGGTGAATTTAAAAGTTATACTACAAAGTCACAATGATATAAACAGCACATCAGTAGCACAAAAACCAAGTACCACTAAGTGGATCAGTGGAACAGAACAGAGGATGCAGAAACAAAATGTAGTAGTATTCAGCTACCTGATTTTTGACAAGCGGGCCAAAAACAAACCCTGGAGGAAAATATAGCCAGATAGAGAAGACTAAACCTAGACCCGTATTTCTCACCATGTACTAAACTAAAATCAAAGTAGATCAAATATCTAAATCTTAAAATAGAGGGCCAGGGATATAGCTCACTGGCACAGCGCATGCCTGGCAAGTACAACATCCTGAGTTCGATTCCAGGTACCAAAAAATAAAAATAAAAATAAAAGACAGAAAGAAAAAAAAAGAAAAAAGCAATCTACTGAAAGATTAAATAGATCAAACTCTTGAAGAAATAGGTATAGGAAAGCACTTTCTTAACAGAACTCCAATTGCACAAGAAATAGTATCAAGAATCAAACAGGACTATATCAAAAAACTTCTGCATAGCAAAGGAAACAACCAACAGAGTGAACAGATGACCCACAGAATGGGGAAAAAAAATCTGACAGCTACTCCTCAGACTGAAGACAAATATCTACAATACATGAAGAACTCAAAAAAAAATTAGACTCCCAAAATAAAATAATATAGAAGACCAAATCAAAAATGGGCAATGGAAAAAAGACACTTCTCAGAAGTACGATGGGTCAATATATAGATGAAGAAAGGTTAAGTATCTCTGGCCTTTAGAGAAATGCAAATTAAAACAACACTAGATTCCATCTTACTCTAGAAAGTATGGCAATCATCAAGAAATCAAGTAATAATAAATGCTAGATAGCAAGGCTGCAGGTGGGGGAAAAGGATTCCTTATACATTGTTGGTGGGACTGTGAACTAGTACAACCACTATGAAATCAGTATGGAGATTCCTCAAAAAACTAAAACCAGAAATTCCATTTGACCCAGTTGTTCCCCTTCTAGGTCTCTTCCTGAAAGAGTTAAAGATGTATTTCAGTGATACATGCACACCTATGTTTAATGAAGCACAATCCATAACACCTACATCTTGGAAGTGACCTTACGTGTCCATCAACAGATGAATGTATAAAAAAAATGTGGTATTTATACACAATGGAACACTACTCTGCCATATAGAATAAACAAGTCATTTGTCGGAAAATGGATGCACCTTGAGACCATAATGTTAAGTGAAATAAATCAGACATACAAGTTTCTCTTGTTTTTTGAGGGGTTTTTTTTTTGGTACTGGGGATCGAACTCACCACCTCACACCTGTCAAGCAGGTGCTCATGCCACTGAGCTAAATCGCCGGCACAAGTTTCTCTTATAGGATCAATCAAAAATCCACATAAAGAGCAAAATGAAAGATAAATAATAAGAAATAGGAAGATCTTTTGCAAATGGAAAGGGGACCAAGAGATGAAGGGAAGGGAGAAGGAGACAAGAGGAAGGGGATGAAAACAGAATTAAGATGTGTTACATACATGAACCAACTCTCCATGAATATAATCATTATGTACCACAAACATGTACTAACAAAAAAAAATTGAAAAAAAGACAAAAAAGTAGGTGACTTACCTTCTGCCTCTGCTCCTGCCATGACTACCCTTCAAACTTTATAAAATTACTCTATAAAAGCTAAGAATACCCTACGACTATTTCAGATTACAATTCTAATTTCAGTTCTAAAATCTGAGACAGAATGATCTCTATGGCTCCCATCAAATCACATATCACTCATCAGACATAGTAGACGATTACAGTCTACTTTTTGGTCTCTTCCTTCTGTGTACTAGGTACAGGTATATGTATAGTGTTTCTAATAACCTTAGTATACAAGTACAGTTAAGTCTTCACATTTTACAGATGAGCAAATACAGAATAACTTGAATAAAATCATGTGGTTATCAAGTAGCACAACTAAAATGTAAACCCAAGTTGGTCAGACACAAAATCTGAAACTCTTTCTTTTACACCAGCCTTCTTGTTGCTTTGCCGCTGGGCTACACCCGCGGCCCCTCTTTCATCCTTGAAAATGTTTAAGAATCCACAAAAGACAGATTAGTGGTTCAGTCATAAATTACAGAAGTACTAGAATTAATTTGGATTTTATTTCAAGGCTGTTTATTTTACATTTCAAAAATGATTCTTTGATATATTATGAAAACTTTTTATTTTCAATGTATTGTTCCCTTTAAAAGAAGGATAAAAGCTTACACCAGCAGTGGTGAACCTATGACACAAATGCCTCAGCCGGCTCTTTATTATCATTGAAAATTCTAAAAGATTTGCCATCACTGCAAACAAGTGAGATATATATATATCTCAAAGTTTAATTCTTATACATTAAGAATGTCAAATATGAACATTCTAAATGTCAAATATGAACTTCTAACACATATTATCTTTTCTTTTTAACTGCTATATCATCTTCCCACTTTTCTCCACTGGCAAACACTCTGTGAATAAACAGCATCCTCACAGACTAGCACTTTGAGTGGCACAAAATAGGTCACAAATTTCTTTAATTCTGGTTACAGCATTGCTCTTCTTTAAAGCTACCAGGATAAAACAGTTGTCCACTATAACAGGAGCGTAAAAGTGTTATTTTAGAATTCTGTCTTCCATTCCTACTTAACAACAGAACAGAATGAAAAGGCCTTAGAATATAAATATAGTAAACCTAATTCTGTGACTCACAAATATAAAAAAAATTTCCATTACCTTAGTTGCTAAACATATAGATTGAGAAAAGTAATTCACTTGAATTTCAGTGGCTTTTGGAATTCATGAATATTCTACTGAACTACTCTTTTCAAAGGCATATTTTCATAATTTATTTCCTATTAAGATTCAACAAAAGAAGCAATTTTTTAAGTATTTCTAAAAGTATCTGCATAGATTAATGAGATTTTTATTAGCTTTTGTTTTTCTTTCTTTAAGGTATTAATCTACTAGGGAACAGACTTGGAATGTGAAAACACAATCTGGGAGCAAGCCTGTGTTCTGTAGGCCCATAATTTTCATCAGATCTGTGAATCTGTTCTTATTCAAGGAATATTTTTTTATGCTTCAAAATGTTGCTAAGGGAAAAAGTGACCACATTTTCATTTTCAGCTATGAAGATTTGTGTCTCTTTCCCTACATCTCTTCTCTCTTCCCAACCCAGTCCCCTTTCTTCTTCAGTTACTGAGGAGGACTGGACCTAATTTACTGAATAGTCTGCCCAAGACAAGCTTACATACTGCCAGGTCATGCCACTAGAGTGCAACAAAGTGTTCTAAAATCAAGTGTGAAAAAAGAATGGAGATCAAAAATTTTTGCTATCACTCAAGTTTTAGAAGATTATCTGTAAGCTTAAAGTTCTAAATTATAGATGCTGACTTCTGAAATATAGAACATTATCCAGTTTAAAGAACTATTGAATAATAACATGCAAAAGACTACAGTTGGACAGCTAAAAATGTAGTAGAAATGTATTTTTAATGAAGACTTTTTGCTTCAAAATAATCTTTACTGTGAAAGTGAAAAAAAAACAGTATTTCAGGAAAAGTTGGTTTTCTGTGATATAAATCTTTCTTATAAAATTAGTTGATATATAACAAAACTGCTTGGGCAATGCAAAGCAATTTGTTCTACTAATATATCCTTTCAATTAAAATTCTATCAACTGCTATTTTGTTTAACAAACACTCAAATTTTTCCTTTTTCACAAGCACAACATTTTTTTCCATTGAACCAAAATGCGATTAGTTTATCAGTTAAGATTAGAAAGTTTATAATTTATCAGTAACAACAAAAATGAGCTTAGGCTGGGGATGTCACTCCATGGTAGAACACTTGCTTAGCAAGAATGAGGTACTGGGTTTCACCCCCGGCCAGGGAAGGAAAAAGGGAGAGGAGGAGAGGGGGAGAGGGGAAAACAGGGAAATAGAGAAAGAGGGTGACAGAGAAAGAGAGAGGTAGGGAGACAGCGAGAGGAGGGAGGGGGAAAGAGAGGGAGGAAGATTAAAAGAAATGTAGCATACTAAACAACTAAATATAGCTTACTAAATAGTAAATCTAAATTCACGCAAATAGCACCACTTAACCAGAATAAAGTTTTCCATATTAAAAAATGTCCAAGAGAAATTACCTTTTCCTGAAGCAATTTTGAGGAGGCTGCATCACGATTACCTTTTCCACCAGCAGTATTAAAATGAGACCATGGCAAAACTGAATTAAAAGTTAAGGAATCATCCAAGGCAAAATCTGGTTTCATAAAAATCTATTAAAAGAACACATTTTCTTAATAAGACTAAACATTTTTTTTATATCCAGTGTCCCTTCTAACATTACAAGGCCATTAAACAAAACTTAACTTGGATCTTAAGTATAAAGAGCAAAAACAAGTGACAATGGGCTAGGTTATTCACACAAGAATCTATATCATAAATTGTACAATGTTTACCAAGCTTAAAATCCTCATTTCAAAAAATAGAAAAGTGTTTTTTACCAATAGAGATGCTCAATCCATTACCACATGCTCAAACTTACTAATGTGACCCCAACAGGCATATAACAAAGAGAAATACCATACTTTCCCAAAATTTCCATATTATTTCCCACTAACAGTTTTTTAAATGTCAATTATCAATTTTCTAATTTGTACTTCTATTTTCTCCTACTCAAAATTCCAAAATTAATTTTAAACACACACTAAAATTTAAAAGCAAAAACATTCAACTCCATGAAAAGAACGTTCCTTTTCCCTCATATAATACATCCAGCTAGTCAATAAGACCCACATTATATTTCTTAAATATCTCTTGAATTCCCTGTCTTCCTTGTCTCCTTAGTGTTCATCCATTCAGTCCTTCATTATCTCTGTCTTACAGTAAATAGCTATTTACTATCTTCCCTACCTAATCTATCCCTGCTATCAGAGGTACCCTTTTTAAACATCAAGTATAACTGACATTCCCCTTGGATTCTTCTAATTCACAGACCAAATGACTTAGAATGTCATCAAAATTCATCATGTTTTCTGATTCCACTTATCTCTTTGATATCTTGCCACTCCCTTCACTATTTACACATCACATTCTATCAGTATTCAATTATCTTCTAAATCTTCTTATGCTTAAACTTCTTACATATCCTTTGTCTTAGAATGTTCCTTCTGGCCTAACAGAACATGACCCAATTGAAAGGGTAAATATTTCCCTGTGTATGATACAGAAATTAATCACCTAATCATCCCTACCTTAATTAATTATCTCATACTTCATAGAAATTAATATGTATATCTCTCCCTAGAGACCATCTATTCTTGATTTATAGCTCCTTGGATTTTTAGCTTCTTAATCATTGTATTGCTCCTGCCAAGTATGGGATCTAAACCATGGTTTTATCAATCAACTTATTAATGTTTATGCTGTATTTTATTTACTGATTCATTTCACCTATATCCACAAAATTAGTGTGAATATGACAGGAAAAATCTAATTAAGAACAGGAGTAAATTTCCTAATTCCTGCTTTAGTATTATAATGAAAAGTATGGGCTGATTCAATAAATACCTATTAATTGTCTCTTACAGTAAGCACTAAGTGGGAAAATGAAGATAAATTACTATTCAGGTCATAATGTCAAGGATCTTCAGTCCAAGGAATGTAATAAAATATGTATATAGCTGACCCTCATATTCAACTGTGTATCAAAAACATTTTTAAAACATTGCATCTGTACTGAACATGCACATTCTTCTTTTCCTTGTCATTATTACCTAAACAATATAGTAAAGAAACTATTCCCATAGCATTTATATCATACTGGGTATTGTCAGTAATTTAGAGATGATTTAACGTATATAGGAGCTAATGGTTAAGTAATATACAATGTATAGTGCATGATACAAGCATCTGAGAATTCTGATATGCACAAGGGGATCGATCCCCTGTGGATACAGAGGAACAAGTATGTAAAATCTCGCAAGGAATAGAGTGAAAAATGCCTTGAGTCAGGGAGGGGAGCATTCCTAGATAAAATGTTAAGGAAATTTGCAAAGGGACCTGTTTTCCTCAGCTGGGGAAAAGAAGAAACTACATAGTACTTGTCCATGCAAAATTGACATGCTAGCAGGAACTTGCACAGCAAGACACAAGGGAAGATGATCAAAAAGTCCTCCAGGCTGAGGGAACAATGTAAGTAAACCATTAAATCAGCAAAATACAATTTGGCCAAAGTAAAAAATGTATAAAACTTAGTAGACAAAAGTTAGAAGTGTGACTGTGATGGAAGTAAATCCTACAGGGCTTTAAGGGACACTATGAATTTTATTTTGTGTACATCAAAGAACTTTGAAAATGATCCCTTCCTGTTTCTTTCTCATTCTAAAGAACAATTACCACAGACTTCTTTAAGGATTTGATGAACACAATGGACTCCCTTCCCAACAAAAAACGAAAGTATTACACAACTCTATGATATTTTTCATACAAAGAAAATATCTTTTAATAATTTTAAGGAGTAGTAAAATCAATAAAGTTCTTTCTTAGAATAGATTTAAGCATAAGTTTCAATGATAAGGAAGAGAACTACAATGCAAAAGAGGAAGAATATCATAAACATGCAATTTTAATTTGCCAATTATATTTCACTTAAAAAAGAAAAAGAAAAGCAATACAACAAAGCCTCAGAAGAGGCAAAGTGGCCTAAATGTCAACAGCCAAATGAAAACTTGTAAGACAAAATTAAAGGCCAAACACTAAAGAAAAGTATTCTCATTTTTAAGCTTTGTTACCTTAGGTACTTGCTCCAGATCTGTCCTGGATTTATCTACAGAAAGAAAAATACGATTTTAAAATTTGTTTTAATTATATCTCCGTAAACTATCTTGACAGATTCAATACAGGTCAAAACAAAGTAACTACTTAAATTTTCCCCTTATCAACTATTCACTAATACATGCACTGTACGTAATGTATTAAGTAAATGAATAAATAAAACATGCTTTAAATAATTTTAATCAATTGGTAGAAATAAAACAAGGAATACATTTCAAATCTTTAACTTATTTTTAAATTTTATCTATTTGTCTATCTCTGTAGTACTGGGAGATGAACTCTGAGGCTTCTCACTGAGCTACATCCCCATCCTTTTCTATATTTTATTTTGAGACAGGGTCTCAATAAATGTTTAAATTTCTCAGGCTGGACTTAAACTTGGATCCTCCTGTCTCAAGCCTCCCAAAGTGCTGGGATCACAGTAGTGTGCCACGACACCCAGCCTCAAGTGTTTTTTTTTTTTTTAAATAATACAGAAAGATTGATGGCCTGAAATTAAGTATTATATATTAAGAATTAAATTCTAAAACATAAATATTTTTATTGTTTAAAATATGTTTAAAATATGTTTAAAATAATGTTTAAAATATACCCCATCCCATCTAGAATTTCTTATGATCACAGGCTACTTTTGTATTACATGTTGATTTTCCTTTCAGACATCTTAGACTGTATCACCTACAGACTTATTTATGCATGAATCTGCTTTACCTTCAATCCTGTCAATCTAGGCTTACATAAGATTCTCCAGTCCTTTACAAAATTAACCCTTTTGTACTTGGACTACATTCCCTCCTACTTCTTCTGTGAACTTGGTTCATGAATTACCCTTCTCTGTATGTTTTGACCACTTTCCTTTTACTAATTATTCTACCTCTGCGTGTAAGTAAATAAGCTCAGTTCTTTAGCACTCAAAGAAGAAAACGAAGAATGAGAATAACAACAATGAGAAAAAGGGAAAGATACAGTGTAGGTCTAAAACTAGGTTGAAACAAGGGAATCATCTCAGGTGCAAAGTGTAAGAAAGCACTTCATGCTTAGGGTTATGTAAATATGTACCTCTCTTGCCTCATCTAGTCCTGGCCATGAAAACACATTCTTCCACACTATACTCTCTAGCCAACACACTCTCAAATCTTCAAGTCACATGCTTACTAGTATACAACATTTCTTTCTCTTATACTCACTGTAGCACTGGGGTTTCTACAACCACTACTCCAATCTAAATGCTTTCCCTAAGATCTCTAACTGCTGAGTCCTAGATTTCTCAGTGTGCAAACTGATCCACTCCAAAGCATTCTAACACTGCAGACTAATCATTCTTCTCTGAAATCTTACTACCTTTCATTCTAAGGTAGAATTCTCTCTTTATCTCTTAAATGTGATCACGGTGTTCTATCATCTGTCCTTTTCTTCTAACTATTCACATTCTCCATGAGCGATTCCATCCATATCCTTGAATTCAACTACATGCAATTGTCTAGTACATTATCTATGATGTTTACATACCTATACATATCAGTCTACATTTCTCTTTCCTGAGCTCTAGGTTGGTAACCTGAACCTGCGACTAGTCTCCATCTCTTCCAAAATCTGTCCTTCTATCTTACCTCTCTGACTGAATTGCACCTCTTACACCCAAGCAAGAAACCTAGGAGTCATCTTTGACCAAACTAGTCTTCAAAACTTATGTCTAATCTAGGCCTGATAGTGTATGGTTATAATTCTAGCACCCTGGCAGGTAGAGGCAAGAGAATCACAAGTTCAGGCCCAGTCTGGGCAACTTATGGAGATCTTGTTTCTCAAAAAAAAAAAAAAAAAAAAAAAAAAAAAAAAAAAAAAAAAAAAAAAAAAAAAAAAAAAAAAGGTGGGCTGAGGATGTAGCTCAGTGTGAAGGCTTTGGCTGCAATCCCCATTACCATAAACAGAAAGACAGACAAGAAAAAAGGCGGGAAGAAAGAGAGAAAGAGAAAGAGACAGAGATAGAAGAAAAGAGGGAGGAAGGAAGGGAAAGGGAGGGGAGTAGAGGGAAAGGAAAGGAAAGAAGGAAAAAAGAAAAAGTAACTCTATACAGACTTCAGGAAAAGAAAGTTCCTGAACACGGTACACAATGCTCTTTAATGATCAGAACCCTGCCTATTGTGTCAGTTTCATCTCTTACTCTCAGGAGAGCTAATATACTAGACTCTTGCAATTCCTTGAACTCCTAAATAGTTCTAGGAATTCTTGCTTGATTTCAAGGCTTTCTATAAACTGTTCCCATTTCCTGGAATACCTTTCCTCCTGCAGAAATTTCCAAACTGAATTTAGCTAGGAATACTGTACATACATCCTTACCACACTGAGCTTACTGTTTAATATATGATGATATAATTATTGGTCTTTTTTTTTAACCCTACTTAAGAGGCCATCAGCTCTTTGAGGACCAAGACTACTACTTCTTTTTAATCACAAAGTACCAAATACCAAGGTATTAAATATTTGTCAAACTAAAGGATTACACTATTGTCAGACCTATGATTTTTCTCTTAAAAGTTTTAAAATAAAAATTACAGGGCCAGGGATTTAGCTCAGTGGCCTAAGTGCCTGCCTGGCAGGCGCAAGGCTGTGTGTCTGATCCCCAGTACAAAAAATAAATAAATAAAATAAAATAAAATAAAAGTTATAGATAACAGCAAATAACGTTAAAATATTAAGATTGTTCATTAATACATATGTTATGTTTTATTATCTGCAAATAACACATATTCATACCATGAGTATGTAAAAGAGTCCTGTCAAAGGTATCTTTAGGAGGACAAATGTTCTTGCATCTCCCATGAATCTTCTCTCTCTAATTAAGAAAACAAAACAAAACAGTTAAATACATAACATGATCCATGCTATATAGAAATATGAGCATTCAAAGCATCTGAATGTTTCATTAAATATAAAAATATGCCAAATTAGTTCTATAATTTTAATATTAAATCACTAGCCTTCTGAACTTAAATACAAGTAACAAGTATGCTTCATGAACCAGATCCCACTCTAAGATCTATAAATGCAAAAGATATTTTGCCATGCTAATAGGTATGTGATGGTACCTAGTTTTAATTTGTAATCTGTATGTTCTGTATAAAAATATCTGCAAGTACAAAAATGGATCAGATACTAAACAATGTTAATACCAACAGTACAACCATAGTCAGCCTATCTGTAAATCATAAAAAGAACAAAGTAATCAAGTAAAATAAAATCAGCTAAATTCAAACTAGGCTTGTAAATGAAAAAGCATGAAAGCCAATAGTTATAAAAATAAATAAGTATTGAGCCAGGAACAGTGGATTGCACCTGCAGTCCTAGCTCTCTGGGAGACTGAGGCAGGAGGACTGCTTGAGCCCAGGAGTTCAAGGTCAGCCTGTGCAACACAGCAACGCCCTGTCACTCACTCACTCACACACACATACAGACACAAACTCATATATAGGCACGTATGTGTGTACATAACACAAAGTACATAGATATGTATATACAAATGTATTTATTTCAGATATATTCCTTGTATCACCTCAACTTTTTAAACAAGAGAATGATACTCTAGGAGTATATTGATAAAAGCTACTCACTAAAAATCTAAAAATGAATGAATAAACCATCTCTAGAATGAGAACTATACTAGTTCTTGCTTTCAGACTGAGTTTAAAGCAACAAACTGAGTTACAATTATATCTTAATATAGTAAGGCTATGAGCTAGAGATAGAATGCTCTGTTAGATTGTTTGTGGTAAATGAGACATACAGTTATACTCCACTAATTTCTCATATCTCACAAGTGATCTGGGTGTTACAGGACTAACAGAACCACTTTTATTCTTGGTAGATAGGATGTTTCTTAATGAATCTTAGTACTAATAGGAATGTATAATTCTGAAAAAATCACTATAGAAAGAGAAATGTATTAAAATATATCTAAGGAAAGAATTAAAAATAACCCAGGATATCAGAATTTGTATGAATAAAAAAGAATACCATGATTGGTCAAAAATTATTGGTCGAAAGTCTACAGCCAATAAACTAAAAATATTTACATTTTACTTTTGACCTGACTTAACAAATTTCAACATTCAATATTACCTGAGAGATTTCCTGTTGATATGCTGTAAAATGTTCCTTGCTGATCTGTGGGAGGTAGAATGAAGGTATGACTTCTGTGTCTACAAAGTCCAATCCCCATGTTTTTGTGAAGAAGTCAGATTCTCTTTTCGCTAATCTAGGATCATTTAATGCTGCTGGGAGATTTACTTTGGAATGATATATAGTCCATCTATGTTGATCTGTAACTAGCGATGGGGCAACACATAAACTACTTGAATCACCTGCAAAAAGTAAAGAAGAGAATTCTGTAATTATGCTTACAATTACATCCAACAAAAATAAAAATGCTTAGGTTCCATTTTACCTAAACTAATCAAGCTCATTCTTCCATGGTGAATTATTAATAAAAATCAATCTGATTAAACAATCATCTTATAGCATCAATTGCTAAAAGAAGGAAACACTTATACGTGATAAAGGATATGCAAAATTTGAAAGCAGCAGTTTCCAGATGAGGTGGATATAAAGAAAATCTTTTCATTAATTTCTTCATTTTTAATGTATAATTTATCGTTCTCTTCAAAAATAAAAATACACATCTTTTTAGAGGTGAATCTTCTTTTAAAATTGCATTATGGGGCCAGGGAGACAGCTCAGTGGCACAGTGCCTGCTTGGCAAGTACAAGGTCCTGAGTTCAATCCCCGGTACCAAAAATAAATAAATAAAATAAAATTGCATTATGGTAAGCACTCATGGTTCAAACATCCTTTGGCTTGTAATCAGGTGACATTAACCAGAGAGGAAAGCAAAACTACAGTCTATGGTATTAACTATAGAGAAAAAGAAAAACACACTCTCAATTCTCATTACTTGTAGTTTTATTCTATAATGTCACTGTGAACAACTAACCAGGAAATGCAGTACTGAACTACTGATCCTATATGAAGTTAATAGTAATGTTTCTGTGAACTTCAGATCACATTTTCAATAGATAACCTTATTTGGTGTATGTTTCTGTTTAAAGATACCTTATTTGCTATATAGCATTGATTTACCAACACTAAACTCATGGCTAACAGCACCGTAATCCCTGCCTGAACAATGTTTACTCTATACATGTATTTTCTCCATAAAGCACATCACAGTTTTCTTGCATTTAGGAACACTATATAGCATGTCTATGCCTGGAGGCCATTTTAAGCAGCAAAATCACCAACAAAAAGCACAAAAATGTAAAACATGTAACACTAAACAGGTAACAAAAAGGACACTTTTACATAGTAGAAGAGCTGAAACAAGAAGGCAGGAACTGCCCTATGCAGTCACAGATGAGAATAAGTGTCATATTTTTGCTGTTCTGCACATGTCCACAAATGAGCACAAAAGAACATGAGTAATGATTTGGGGTTACAAGCATGAGATTCTGCAATGACTAGAATCTGCAAACAAGGAAGACTGACAATAAAATGTTTTAACTGAGCATCTTTCAATCTATATCTTCATTTTCAATACTTTTTCAACTAATACAAATAACTTCTTTTACAGAAATGCATGAAAAAAAATATAACCCAATTTCCCAATTAACTTATTTCCAAATTCTTTATCACTTAATTTTTAACATTGTAAAATTTACTATATTAAGGTCAGTTTATGAAACTTAACAAGGTAACACAAATCAACAGTAAAATTCCTTTAAAAAAAAAAAAAGAAAGAAAGTATTACCTCTGGGTTCCTTGGGACATACATCTGGCAGTGACTGCACAGGTCGAATGTGTTTTGCTGAATCTACCTCCTTTTTAAAGAAAACATCACTGCTGCTTCCTTGAGGCACTGGTGAAGAACTGTGGCTTGAGGCCATTGCATAAAATTACCACTCAACTAAAAATGAGCAAGAAACAAATAATAATTAAGATTCATCATATGAACCAAAATCCATCTATAGATACTACGTATGTTACAAATTTTCTTTCAAAACCAAAAGGATTTTTCAAAATCCTTCAAAGTATAGGTATGTAATTTGAATATCTGCTGTTACTTGTGAAAGCTACTCATAATATTTAGCTTGTTCTGAAAATTATTTGTTCATTTGTCAAAAATTCTTCCCCGAATTAAATATTCTCAGTCTTTTATTCAAAGTACAAATAGATAACAATCTTGTATCCATATATTAAAAATGAAACACTCTATTCACCCAACAAGTATATAATAACGAGTCATAAATTTTTGAAGTATACCTGCCTGGGTTCATATCCCACTTTTGCCTACCAACAGTATAATTATGAGGAAATTTACATAACTTTGTGTGCCTTTCCTTATCAATAAAATGGAGATGAAAACAGAGGCTGTCTTATAAATAAAATATTTAAAGTAATGCCTGCCTCAAGGTTAGTGTTCACAGATGTTATAGTGATTTTTAATACACGACTACCACATAGTAATTAATAATTATAAAATCAATGTACTTAAATGAGAAAAGAAAAGGCATTCTTCAAAAAGCTTATAACTGCATTAAACCATAAAAACAAATGTATAGCTGGGGATTTAGCTCAGTGACCTAAGTGCCTGCCTGGCAGACGCAAGGTTGTAAATTTGATCCCTGATACAAAAAAAAAAAAAAGTATGTAAGTAAAACACGTATTGAGCTGTTTACATTTTTAGTAAGCACTAAAAGAATTTGTGGGGCAAAACAAAATAAATATGCTTACAGTCTCAGATAAGACTTTATAAATAAAGCAATACTAAAACTGGATACTGAAGAAATTGTGTTTATTAATTATTTACTGATGAAATATTTAGAAATCACCTAGTCTAAGTTCTCTCACATTAAAGATAAGTACAACAAAATCCAGAAAAATATATGTAGTTAGCAAGTTAAAAAAAAAAGCCGAGTGAAGAGAAAAATAAGAGTAAGAAGAAAGAGAGCTATAAGGCTAGTATTCATGATAAACAGCTCAATAGCTTATCTACTCTAACTTTTCTCTAGTTTGCTAAAAAACTATAAATTATATTTTCTAGATTTCCTTGCATCTAATCTCAGTACTTTCAATGCAAAGGAAACACAACCAATTACATCGTTCACTTAAACAAGCTGCTGTTCTGGGGCTGTTATAGTGTGGTCAGTCCTGTGTCCCCCCAAAAAACTCATGTAATTGTGGCATGGACAGGGCTGAGTCTGGCGTTCATGATTGGTTTGCTGTCTGGCACTGGGATTGGTGATGTGAGTGCTGCACCCGCCCAGGGGTGGAGCTGATATACTGTGTAAAGGCAAGTGGAAGACTCTCTCTCGTGTTCGCCCTCTCTCTCAGTCATGTTGCTGTTTGGCGGTTGCCATGAACAGCTGCCCCGCCATGCCATGCTGCCTTGAAGTCAACTAAGTATGGATAGAAACTTCCAAGAAACTGTAAGAAATAAACCTTTCCTTCCCTAATTTTGGGTGTCGAATTCTGTCTCAGCAATGAGTGAAAAGTAATTAAGACAGGGGCATACCAGGACATATCTATAATCCTAGCTACTCAGGAGGCTGAGGCAAGAGGAATGTCTGGGTAACTTAATGAGACTCTTTCAAAATAAAATAAAAACAAGACAAAACAAAGGGAAAGAAAAAGAAAAACACTGGAGTAAAGGCTCAGTAGCAGTAGTTTAGGGCTTGCCTAGCATGCACAAGAGCCATGGTCAATTCCCAGTACAAGGAAAGAACAAGAAAGAAAGGAAGAGAAAGAAGAAAGCAGGTGTTAAGTCTGTGCATAGGTATAGGCAAAGACTTTCTAAACAAATCCCTGATTGCACAGGGAATCATACAAAGAATCAGCAAAGATCACTATCATATTAAAAAGTTTTTGCACAGCAAAAGAAACTACCAATAGAGTGAAGAGACAACCCATAGAATGGGAAAAAATTTTACCAGCTATTCCTCAGACAAAGGACTATTATCTAGAATATATGAAGAACTAAAAAAAATCAGATCCCTCCAAATTTAAAGACCCAATCCAAAAATTGGAATCTGAAAGGATAGACACTTCTCAGATAAAGAAATACAAACAGCAAATAAATATATGAAAAAATGTTCAACATCACTGATCATTCAAGAAGTGCAAATTAAAGCAACACTGAGGTTCCATCTCACTGCAGAAAGAATGACTATCATCAAGAAATCAAACAATAACAAATGCTGGTGAAGCTGCGGAGAAAAGGAACCCTTCTATGCTGTTGGTAGCAGTGTAAATTTGTACAGCCACTATGGAAATCAATATGGAGATTCCTCAAAAACTAAACTTTGAGGTTCCATTCGATTGAGCTATTCCCCTCCTTGGTATCTTCTCAAAAGAATTTAAAGCATCATACCATAGCACACCTGTGTTACAGCAGCACAGTTTGTAATACCTAAATCTTAGAAACACCCTGGATGCAGATCAATGGTTTTTACATACAATGGAGTACTATATTACCATAAAGATGAATAAACTAGAAACATGTTTAGGTAAATGGATGCACCTTAAGAGCATAATTTTAAGTGAAGTAAATAGGATACATATGTTTAAATAGCACACTTTTTCTTGTGTGAGAAACTGCAAGGGTAAATAAGTACCAAAATGGATGACAGATACTGGGAAGTAGGAAGGAAATATTGAAATTGGAAAGGGAATAAGAGAGAGGGTAAAGGGAAGGGAAGGGAAAAGGGAAAAAAGAGAATAGAAGGAAAAATGGAAACAAAGGTTTGTAAATAGGAAGAAGGGTTGAAGGAATGGGAGGGGAATGGGAAAAAAGGTAAAATTGAGATAAATTATGCACAGGTAAAAATTCTCTATGATGAACCTGATTATTATGCATACCAAAAGTGTACAATAAAATATTTTAAAAAAAGAGTTTGTGAAGGAAAGGCTATAGACCTATCTGTTCTAGACCTACCCTTAAGGTAACAAGAAACAGAGGTAGATAAGAGTAAGGTTTAAATAACAACCAAAGAAAACAATCATACAAATTAAGAACATAAGACATTATACAAGGAAACTGGATCAGTTACTTAGCCTTAGTAGAGAGTTATTCTAGATTAAATAAAGAGGCAGCAACTATAAAGAAAATTCGTTAGGCTTAATTGAATCCTGGTTCCAAAAAATATCCTTGGGAAATGCTGAATATAGATTAGAAATTAGATATTTTGGAATTTTTAATTTTCTTAGGTGTATTAATGGACATTGATAGTACGGGAAGTGTCTTTATGTTTAGCACAAGAATAACGAAGTATTCAGAAGTAAAATATGATGCCATCATCTACAACTGACTTTGGAATGACTCACCAAAAAATATAGAAAAAACAAATGTAAAACATTTAAAATAGTCTATATAAATATGTTCTGTTCTTTTGTTTTCTATAGGTCTTACATTTTAAACAAAATTTTGGAGGAAAAAATACATACTTTTCAAATATTAAATGATGCAAAAGATAAGCACACAAGTATGGAAGTCCATACTTTCCATATCTTTATAACCAACAGACTGTGAAGAGTACAAAATATACATGATATAATGAAGGGATTTTATGACACTTTCTAAACTGACTTTATTGCAAGAGAATGGAGGGCTGGTATAATATAAAATATTTTCTGGATTTTCCTTCTGCCCACTCTCTAATTATTTGACCAAGGGATACCTTTTATTTTAACTGGAAATGTCCTTTTGATAAACATGTATAAGTTTAAGCTTTACTTACAAGATGCATCTACGTCACCTATTTTCTGAGAAAAACAACATGTTGAATCTCAGAAAGGTTTTTACTGGACAGTACTTAACAAAAAGAAACACACAAAAAGTTATATATTAATGACCTAAACTGAATCTCTTTGTATCTCTGAAATGTCATCATTAAAGAGTAACTGAGAAATACTGTCTAAAACACTGCTCATTCAAACCCAGGCCACAAAATAAAATATTCTACCACCTTTATCTCTAATTCTTAGCAATGAACTATATTTTTCACTTTTAACATTTTACTCCCAATTTTTACTGATTCTACTTTTTTTAGATGCAAAATATTTTATTCATAGTGATCTTCTAAATCTGTGTCCACAAATTCCAAAACTTGTAACACTGTATACCTATATTGAGCTTCTCACTAAGAAAAATCATGTGATATTCCACTTAACATTATACTCTCAAGGTGCATCCATTTTCCTACAAATGATTCAAATTTAACCTTCTTTAGGACAAAGTAGTACTAAATTATGTATAAATATATTTTCATTATCCATTCATCAGTTGATGGCTATACAGTATAGGCTGCTTCCAAGATTTAGCCATTATGCATTGTGTCGCTATAAACATGAGTATGCATGTATCACTATAATATGATGCCTTTCACTCTTTTGGGAAGATATCTAGAAGGGAAATAGGTGGGTCAAATGCAATTTTTACTTTCAGTTTTTTGAAGAATCTCCATACTGATTTTCAGCATGGCTGTACAAATTTACACTCTTACCAACAATCAAGAAAGGTTCCCTTTCCCTGCAGCCTTTCCAACATTTGTTATCATGTGATTTCTTGAAGTCTGACATTCTTTCTGAAGTGTGATGGAAAATCAGTATTAATTTGCATTTCTAGAGTAGCCAGCAATGTTGAACATGTTTTCATGTATTATTGGTCACTGTACTTCTTTTCAGATGTTCATTTTTCTGTCTTTACATTTGTGGGTCTAATTTTTTGTTATTGTTGTTCTTTGATGAGCAGCTGGTAAAATTTTTTTCCCATTCTACAGATTGTCTCTGCACTCTGTTGGTAGTTTCCTTTGCTGTGCAGAAGACTTAATTTGATGTGAACCCATTTGTTGACTGTTGGTATTTATTGCACAACCAAGGTTCTGTTCAACAAAGTCTTTGCTCTACGCTTATGTCAAGTGTTTTATTTCTTTGGTCTTCCAATAGATTGTTTCTGTTCTACTGCTTAGATCTTTGATCCATTTTGATTTCAGTTTACTGCATGGTGTGAGTTATGGGTCTAAGTACAATCTTCACTGTGTGGATAGTCACTATCCACAGCACTATTTGTTAGAAGATATCTTTCCTCCATGAGTGTATTTGGCCTCTTTGTCAAAGATCAAGTAGCTGAATGTGCCTGGAATTGTTTCTTCATCCTCTATTCTGCTGCACTGATCCATGTCTGGTTTGTTTGTTTGTTTCCCCAATACCATGCTATTTTTATCACTGTAGCTTTGTAGTATTTGAAGTCCGGGATTGAGATGCCTCCTGCATGGCCCGTTACCCAGAACTGCTTCTGCTATTCTAGGTCTCTAATGTTACATATGAATTTTAGGATTTTTTTTTAGTTCTGTGAGAAATGTTACTGGTATTTTATTAGGATTATGTTAAATCTGTATAAGAGCGTTGGTAGTAAGGCCATTTTGACTATTTTGGTTCTACCTACCTAGGAATAGGTGATTTTCTTTCATTTTCTGATATCCTCTTCAATCTCCTTTTTCAGAGTACTGCAGTTTTCACTAAGGAGGTCTTTTACTTCCTTGGTTAAATTAATACCAAAGTATTTCATTTTCTTGGTGCCATTGTGAAAAGTATTTTTCTTCCTAATTTCTCTTGGTGAGTTTACTACGGTGTATGGGAATGCTACTGATTTTCAAAAGCTGACTTTGTAACCTGTTACACTACTAAACTGTGCTATTAAGTCTCTGGGGAAGCTCATGTCATCTGCAAATAATGAAATTTTAACTTTTTCTTTTCCTGTCTATATCCCTTTTGTTTTTCTTGCCTAATTGCTCTAGTTACTGTTTCAAGGATTATATTGAACAGAAGTGACAGTAGTGGACTTCATTGTCTAGTTCATGATTTTAGAGGGAAAGATTTTAGCTTCTCTCCATTTAATATGTTGGCTCTTGGTTTGTTGTAGATGGCTTTTATTAGATTGAAATAATTATCTTTTGCTGTATACCTAGCTTCTTGAAAGTTTTTAATCATGAATAAATTTGAATTTTTCTCAAATGCTTTTTTTACACCTATTGAAATGACTATTTGATTTCTGTTCTTGCTTCTGTTTATACGATGTGTCACATGTATTGATTTGTGCATGTTGAACCATCCCTGCATTCCTGGAGTAAATTCTATTTGGTCATGACATACGATCTCTTTAATGACTTGTTGTATCTTGTCTGCCAGTATCTTATTGAGGACTTTCACGCTTATGTTCATAAAAGAGGTTGGCTTGCAGTTTTCTTTTATGGTTAGGTCCTTTTCTGGTTTTGTAATCAGAATAATGCCTGCTTCCAGGAATAGCTTTGGGAGTACTGCTTCCCTTTAGATTTCATTAAAGAGTTTGAGGTATACTGGTGTTAGATCTTCTCTAAAATTCTTATAGTAATAAGCAGTGAATCCATTAGGACCTGGGCTTTTTTTAGTTGGTAGTTTCCAAATTACTCCTTCAATTTCAGTGACTGATACTGGCTTACTCTGGATTTTTATGTCTTCTTGGCTCAGTTTTGGTAATTCATATGTAACTCAAAATTCATCTTTTTTTTCCCTAAATTTTCCATTTCATTTGAGTACAGATTCTCAAAGTAGTTGCCAATGATCTTCCGAGTTTCAGCAAAATCCATTGTGATTCACCTTTTTCACATCTAATTGCATGCATTTGGGTCTTTTCTTTCCTAATTTTGGTAAAACTGGCTAAGAGTTTGCCTAGTTGGTTTATTCTTTCAAAGAATCAACTTTTCAATTCACTGATTCATTGTTCTGTTTTTCTAGTATCAATTTCATTACTTTCTGCCCTGGTCTTTATAACTTCCTTTCTCATACTCTCTTTGAATTTGGATTTTTCTTGTTTTTGTAGACCTTGACACCTCATTGTAGGTTATTTGAGTGCACTCTGTTTTTCACTGGTATAAACTTCCTTCTTAGGATTGCTTCTATTGTGTCCCACAGGTTCTGGTATGTTGTACTTTCATTATTGCTTGATTGTAGGAACTGTCTAATTTCTTCCTTAATTTTCATCTGTGATTCACTGATTATTCAAGAGGGTATTACTTAATTTCAATGTGCTGGCATAGTGTCTGTGATTTCTTTTGCCATTGGTTTTTAGTTTCACTGTACTATGATCTGATAATACATGTGGGACAATTTCAATTGCTTAGCATTTACTTAAACATGCTTTATGGGATAGTATGTGGTCTATTTTGCACAAAGTCCCATGTGCTGCTAAGAAGAATGTGTATTCTGTTGTTGTTGGATGAACACTATATATCTATTAAGCCCACTTACTCAAAGGTTTTGTTTTGTTTTTGCTTTTTTGTTTTTTGCTTTGTTTGGTTTTTGGTCTAGATGATCTATTTGTGACAGTGGAAGACTGAGTCCCCCATTACAATTGTATTGGTTTTATCTGATTTTTCATGTCCCTTAGTGTTTCTTTCTTTTTCTTTGCAAGGGGTAGTTTATTGAGACAGGATCTCGCTACGCAATTCAGGCTGGTCTCAAATTCTCAGAGATCCTCCTGCCTCAGCCTCTTGAGTGCTGGGATTACAGGCAAGTGCTGCCACACCTGGTCACTAGTGTGCTTTTTTGAAACTGGGCACACTGATGTTTAGTGCACATATAATTATCTCTTCCTATTGAATTGTTCACTTAACCAATACGTAGTGACCTTCTTTGTTTTATCTGATCAGTTTGCACCTGAAATCTACTTTGTCTGCAATTAGGATATAATTTGATTTTTCATCTGTGAATTTCTTTTTGAATTAAATGTGTTTCTTGTATACTACATATCATTGGGTTTGCTTCTTGATCCATTCTGCTAATCTGTGCCTTTTGATTTGGGAATTGAGACCATTCACATTGAGAGGTACTGACTTGGTCCTGTCATTGTCATTGTATTATCTTCCTGTTGCCTTTTTTTTTTTCCTTTTGCATAGTCATTCATCCTATTAGGTATATTTATTCTTCTCTACTCATTGGCATTGCTGGCTTCATTATCTCTTTCTAGGATAGCCCTGAGAATTTTTTGTAATGCTGGCTTGGTGGTTAGGAATTTCCTGTAGTGTTGTCACGGAAATAGCTTATTTCTCCATCAATTCTGACAGAAAATTTTGCAAGACGTATGTCAGAGTTGGAAGTTGTTACATATTTTGGACTTAAAACACTTCACTCCAATTCCTCTTTAAGGTTTGTAGAGAAGTATGATATAATTTTAACAGATTTACCTTTATATGTAATTTGCTGGTTTTCTCTAACAGCTTTTAAGATTTTGTCCCTGTGAAAGAACTTCTGGTACTGAGTATAAGGTGGCATGCAAAGAATCTTTAGGTCCTGACTCTTTGGGGCTTTATACGCCATACTATGTTTTTTTTTTCTTTCCATAGATTTGGGGAATTTTCTGCCATCATTTCTGTGGACAGGTTTTTGTGCTACTTGTGCTGTCTTCTGATTTTTCAATTATTCCAATTACTCTCAGTCTTCTTTGCAACATCTAGCTGCTGATGGATCCATTTTTCATGTACTTTTGTTGCTTTTAAGGTATTTTTGAGTAGCTGCTCTTTGAATGTATCACTGTCTTCTAGTGTTGAAATTCTGTCTTCACAGTGGTCACTTCTGCTGCCCATTACCTTCAACATCATTTTTAATCTCCTGGATTTCTGACTGAAACCTTTTCTTGGACTCTAATTCTTTGCTAAGATGACTGTTCATGTTTTATGTCATTTTGTTTAGCTCAGCTAGTTTTTTATTAATGTCTTCTAAAAGCTCCTAGATCATTTTTGGATACTACTTTCACTATCTATTTAGTTGTAACTTCTGTAATTCCACTGAGTACCTCATTGATCTGTTTTCTAACTTTGTTACCTTTTTGAGTAATTTGTGTACATGGCTTATAGTATTCCCTCCCTTGATCCCGCCGGTTGGCTTTGAGAGAGCTGGGAGTGTGCAGAGTCATTCTGTTGCCTTGTCATTTCATGTGTCTATTGTTTTCATTTGTTTTGTGCTGAGTTTTGGGACTGTTTCTAGTATAGAGATCTCTTCAGTCACTTTTCAGTAATGTGCTTTAGGGGTGGCTAAGTCTTTTGCCTCTTCCCAAAGACCCAACCACCTTAGTTAATTTGGAAGAGTAGGATATAGTGTAACTGGTCCAACACTAAGTTCTCTGAGAATGTACCCCAGTATTGTTAATGTTACAAAGGTAAACTGGATGTTGGCTCCCAGAAAAAAACCATTAACAGCAACAATTACGCAACCTTGGTAATATCAAGTAAATCATCCACAGTAGTATCACCTAAGACAAACTGGATATTAACATACCATAAGAACCAACTATGTACCAACCTTAACCCTAGAGAAAAAATCCACAATTATAACACTAAGACAGGCCAGGTATTGACTCACAGATAATATGTACTAAGTGTGACAGTTATATCTCCACTAATGGTAGAAAGAATTCAACAGTAATTTTATAGAGTTAACCATCTAAAGATTAATAAAGGGTTATGGTTGTACTATTAAAGATATAGAAATAGGGAGTAGGGGAATACAAGAAGAAAAATTTGAAACAAACTTTATGATATGAGAAGGAGGAAAAAAAGTAAGCAAAGGATCCTATTGGGGAATAGAAGAATGTTTAGAGAATCAAGTACAGGTTAACAGAAACAACTGATGAGAAACAGAAGATAAAAGAAAAAAGAGGAAAAAAGAAACAATATAGAAAATAAAAATAAAATATTAAATGAAGAACAACTAAAAGGGAGATTTAAAAAAAAGAAAGAAAATGGGGGAAAAAAGAGAGAAAAAAAAAGCACAAAGGAAAATTTCCCAATTCTCAATAAATTAGTCAAAAAGAGGAAAGGAAAGAAGAAAAAAGAAAACACACAGCAAAAAGAAAAAAAAAATCTCTGTGAGTTTGTGTGGTTTTCTTCTGGGATCTACAATTTTGCGGCAGTGACCAAGACACATTCCTGTTCGTGCTGGTAGACAAAGAAAGCAATAGGACCACAGACATGTGCTGGATGTAGGCACCACAAGGCAATAGGTGTATGGTGAGTAGTACAATGCTGAGACATTCAATTCCAGAACAATTCAGGCTGGCCTGGTCTCTAGCCATGGAGGCAAGCCCTGTATTCTTTAGCTCAAACTTCTCAGGAGGACTCTTTCCAGTGGGTTCCCTGAACAGAGATGTCTCCTGTGATTGTTTCTTACCCAGTGCAACACTGTGAGCTCTGAAGTGAAGTCATTCTGAAGCTGCTCTGAGTCACAGGTTCAAATAATCAACCCCTCCCTGGAATGGCATCTGACCAAGCACTGTTTCCAGGGATTTGGCAAGTGCTTGGAGTCACTCACTGGTTGTTGCCTGTCAAAGGACTCCTGTGTGGGCAGAATCCCATACTGTCCCTACAGGGTCACAGTAACCACTTGTGTGTTCTACCACCATGTTTCTCACTGAGGCCCTCTAGCTTTCACTTTGTACCTGTAGATTTAGTCTTCCTTTCTCAACAGCCACAATCCAAGAGCCAGGGAGAAAGTGCAAACTGTCTCTTTCTTTCTTCATATTGTGTTCTGTCTTTTGAATTTCTCTGTAGCCTTTAATTTTCCTGTTAGATCATTCCTGGTTTGCTGAGGACCATTTTGGCATGGTGTAGAGCAGGTGATAATTAATATTATTAAATTGGCACAAAAATAAATTGAAAGTCTGTCCTAGGTCTACATGACTTGTGGTGAGACCCACAGCAGGCTTACAGACAGGTTAATCTTTAGGTCAATGGTCAGAGCTGAGACTAGCAAATGGTCTACAAAGTCTTGGCACCTCAAAGCAAGACAAAATGGCAGTTTCAGATTTTGGTTCACTCAAATTCCTTCTAGCCCAGCAGTCACAGTTAGCAGACATTCAGGTTACTAGTTAATCATGATCTGTTTCTGTGCTCTGTTCCAAAAATGCACTGTTCCTCAATTCTTGAACCTTGACCACATCAGCAATACACCCCTACCACTTCCTGCAGCACACCCCAAATAAAGTATAGCTAATAAAGGCCAAACACACTGAGTCTCGGGGATCTTAGTCCTTCCTTGGGCTTTGATCATCCTCATTCCCCTTGTAACTAATGTATTTATGTTTGCATTTTATTCTTTTGTCATACCCCTGAGTGAGAGATTGGTAGTCCCCTAAGGCAGGTCCCTGATACTGATTCATGAGGATCTACTTCTTTTTTTATTCTCCAAATTATTACTTTACAGTGTCTGCATTTGAAACTTGGAAAAACTGAGTTGCTGTTGCTCACCACACTGCCATTTTTTCCCCTGCCAATCAAAGTTTTATGTGGCACAATAGTACCATACATAGAAACTGGAATTCTTTAAAGTCTCAATGAAAAGTTGATAATTAGCATAGCCATTACCTAGCTATGTCCAAAAATTTCCTCCCTTACCTCTACATTGTAAGTTACTATTTACAGATAACCCTGATAATATGAAAAACATTTAACATTCTATTGAACTATCCATGAGACTGCCTATACAGATAAGGTAACAACAAGTCTTTATTTTTTTCTCTTGTCTATTTTCAGTCTATACAAAACAGATTACTGGACTGGTTAACATATACATGTATTTACTAACCATTTTATTTCTCTTCTATTTATCATTAGTGATATTCTACTTTAAAAACTGAATCTGCCAGTTCTCTATCATGCTTCTACCATACTATGTTCTCTAATGCATTTGTGCTTCTAATCTAAACTACTTTGCAGAATGCTTTAGAATTACTCTCCTAGAAACCTGGCAGGATACTGCCAGTAATACTTCAGCTCAAAGACCTTGAATGATTATTACCTCCCAAACAAATCAAAACTTTATAACCTGGTATGCTGGAGACCACTATGAAGCAGCTCTGAGCAGGATTTAAAATTAATTGGCTTTCTGTGTTTATCTGTGAGTCTATCTTAGGCCTAGGCCCCTTGTCTGGAGAAGGGAGCTGATTCATAGTAAGTGAACCTCTATGAATCACTGGTCCTGGCTGAGGTCTATAGTGACCTGTGATGCCAGAAAGACCTCAAAGGGCAAGATAAGGCCACAGCTGAGGACATCTGGCTCCAATCCCAATTAAGTAGATAGAGACTGCAGCTGCAGGCATCTCACACCTGCAGGCATCTCACTCCTACCATAAATATCATCATGGAGATAATTTGGTTCTCCTTAGTTGACATAATTTACTACTTGGAAGTCTTTGAAGTGACTCCCAAGGTCCTGCTCATTTCCCACACTTTCCTCAGCATCCCCTCTCTTTGTTTGGAAATGTAATAAATATGGGCTGCCCAAAGAAGTTCTATGTCTTAGCCCTCATCTTAGCCCCAGAGTCACAAACTCTGCAGAGGGTTTTGATCCCCCAGAGCCCTAAACTCATCCCATTTATCTCATTTATTTAAGTTTTCACTGTACACTTATTTGGGAGATTGGGGATCTAGGCCAGGTCCCTGATACTGGTACTCAAAGCTTTCACAATCTAATACTTTATCTTCCCTTAACCTTGTTTTCCCTATTTCCTGTGAAGAGTTTCCATCTAAGGATGGTCAACCTCTAATTTACCACACTATTTAGGCTGCCTTGTTTTTAAGTCTGTGTTCTTCCTAGAATATTATATCATGTTTCTAGCTATTAAATGGCTCTTCTCCTTTAAAAAGTCATTTTAAATTTCATTTCTAGATTATATTATGAAAATACACATGCAAAAATATGAATACAAATAACTCCTGAATTATTTTTAAGACAAAAAACCCAACAAACTCATTAAATAAAGAGGAATTAGCTTATAATAAGCTACATTACAACTAACCAACTATATTGCTATTAAAGACAGGGCTGCAGCCAGGCCTGGTGGTGCATACCTATAATTGAGCTACTTGGAATGCTGTGGCAGGGACATAGCAAAATTAAGGTCAATCTTCTCTAAAATTTTTTTAAGGGCTGAGAATGTAGCTCAGTGGTATGTAGTGTCCCTGAGTTTAATTCCCATACCAGCCTGAAGCAAGACCCTGTTTCAAAAAGAAGTTTGTAGGGGCTGGGGATATAGCTCAGCAGCACAAATGTCTGCCTGGCAAGCACAAGGTTGTGAGTTCAATCCCTGGTATTTTATATATATATATATATATATATATATATATATATATATATACATATACATACACACACATACATATATACATACATACATATATATATATATATAATCAATGAAAGAAGTGTGCAGGGAAGGAAGCAATATAAAAACCAGAGAAAAATTATACCACTAATACTTCACTATACAGTTCATAATCATTTTTAATTCAGATTATTTTATCTTTAAAACAATCAAGTAAGAATTTTTTTTTTTTTTTTTGCGGCACTGGGAATTGAACTCACAACCTCGCACCTGTCAGACAGGCACTTAAGTCACTGAACCAAACTCCCAGCCCTGGTTTTTTGAGGCAGGGTCACACTGTGTAGCTCAGGCCGGCCTTGTGCTCGCGTTGTAGCCCAAACCAGCCTCTAACTCACAACGCTCCTCCTACCTCAACCTCCCAAGTGCTGGGATTAAAGGCGTGTGCCACCATGCCCGGTAGAAAAAAAATTCTTGAATGAGTCAAATGAATCAATAAAGGACATCTGGGCTGGGAATTTAGTTCAGTGGGCAGCACCTGCCTGGCAAGCATGAGGTCCTGAGTTTGGTTCCTGATATCCCCCCAGCCAAAGATCAATGATATCTATAATATGGTGAATAAATAGGTTCAGAACTTAGTTTAGAACATTTAACTAGCTAAATGTGAAGATGGAATTTGAATTCAGATTTTCTGATTCTGAAGTCTATCATTCTATTTCTATAACACACAGCCTCTTCAATTTAAAAGAATCTACATTATCACTATCACCTCCCATTCACTAGAGGCGCTCAGTACATTTTTCTTTCATCTTCTTTTCCTCTTATCAGATCAATTATTTATGGATAATATTTACTCTCATAAATATCGCTTATGTCCACCTTCTATTAAATGACAGGAATAATTAACATCTAATTGTGGTAAGAATGTTATAAGACTAGGACTACAAGAATACTATTCCTTAAGGGAAAAGGTGCTAAACATTTTCATCAGTATACTTTGTCACTTTTTAGCAAAGTGATAATTAGTCAGCAGCAATGTGGAGCAATCAGGCTACTATGGGCCATCATCTTAGCACTTTAAACAGGAAATGTGCCTGAATTGGAAGTAATAGACTTACAAATTATCTTTTCTAACAAGTGTATTTGTAACTGGAAAAGATATAGACAAAATGGAATTTTATGCTGCAGCTGGACAAAGGAGACTTTTACACAGTTTTGTATTTAACTTTACTTAAAAAAGAAAAATCAATACTGATTTTTAAAAAAGCAAATAAAAAACAGCAAGTCTGATTTCCCCAAATTGAGAAGTAAATGATAGATGCAAAAAAAAAAAAAAAAAAAAAAAACTACAATATGCTTCCAAAGACTAGTTTGATAGAAACAGGAAACCTTTTTTAATCCATATAAAAATTCTGGGAGAGGCATGGTAGTGCACACCTGTAATTCCTGCCCTTGGGATTCCTGCCCTTGGGATTCCTGGCAGGAGGATTGCCAGGAATTCAAGGCCAGCCTGAACTACATAGCGAGATGTTGTTTCAACAAACAAAAAAAGTCGGGCGTGGTGGCACACACCTTTAATCCCAGCACTTGGGAGGCTGAGGTAGGTGAAGTATTGTGAGTTCGAGGCAGGCTTGGGCTACAAGGTGAGCAAGGCCGGCCTGAACTACACAGTGCGACCCTGCCTCAAATAAAATAGGGCAGGGAATTTGGCTCAGTGGCTTAAGCACCTGCCTGGCAGGTGCAAGATTGTGAGTTTGATCCCCCGTACTGGGGAAAAAAAAAATCATCTCCCTATTTTCTTTCTCTACTACTTTTCTTGTTCCTAATTTCACTCTTTACTTGGTTTTTTGCTATACACCTATAAGATACCTCAAATACCTCATATTCTAACAAGCATCTTCTACACTGCAGAATTTTAAGAGCTGATTTCTGGTAAATGGTACAATTAAATTTCTTTCATACGACCAACAAAAATAACAATATATTTCTACACTATTTAAGATATCACGTGACAAAGTTTACTAGTTGTACTTTCTAAAGCACTTATTATTTGTAAAATTTAAAATAATACTTTTATTAGTACATGTTTGTAGCACCTAATGTTTAGATTCCTTCTAGGAATGGTACATGTACATAATACATCTTAATTCCTTTTTTTAAATCTCCATTCTTTTACCTCCCTCACCTTCCATCTACTTCTTGATTCTCTTTCTTTTTTTTTTAACATGTTTGCAGCACACAATATTTACGTTCTTTGTGTGAGCTGGTACATACACATAACACATCTTAATTCCTTTTGTTCCCTTTCCTTTCCTTCCCTCTCTCTTCCCTGTTTTGATCTCCTTCCTCTTTTGAGAAAGCTCTACCTATGTTCCTATTATCTATCCTTTACTTTGCTCTTTATTTATACTTTGGGTTTCTCATAGAAACCATTCAATATTTAAGCTTATGTATCTGGTTTATTACACTTAACATGATGGTGTCATAAGGCCTTTTCTATATCTATTGAAATGATCATTTTTTAAAGATTTTTTAAAGCTGGATAACACATACATTGTTGATCACAATGATCCCAATAATGAGCCTAAAATTTAAATGCAATGATCTGGGCTTTCAAGAAATACCTAATTCCCTTTCAATGGCGCTCTAAGTCCGAGGATTAGACAAGATCAGCAAGTCTCACCTTCCCAAATTGAAAAAATTATGGACAAGAAGTTATCATTGAAAATAAATGGTGGTAGACATGTCTAAGGAATATTGCAAGGATTTGATCCCTTTATGAATTTTATGATAGATGAATGTGTGGAGATGGCAACTAGTGGGCAACAGAACGATATCAGAATGGTGGTAATATAAGGAAATTATATCATCGTGTTGGAAACCTTGGAACAAGTTTAAATAATGACTGACTGTTCAGCAGAAAAATTCATGCTCCTCTTCAAAGCGCTAGCTTCACTATGACTGAAAATTAGGTCATATACATTTTCATGTTAATTTTTTTGTTAAATAAACCTTCGTAATAGTCAAAAAATGCCTATGAATTAAGTCTGCCATAAAAATAGGTACTTCTATACTCATTCAGCACATTAAAGATGTATGGAAGAAGCTAAAGGCACCAAGAAAATGAGAACAAAGTTGTAGTAATCTCATATACATTCTTCCTTACAACCAAATCTGACATTTATAAATAAGACCCTAAACCTTGACAGAAACTTGGTATGCATGTGCTTTCCAAAGCTGCTTATTTGTAACTTTTGAATTAGTGATGACAAAGAACAATGACAATATTGGTTAGAAGGGTAAAAATTTTAAGTATTTGTAATATTAAATATTTTTAAATGACTTATAAAACCAGTGATATTTCATATGGCTTCCTTATGAGGAATAAAAATCACAAATATCTTTATTAAATAACGTATAATTTTTATTTTTATATCTACATATTATTCAATGAAAAATAATGTCTTTTTCCCAGCAATCATTGGAGATGTATAGCAGCTACTGAAATGAATTCAAAACTACAGGCCTAAAATCTCTAGTATGGAAAACTTTCAGTTGAAACCAAAAAAAATCTGGATGCTTCATTTTATTTCTCTGAGTTACTGACATAACTGTACCATTAGTGAAATTTTTACCAATCAAAGCAAACCAGATTAGAACACTGGTATTGCATTCTTACATGTCTGGGTCACAGAATAGCAAGTAAATCCTAAAATCACTCAACAGTATTGGAGAATAAATACATCCCAAATATATAAACCATTGGATACTAATTAAAATTCTTTTTTTTTTTTTTTTTTTTTTTGCGGCACCGGGGATTGAACTCACAACCTCACGCCTGCCAGGGCAGGCGCTTGAGGCACTGAGCCAAACTCCCGGCCCTGGTTTTTCGAGGCAGGGTCGCACTATGTAGCTCAGGCCGGCCTTGCGCTTGCGTTGTAGCCCAAGCCGGCCTCGAACCCACAACGCTCCGCCTACCTCAGCCTCCCGAGTGCTGGGATTAAAGGCGTGCGCCACCACGCCCGGCTAATTAAAATTCTTATTAAAAAGTAAAGTTATAATAAAATCTGTATAATGTATTTTGAAAATAATTACTACAGAAATCATATATTAATATACTCCTAATAACAAAAATGGCAATTGGATTTATCCATGTTTTAGATTATTCCTACCTTCTTTTCAAAGTAGAAAGAACCTAGTGTTAACAATCCATCTTTATTAACTAAATGTATTTTACACCTACATGCCTAAAGGGCAAGATCTTCAAATTAACCTAAACAAGTACTCAATAAATAAGGATAAACCTAGGAACACAATTCAGTGGCTGTTACGGTTTAGATCAAAAATATTCCTCAAGCTGAGCATGGTGGCGCACACCTGTATTCCTAGCACTTGAGAGGCTGCAACAGGAAAATTGTCTCAAGTTCAAGGCCAGCTGGGGCTACCCAGTCAGTTCAAGATCAGCCTGGACTACATAGCAAGACCTTGTCTTTAAAAAAAAAAAAGTCCGCAAAGGCTCACGTATTCAGAGGTGGGGCTTTTGAAAGATGATTATATCATGGGGTGCTAACCTCATCACTGATGAGTCCATAGGTGAATGTGCTGTTACAGTAGGAGGCAGCGTCTAGCTGGAGGACGTAGGTCACTGAAAGGGCACACTTTTGAAGGGTATTTCTTTCCCCCGGCTCTCCATGCTCTCTCTGCTAAGGTTAGCAGCTTTCCTCTGCTATGCCCTTCTGTCATGATGTTTCTGCCCCAAAGCCAGTCCACCAAGGATTAAAACCTCTGAAACTATGAGCCAGAATAAGCCTTTTCTCCTCTAAATTGACCTTCTCAAGTATTTGGTCACAACAATGAAAATCTGACTGACAAACTGTAAAATAAATATACAAATAAATAAGATGCTTAGGAAAGGAAGCAAGAAAGAAAGAAGGGAGGAGGAAGACAGACAGAGAAATATTATAGGAAAAATAAAGCAAAACAGCAAGAACATGCATTGTCAAAACCCAAATGGTTCAAGAATAAAAATATTCAAGTGAGGCTGAGTTAAATCCCCAGTTCTAAAGAAAAATAAAAGAATAAAAATACTACATATTAGTTTAAAGAAATGGTAAATACCTGTAAGATTGTTACTATAGCCCCCAAAAGAACAATAAATTCTTTTGACTTGTCTATGGGTTTAAAATCTTAAATAATTAAAAGCCAATGCAAGCTTGCCAAGAGCTCAAGATTAAGAAATGAGCCAGATCAATGGAGGGAATGGAGTGATAAGAAGAAAATTCTAGGAATGGGAAACATCAAGTGCAAAGACTTGGAGGAGATGGCTTTTTGCCAGAAATCACAAGTAATTAAATATGCCAGAAGAAATCATATATTTGGAGGGAAGGGAGAAATTGTGGAGTTATTAAGATTAGAGAGGCAAGAACTTAAAGGAATTTAATGGAATTTACAAATCTATTAAAGGATTAAGGAAAGTGGATTGCATCAAGACAAAAAAGGTCAGAAATAATTTAAACAGAGGAATGATACCATCAGACTTATACTTTACAAAGACCACAGAGGAAGAGAAAGATCTGTACCTCCCAAGAACCTGCCATGTTGGGTCAGGGAGGATCCAACCAGAAGACAACTAGCCAGCCTTCCTGGTGAGGGGTGCAAGTGGTGCTGACTCCAGGAAGAGAAGGATCTGTGCCTCCCATGTCACTACTGTCGTGTAGGCTGAGACTCAACAACCTTCCTTCCCCCCACCCCCAATCAACCTGCTGGTTCAAAGGGCCAGTTAGGTTGATAGCAACTAAGGTACATAAAGCAACTAAATGCTTGCATTGTTTGGTTGATTTTGCAGGCCTGCGGCCAGCAGTCTGAGCATCTCTTAGGAGGACGATGGTATGCAATGTAGCAAATATGGGGGATTCCCTTCTATCTTGTCTTTGGGGCCCAATATTTTTCTGTTTTGCTTTATTCTGATTGTTTTGTTTTATTCAATATTCTGTTTTGATTGGTTTTATTCTGTTCTGTTTTGGGTTTGATTTTACTATACTTGATGGAATGGTCACTTATTGTGAAGATAACAAGATATACTATAGTAGCTATTGTTTTCTTAGTATCCTGCTTTGAAGTTATGTACCAGTTCTACTGCTTTATTTTGATTAATTTTGTTCTGTTATGTTTTGTTGCATTTCACTATCTTCAAAATAAAATTAAAAAAAGAAGAAGAAAGAAAGAAAGACCACAGAGTATCACACAAAGAGTGGAGACCAAGTTAAGAAGAAACCAGTTTGGAAACTTAAAATAACTTAGGTGAGGTGACACTAAAACTGAACTCAAATGTTAGAGAAGGAGAAAACTACGTAAAATTTCAGATCTTGGTTAGATATGACGGTGCTTGCCTATTCCCAGCTCCTTGAGAGGCTAAGGCAAGAGAGTCATAAATTGGAGGCCAATCTGGGTAACTCACCAAGACCCTGTCTTAAAATAAAAAACAAAAAAGGCTAGGAATGTAGCTCAGTGGCAAAGCACTTGCCTAGCATCTGAGGCTCCGGGTTTAATCCTCAGTATGGGGTGGGGAGGAACTTTCTTCAGTAGGAACTTCTTTTCAGTGTCCCACATTCAAATTTATAACTGCCTACTGAATATTTTCACCTCTATAAAATTTAATATGTATATTCAAAACTTACACTCATTATCTGCCATCTAAGCCACCTCTTCCACCTGCCTAAATTTTATTCCTTCTCTAGGTCAGTTAACAGCAACACCATCTATGTAGGTTTCCCAAAGTAGGAATCTTACAGCCAATTTGACTCCCTCACCTCTCCAACATTCTTCAATTAATATATCAACTTGGAATGTCCTATCGAGTTTACCTCTAAATACATCACAGATCTTTCCCCTACTTTTCATTCCAATTGGCACACCTATATTTCAGAGCTTTAATTGAAGATTAGACTATTGTGACAGTCTCCCATCAGAAGTCCTTCTTAGGACTAAAATCATCCACCTTCAGAATCAACATTTTTAAATTCACATCTAATTAAGTTACTCCTGTTAAGTCTAAAAACACTTCACCTTAAAATCCCACAGTCTGAGCCAGACGTGGTAGCACACGCCTTTAATTCCAGCACTCGGCAGGCTGAGACAGAAGGACTGTTGTGAGTTTGAGACCAGCCTGGGCTACAGAGTGAGTTCAAGGCCAGATTGAACTGCATAGTGAGACCCTATCTCAAAAAATGGGTCCAGGGATTTAGCTCAGTGGCTTAAGCGCTTGTCTGGCAGGCACGAGGTTGTGAGTTCAATCCCCAGTACCAAAAACCAAAAACAAAACAAAACAAAACAAAACCACGATCTGGCCTCAATCTACTCTTCAGTTTAACCAAATTGCAAAAAAGCATCAAAAATAACCAGGGCATGGGTTTTCTTAACATAATTATTATAACTTCAAACTTTTAGTTCATTCACTCTGTTGAAGAAAAATGTGTATATATGTATACATAAGATAGTTAAAATGACTATACTACTAAATGTATTAGTTACTGGAAAAGAACAGTTAATACTCATATGATTAGATCAATTTTACATGTCTATATCTGTTAATCTAAACAACCTTTTTGAAGGTAATGATATGCAGTATTGCAACCACTGTCAAATTCCCATCACCTTGTTCTGTAAACCTATAATGTTATTGTTTTGGATTTGTTGCTGTCGTTTGTTAGTCTCTTTTGCTTTTTGTCTTTCTTTTCTGTGTCTTTTTTCTCTTAAATAAAAAAAAAAAAGAAAAATGTCATGTGTCTCCACAATAGTCATATACCTTGAACATCCTTTTTGTCAAAAAAATCAAGTATTTAAATATAAAATTCTCCAAATTTATAGAACATTTTGCCATGAAAACTTCCCTCCATTGTCTAAAATTGTTTTTTAAATCTGTTGCAGTAAGAAAAAATACCTACCAATATCATCACAAGACTTACTTTTTTTTTTTTTTTTTTTTTTGTGGCACCGGGGATCGAAGTCACAGCCTTGTACCTGCCAGACAGGCGCTTAAGCTGCTGAGCCAAACTCCGGGCCCTACAAGACTTACTTTGAATATTGTCTCTAACTATCCTACTCTACAGGTACACCACGAAAAATCTTACTAAATAACTGGAGTTCTATTACCTCTACTCTTATGATTGTGAAGGAAAACTGACCAGTTAACAAAATCATGAAAGATTACATTTTTCCCCATTTATTTCATGTATTTTAATTAACTGGATTATAAATGCTAAATTGTAATCTGTGCATATCTGGATATACAGCAAAATCAGAGTGACTCTTTTTGCAATAAAATGCTGGAAATAATAGAAAGAGAAACAAACCTAGAAAGAGGTGAGAGTTTTACAAATTATAGCTAGGTTTAAAACCAATATTTTAAGCTGGGAATGGTGGCACAGGCCTGCAATCCCAACCCTCCGGGCTAAAGCAGAACTGCCATGAGCTGGAGGTCAGCCTGGGCTACACAGTAAATTCAAGGTCAACCTGAATTACACAGCAAGATCCTGTCTCAAAACAACACCAATAACAAAACCACAAAATCCCTATTTTAGTTAAATCTTCCCATTTAAAGAGCAATTACCACTGGTAGAAAAATGCTTCAAATACAAAAGAAGTCATACTTTTAAAATTTTTTTTTTTTTTTTTTTTGTGGCGCGGGGGATTGAACTCACAACCTCGCACCTGACACACAGGCGCTTAAGTCACTGAGCCAAACTCCCGGCCCCCATACTTTTAAAATGAAAACGAATTAGCTTAGTTTGGAAAAGTCTTAAAGTTTTTTGTGGAAGTAAATCACTTCCCAAAAACAACACCAAAAGTATATATTGTCATGTTTTCTCAAGTAGCATATTTTGAAAAACAGGTAACCTTTTCTTGATAACTAAATTTCACCATTATAATAGTTATTATAATAGTGATAATCTCAAGTGCTACCTAAGGAAGTCAGTTTGCACTTTTATGAAGAATCTTCCACATTATAGTGATATACTAACTAGTTTTTCTACTAGAGTGTTATAGATGGAAACAGACACTTAGGATTTCATTACTCTCTAGAGGCTGTAATCAACTCTTCTCTTTGCCATTTCTGTATTCCTACCTTTGACAATATCTATATCCCTAACTTGATTCTTGTGAAAATAACTCATTCAGTATATTGTTGATACAGTATCTTAATACACAGTGACTCATTTAATTCTTAGAATAACCTTGTGATACAGGAGTTATCATTATCACTATTTTGTAGATGAGAAAATGAAGTCAGAAAAATTGAATAATTTCTCTAAGATCATATGAATAGTAAATAGCAAAAGTAACCCCCCAACTGTCAATCATCTTTCATCACCAAATTAAGTCTGTTAAAAAACATTAGATCAAAGTGTTACTTACAGGGGAAAGAAAGATATTTGTGTATAAACTTTGAACTTCTCTGGATAATTACAACATGCATATATATACACGCATATATTAACTAATTAAAATATAGTTTGTTTCTTTTTCAGCAGTTAAAGCTGCGGGGGCGGGGGAGGAATGCCTCTAGTTAAATTTGATACCACCACATGTTTATTTCTAATCTCAAAAAACTATACAACAATAACCAAAAGTTCAAAACATAAAGTAGTTAAAATGTACAATTATATAAAGCTGTCATTTTAAGGAAAGAAGGTGGTGATGGGATGTAGCTCAATGGTAAAGTACTTGCGAAGCATTTGTGAGGCTCTGGGGTTAATCCCCACCACCCAAAAAATTAAAATAGAAAAGATATTTTCCTATAGATATGAAGATTAAACAGACTAAATAATAGCTGCAGTATGTCATGGACTTCTTTTACTTTCCCTTAAACTGCCTTTACCTGGCAAACAAGAGTCAATAGGGGATTTAATGTTACTCTAACCTACCAAACAGTGCTCACCGAGTATTTCCATTGTATTAGTGCAGGCCCTTACCAGAATCATATGAACCATAGGTTTATAACAGTACTGTTGACATTTTGAGTCCCATAATTCTCTCTTGTGTGTGGGTGATATGTCCTGTACACTGTATGATATTTCCCAACATCCCTAGCTAGATGCCAATAGCACTCCCCATTTAGTTGTGACAATCAAAAATGTCTCCAGACACTGTCAAAGGTCCCTGGGAGGGCAAAATCATCCATGGAGAACCATTGTTTTAGATGTTAGGGCTAAGGACCTTTGAAAAAGGAAAACTCCAGTCTTGTTAATTATAATTTTGGTTCTAAAATTTGGATATTTAAAAATATAATGGCAATAATACAAGAACATACCTTTATGTTTGCCATATTTTTGGTTAAAGCATTTTTTTAGATGACTTTATAACATGCATACCTTTAGTCACCCTACTTGTCCTCAAAGTGGGAGAAATGTTAGTTCTTTAACAGCTCTGCTAGCAAAAGGCCTGCTACACAAGGAGTTATAAAAAATACAGTGAATGTTTAAATTTTAAAAAATTATTACAGTAAAACTTATGCCCCTTGAAATACTCCCCTTCCCTTCAAACACACTTATCCCATCATTCTTGCTTTCTTTTTTAACCTTATGTGAAAATAAAACAAATTTCATGACAAAATAATGCGAATAAGAATAGCATCATCATCTTCAAAGTAGTTACTCAGAGTATGAGACATAGAAAAAATTTCTACAAAAAAGGTAATAGCACAAAATTCTTTTCAATAAACTAAGAGAAATAACTAATAGTGTAAATAAAATGAATTAGCATATATATATTAAAATGCTTTTGAAATAGCGGAGTAATTAATTCAGGGAATTATTTGAACTCTTCTCCCTACTTCTATTTATCTTTTACTTTGCTCATGTGTGTGTGTGTGTGTGTGTGTTTATAATTTATAGATACTGGTTATCTTATATAAGAGAAACTATGCAATACTGAAGCTTGTACATCTGACTTAGTTCACTAAACATTATGTTTTCAAGTTGCATCCATTTACCTATGAATGCCTCAAGTTTATCTTTACTATTCTTGCCACTTTGGGAAGTAGTTCTGGAAGTCCTCTTTTGTGAGTGCTTTAGTTGCACTGTCATGGCTGCCTGGATGTTCTAAATTTAAATGTTTACCTTTCATGGTCATTTTGACTTTGGGGAAGAGCCAGAAGTCGTAAGATGCCAATTCAGTGAATAAGGTAGATGAGGGTGCACTGTAACGTTTTATAAGTATGCCTTTCTGTTGGTACTTGCCAGTGCCACTCAGTTTTTGCACTCAACTGTATTTTTTTTTTTTTTTTTTTTTGGTACTGGGGATTGAACTCACGACCTTGCACTTGCCAGGTAGGCACTTGTGCCCCTGAGCTAGATCCCCAGCCCTCAACCGTATTTTTGATCGCATCTTACAAACACATTCATGAAAAAAGACTTCCAGAACTTTTACAGAAAATGATGAAAATGATAGAAAAAGCGTATTTGATGCAGAGGGTAAGGACTTGAGGGGAATTAATGGCAATGTGCCTTTTACTGTAACTAATGTTTAAACATTCACCATGTATTTCAATCACACCTATATATACCTATATAGAAGAACACAAACAATCCAAACATCAAAACCACCCAACACTTTTCACATTCCCCCTTTTCTTGTTTCACATGCTTGTTTCACTGTGGTTTTTAACCTATGCATCCTGGAGATTCAAGCTTCTACTGTTAAGATTTCTTCATCTGGTTCCTGCTATTTGTACGGCAAGCAGGAATAAGCTGATGAAAAAGCTTTTCGAACCTGATATCCTGATAGTCAACAGTTAAAAACACTTCTCCCATTTTTACTTACAGACCCCCAGCGACCAAACTACTTCTTGAGGTCACTGAAGCCATTCAGACAAACTTTTTTCTTTCTTTAAACTTTGTATTTATGCTAATACAATCAAATAGTATTACAGTTGTTTACAATATACCTTTTAATACCAATGATCATTTACTCTCTGATCCAAACAAAATATTTTAAACATGTAAATTGATTTTAAAGGACTAATTTTTCAAAAAGCTTTGAAAGGTCATTTATATGACAGGTCCATATTAGGAAAATATTGAGATAGAAAGTAGAGTAGTGGTTGCCTAAAACTGGGGTTGGTTGAGGGAGAATGGGGAGTAACTACTAATGGGTTCAAGGTTTTTTTTTTGTTTTCTGCTTTTGGTGGAGACAATAAAATGTTTGAAAATTATAGTGATGGCCACACAATTTAGTTAACATACTAAAAACCAATGAATTGCACACTTTAAGTGGGTGTACTTTATGGTATATTAATTATAACTCAATAAAGCTAATTTTTTAAAAGCTAAGAGCAGGAAAACGGAATTTTAATCAACATTACTGATAGGATAGACAGTGTGATTAAGGACAAATTTTGCAGTTTGCCATTTCATGGGTTATATAAGATTTGATTTGAATTCTGACATAATAACTTAATTATCTTATCCAAAAAGAAATACTAACTTTTCCAAAAAAACAAACATGCAAATTTAATCCTTTTCCTGGCAAACTTTGGATAATTTTACCAGTCATACTTCTGAAAACCACTTCAAAAAGCCAAATGCTGTAGCAACAGTATCTCCACAAGAACAAAATACATGAATATCAATAACAAAATATGAACAGCCTTTACAGTTTGAGAAGACACTGACATTGTAATAATTCTAAAGTTAAAAAACAATTTAAAAATAGCCAAATCACAAGTGGCAAACATCTCCCAAATCACAACATATCAATCATTTTCACCCAAACCATCATGAATAATGATAATCACTATAAACCATCGATACCCCTTTCTAGGAAATCAAACTCTGTAATACAAACACAGTCAACCGATTCCATCTGTTCCATCATAACAGCTTAGAAATCATTTAGGCTCTCAGGACACTTTTCCAATTAGAACTCCCCATCACACTTATAAAAGTGAATCTACATCAAAATCTGCACCTTAAGTTATCATAATAATATATTTTTATACGACAAACAATCCATTATGATACTACTTCTCCAGTAAATATTTACTGTTAAGACTGTCTTGGGTTTGATAAATCAGAAATAGAGCAATTAGAAACACTCCCAACAACTTAATCTTTTGAAAGAGCCGCCTCTATAACGACCAAAAAATAAAGCTGGTTAAAAGGGAATTAAAAAAAAAAAAACTTTTTTTTTTACAGCTGTTGACGGCTAAAATTCTAAAAATTACCATCCTAAATTTAATACATGGATAAACCAACGGGCTAATTATAATGGTCAGGAAAAAGTTCCCCAACTACGAGGAAAGGGCAATGATGGCCTTGCCTTGGAGCTAAGCGGAGACAGATGAAAACACAGCTGAAGAAAATTAATCACTGAACAAATTATAGCGAAGTAAATTGTCTAAGTGTAAAACACACACACACACACACACACACACACACAGAGTGTTAATTATTCCCGTAGGTTCCAAAAGGCAGTAAGGGCCCGGCTGCCAGAGAAGAGGGAAAGTTTGGGGTCGCCGCCTATGAGGAGTGACGGAAGTTCCAGAGCTGTGATCGCTGAGGGGGCGAGAAGGGCTACAGTGAGGTCGGCGGCAGTGGGGAGAACAGCTGCCAGCCGCGACACCGAAGGGAGAGTGATAAGGAAGAGAAGCTGCGGAGAGGGACGGGAGCTTCGGGGCCGGTCGCTCCAGCCCGAAACTCCGTGGCCTAGAGGTCAAGGAGAGGCCCCAGGGGACGTGGTCTCGGTCCCTCCCCGCAGGAGGTCGGGGTGAGGGCCAGCGCGCGTAGGGGCAGCCGCGCTGGCCCGACACCTACCTGCGGGTCCGGGCAGCCGCCCCAGAGCGAGGCCTAGTGCATCGCCGCCGCCTCCAGCCCTCCGTGCGGCGCCGAGCCTGCTGCTTCGCGGCCACAGCCGCCCGGAGCCCGGCCTGGCCCGAGCCCGGCTTCCCACCTCCGCCCCGCGCCGGCTGGCCAGTCGGCCAGGGGAGCACAGGGCCGCCCTCTGGAGCCCAGCTCTCCTCCGGGGTGAGAGGCGGCAGCGGCGGCTCCCTCACGTCTCTCCCGGGTGTCCTGTCAGCCAGCAGTTTCCCCCGGGTCCGCAGCGCCGCCTCCGCCGCTGCTGCCACCGCCTCTCCCACATCCCCAGCCTCCAGGGGAGCCGCCGCCGCCGCGCCGCGACCACTGTCCCTAGCGTTTCGGCTCCCTGCTCCACTGCTTCCCCACACCCTGCTGGCTAGGCCCGGGCTGGGGCTGGGGAGATCGCGCCGAGGCTGCCGCGAGGCCGCCGCAGCCCCCAGCCCACAATCCACCGCGCGGCTCCGCCGGGGCGGGAGGGCCGCGGTCCGGGCCGGGGGGAGCGCCGCCGCCTCAGGAGCGGGGCCTCGGCGGGGCCGCCTCGCGCTACAGGCGCAGCCGGAGTTCCCCGGGCCGGGGAGCACCCGCGCGGCTCCCCCGCGCCTCCCGTAAGAGCCCTACAGGCAAAGACTGAAATCCTCGCTGAGCTCCGCCGTCCCCCACGACCCTCCCCCACCCCAGTTGTCGTCAGGAGCGCAGGCTGCCGTCTTCCGCTTTCCGCTGGTGTGGGACGCGATTCTTCAGCGTAGCTTTCGTCCAGCTCGCACACCCGCAGACTCCAGGCGTCCCTAAGTCACCCCAACGCCTTTTAACGCAGATTGCCACAAGATTCTACCTCTCCTTTCACCCCATCAAAGTAACGCTGTTTGGTTTCCCAATTAAAGCACTTCAAAGGTGAAAAGGTCACCCCCACCCACCCCAAAGACAACTCGTTGGACTCTGAAAATACTGTATTGTCTCCTGAAACCTTGTCAAGTCTTCTCCAAGTTGCAGGCCTTCCTCCTGGGCACCTGTCATACTTCCCTGACGCTGAAATCAGTGATCCCTGCTATTTGAAGAATGAGATTCTTGAAGTATGTGTGTTTGTTATTAATAAACTTCCTAATTGTGATTTTTAATATTCCAATTCAGCCCGGTTTCAGAGAGTTTGCAATCTTAACACTAATAAAATACAATTCGTAAGAAAGCATTGTCTTAGAATTTATTTTTTCAAAGGTTCTCACTTAAGTGCTTATGTCTCAGTTTTAGAAAGATTTTATCCCATTTGTGTTTGACTAGAAAATAAATTTTAAGCATTTATAAGGTACTCAGTATGTTATAACCAATCAAAAATGAAAATTCAAAAAAATGAAAATAACTTACGGTTAGTGGGGGGAAAAAATAGATGCAAGTTTCACTTTCAAAAAGTCACTGAAAAACTGCAAACATAACTCTTTGTGAAAGAATTCACCCACCAAAAAGGTGAAGTTAGAAGAAGGGAAAGACAAAGAGTAAAACAGCAAATTAGTTGAGAAGAAGTCATTCATTATATTTTTTAAGTACAATTCTCTAAAAATCCCAAATATGAAATAAATGTAACTATTAAAACAACAAAGAAGTCAGGCATGGTGGTGTGCACCTGTAATCCCAGCTACTACACAGATTGAGGCAGGAAGATTGTAAATTTGAGACCAGTTTAGACAATTTAGTAAAAATCTGTCTCAAGATAAAAAAAATCACAGGACATTATGGCACATGCCTGTAATCCTAGCACTCAAAGGCTGAGGCAGGACGATCATTGTAAATTCGAGACCAGCCAGGGCTACAAAGTGAGCTCAAGGCCAACCTGAACTGCGTAGGTAGACCCTGTCTCAAATAAATAAATAAATAAATAAATAAATAGGTCTAGGGGTGTAGCTCAGTGGTAAAGAGCTTACCTAATATTGAACAAGATCCTGCAAGTGAATAAATAAGACAACAAACCAAACAAAAAATAATAAAGATATCCTCTTATATCCCTGATCTCTTATGAAATTAAATGAGTTTACACAAAAGTAGACTGGAATGGTAGTTACCAGAGGGTAGGAAACAGGAGATGGCAAATAGGGTGATGGTCAAAGGCACACTTTCAGTTAGATATGAAGGAATAAATTCCAGTGGTCTGTTGCACAGCATAGTAACTATAGTTACCATAGTTAATAATAACATTTCACAATTGCTGAAAGGGTAGATTTTATTCTCATCATTAAAAAATAGTGATGGACATATTAATCAATTTGATTTAATTACCCCACACTCTGTACATATATCTGAAGAGCACATTATTTTCCATAAATTTATACAATTGTCAATTAAATTTTTTTTAAAAATTAAAAACAAATGAATTTATGGTATTAAAAAGATTAGCCAAATTTTATCTAAGGTCTAAGAGAAATATATTTTCACTTTATGACTAGAATTGGTTCATACATTATACTGAGAAATGGAGTTAGCCATGTCCTATATTTTGAACATACATCAGGAAGCCAACAACAGTTCAAAAGCTGCCTCAATCCTGGCTTCGGCCTTTTAAAAAATACTCCATCTTGTTCCAAAAAAGGTTCCAATTTGTTCTAGTTTGCACATGGATTAATTTGTTCCCATTGGGTGGTTCCAGGTCACTAGAGCAAGACCAACTGGTTTGCTTCCTTATTATCCACCTGTTGATAACATACTGTAAGAAGAAAATACACACTAAGTATTGTGCTTAGTTCCTTCAGGGACAGCACAATGTTTACTTTTCTCTTTCCATAGAACAATTCATAATCTTGAATCTAAAGAGAAATGTAAATGCTGATCAGGTTTAAAAACAAAAGAGAGAGAATGAAATTAGACAATTTCATTTAAAGGCAAGAAAAATTCACTTTACTAGGTTCATTTGCTATCTCTTGAATCACTGAATCATTTAGATATTAAAGGAAAATCAAATTACAAATAAATGGGTATAGATATATTATTAGTGCTCATTTCCAGAAATCATAGATGACAGAAAATGAAGAAAACTTGATAGGAGATTCTGTCATTGACCTCAAAAGAGCAAATATTAAGAAAATACTTAACTGTTCTTGGCATATTTACTATATATTCATGGCTAGATGTGATGGTGCATTCCTGTAAGTCCAGCACTCAGCGAAGCTGAGGCAGAAGGATTGTGAGTTTGAGTTGAAGTTGGGCAACTTAGTGACTTAGCAAGCCCCAGTATGAAAATAAAAAATGAAAAAAGAAGCTGGGATGTATGTCAGTGCAAAGGCCCTGAATTCAATCCCCAACACCACAACACCACATACATAAAGACACACACACACGCACACACACACACCAAAGGAAAGAAACTATGCATTCATGCGTCAGTATAAATACAGAGGGGAAAGGGGATGCCGGTATAAAAAATAAATAGGAAAATTTTTTTTGCAATTTAGAAAGATATGAATACTAGCCCCTCTTTTTTTCATAATGGCAAACCTGACTCTATCAAATGGAAATTCCTTCAAGTTCTCTAACCTACTTTTCAGATAAGTATTTATAATTAGATTGTGTGTTCAGTATAAATAAATTATCCTGGGTAAGCAAAACTACATGTACTCATAAACTGAAAAGTATTATGCTGGTAGTTATTTCATTAGGGTTTATCTTTTTGATCCAATGTCTTGAATTATTTTCTCTATCATACTGGAGCTACTTTTAAATGTTACAATGTTTAAACGTTATAATTTACAACAGTATGACTCTATCCTGAAACTGTTTTGATGTTTCCTCATATTCAGTGTAGGATTATCTTAATATAGAAAAACTTTCCAGTTGACATAGAATAAGATGTAAGATGTTAAAACTAAGTGTGAGTATAAGCACCTCTAAGAATTGTGTAATATTTACTTGATAACAATGCACTCAATAATTACAAGTTTTCAACATATCATCTGTTTGTCTCTTCTGTATCAAATGCTTGATTACTTTGCAAGCATTTAACTGTTGAAATTCTCTGTTACCATTCTCTTTGACTCTAATATTCAAAATTTCCATTATGATTGTCACAATAATAGCAGCCACTATTTAATAAGAATTTAGTGCAATCCAAGCATAAGGAAAACCAAGGTAGTATATATAGTATTTTAGTTTTGAAACAGGAAAGAAGAGCCCAACTCCCAGAATGGTACTTTTATAACATGGCTGCCCCAAATGCCTTAAGCCAACTCAGTTGCATCAGGCACTCATAGCTACTCTGTAAGAGATTTCCTTTGACAGTAGCAGGGTTCAGCCTGGGACTTATCCCAGATGCCTCTGCACTGTGGCCTCTTTGGATGATTTTCCCCTTCGGTGGCCCTCATCTTTCAGGCCCACTGGGAGGTGTTACCCCATCAATGACCAAACAGAAAATCTGACATTGCATGTACACCATCCTCTTCTGGTAGCATATTTTTGCCTATTCCTGACTTTGGTCTGTAGTCCAGCAAACTGAGCTGATACACTAGGAACTGGTAACACCAAAGGCTTGGGGCTCTGAAACCTACCAGGATCTAGGGCTGGCAACATTGAAGCATGCTTGGGTAGAAGACAGTGGAAAGCAATGAAAAATAACTAAGAACTTCTATCTGGTGGCCAAAGGAGTTCCTATGATAACTGCTGGCTCCAAATAACAAGGAGGGCCACTACTACTAAAAAAACTTATAGCTGTTGGCATTCAAAGCCCATGACTTGTAACACTGAAAGAGTTATACTTTGCCAGTTCATGACTTCTATATAAATTGAACAAGAACTGTCAGCTGATAAGTTACATCTTGGAAGCTAATACAAGCACCTTTCCTTAAAGGGCCCTGAAGAAGAGAGTGACAACAGTGATGGTTGTCAATAAGGTAAAGACCCACTCTAACCAGTGACAATTTTCTATAAGCTTATAAAAAATCACTGCTAAATTAGCAGTTTGAAACAACATATTTACTACACCACAGTTTCTGTGAATTAGAAGTCTGAGCATAGCTTAACCCAGTGGTGCCAAAACTGCAGAACATGTGCTGCAGCAGGGTGTTTTTATCATTGAAAACTCTAAAAGGTTTGCCATTACTGGCTTAGCTTGTCTTCTGCTTAAGGTCTGTAATCAAAGCATCACAGGCTGTGTTCTCATCTGAAAGCTTCAGCAGGAAGAATCTCCTTCAAGGTCACTCAGGTTATTGGCAGAAATCATTTTCTTGCAGTTGCAGGACTGGAATCTCTAGCTTCATGCTTCCTGGAAGTTACCCTTATGTCCCAGAGGCTACTGCAGGACCTTGCCCTGTGCATCTTCCCAGCACAGCTACTTCCTTTAACAAACCAATAAGAAGAGTCTCTACCTTCTCTCAGTGAATCTGCTAGCCAGACAGGCTGATATCTTTTTATCTTTACCATAGTCTGTCCTTCAGAAGCAGGCCACATTTTTCATTTGAACTCAGGGAATGTGTTTGAACACAGGAAGTTGTAACCATGAGAGGCTACTCCTCTATTCTGTATACTGCTTGGAGTGATTAGTATAACAGGTTTTGGAGTCTGGCTACCCTTATGTTTTCTACTCCATTTTAACACATTAGCTATGTGACTTTGATCTTGGCCTCTAAACTAGTTTCTTCATCTGCAAATACGGACAATAAACACTTTATTTTTCTCTCACGTAAAATGGCAAATTGTTTTAAGGATGAAATTAGTATTTTAACAGGCCATTCAAAACTGGTATCAGAACCTTTAAAAATAAGACTGGTAGGCTTATTTTTAAATGTCATCTCCAACTTGAAACTTGGAAAATTAATAAAGTGATAAATCCACATTAGAAAGATAATTATTAGATATAGAGTCTTTGAGAATTTAGAGAATGTTTCTGGGTTGTACTTTATTCCTTCCTTCTTAATCATACACAATATGCATAGGCTACAAAAGGACATGCTATAGCATGTTCACCATAGGCTCTTTGTTTGCATCTCAGTTCTGCCACTTTCAAGCTAATTAACATTAGGCATGTTACTTAGGCTCTTTAAAACTGAGTTCCATATGGAAATAATGATAGTACCTAACTCATAGGTTAGATGCAAGGATTCCATTCGAAATTTACTTAAATTAGCATAGCTTAGAGCATAGCTCATAGTCATTACTTAAAAATGTTAATGATGATAATCATTATTATAATCTTCACTACCTCATTATTCTTAGGAAAGCTGTATTAGTGAAACCCACATTAGCAAAACGGAAAGTGGCAAGATATAGCTATGAATGAGGTAGGAGAGGTAAGGCATGAGAATCCAACAAGATCTCAAATACCTCATAAGCCAAAGGGCCACGAGTAAAATAAATGGTCAGAGGGTATGAAAATTGACAAGTCAGAAACTAGACAAATAGGAATGAGGGGCCAGAATAAGACTATGAATTCACAATCAAACTATCAAAAGTGCAGTGTAAGACATCAGTAACAGAAGAGTACATGAAACAGGTAGTTACTGCCTCAGGCATGAAGCCTTTGTGCACTCCGTGCTGGAGAAGGAGTCAGCTGTGGAACTTATCCAGCCTAGCACTTTGAGTGGAAAATACACAGGATGTGTTACTCCCAGAATATGGTGAACAAGTTGTTGACTAGACTGAAGAAGAAATATGGTAATCAAAGATAAGCCCCTATCTTTACGAATTTTTAAATATTTAAAAATTGGACCATACCACTTTCTCAGTCCCATTATCATATTTTTGCTTTATATTTAATAACTTTCTATGGTATTTGGTTCTTAATATTTGTAAGTATTGTAAATTGTAAACAGTTCTAGGACAGGATTTTCTGTTGCTGAGGCTACACTAGTTCTTAAAAAATTCCCTACAAAATCTAGAAAGTATTCTACATATTAGACTTTCAATAAATACTTATTAAATGAAAAAACAAGTATGAATTACTCCTCTTAGCAAACGACAACCAGGGATACTGCTCAGTAGTGCAGCGTCTGCCTCACAAGCGTAAGGTCCTGAGTTGGATTCCTAGTACCCGCCCCCTAAAAATATGGCAAATGGTACTTGGCATATTGAATATTAATAACTTATGAAATTGATGGATGATCTTGAAATCATTTTTTTTAAGTCAGGGTCTCGGTATGTGGCCCCAGCTGCCCTCGAACTCACTATGTAGTCCATGCTGACTATGCATAGTGATCCTCCTGCCTCAACTACCCCCTAGTGCTAGGATTACAAATGTGCACCACCACTCCCAACACTGAAATCATTCTTGATTCTCATTTAACACATCTAATGTGTCAGCAAATCTTTCAAAAATATATCTAGACTGAACACTTTTTACCATTTATGTTGCATTCACCCTGGTCCAAGTCATCTTTCCTGAAGCGTCCAACTGCAGCTGCTAAGATATCCTATGCCACACATTACAGAAAGCACCATTTACAGCAACTGCAGAGTGAACGATACTTTCTGGAGTTGTGCGGTGCAATAACTCTACTTGTCTGGAATATATCAAATGCCTTCTAGCTCATCTTTCTGTTTCTGCCTTTGTCACTTACCAGTCTACTCTCAGCACAGTTATCAGCCTGATCCTGTGAAAACATAAGGCAGATCAGGACATTCTGTTGCTTAAAATCCTTCAAGAGCTCCCATTCTCATTTAGAGTAAAAAGTAACCTTGCAAGGTCCAGCGAGCTCATTTCATGCTTACCTCTCTGACTTCATTGTCTCCTTTTTCTCCATCTGTGTTTTTGCTCTAGCCACATTGGGTTCTTCACTCTTCCTGGGACGTGTGAGGCATGCTCTAGCCTCAGAGTATTTACAAATGCTGTTTCCTCTGTCTACCTGGAATACCTCCAGATATCTGTATGGCTAACTCCCTTATATCATTCAGATCTTTATTTGAATTTTACCTACTTGGTGAAGCATCCTTTGACACCCAAGGATGCTTCACCAAGAAAGTATATATATGCTTCTCCCCTTTATCTTTTTCCTTAGTTTTTATAATTATCTAACTCCTATGTTTTATCTACTTATCATCTGTCTGTTCCCACATGAATATATGCTTCCTAAGGGCAGGGGATTGTATCTATTATGTTTTCTACTTTATCCCCAAAACCTAGGGTAGTGCCTGGTGCAAAGTAAAAGCTTAAGTCAGGCATGGTGGCGCATGCCTTTTATCCCAGCACTCGGGAGGCTGATGTAGGAGGAGGGTTGTGAGTTCAAGGCCGGCTTGGGCTATAACATGAGCACAAGGTTGGCCTGAGCTACGTAGTGTGAACCTGCCTCAAAATAACTAGGGCCAGGAGTTTGACTCAGTGGCTTAAGCACCTGCCTGGCAGGCGTGAGGTTGTGAATTTAATCTCCAGTGCCACAGGAAAAAAAAAAAAAAAAGTAAAAGCTCTTTAAAAACTTGTTGAAACAATGAATGGATAATAAAAACAATTGAGATCTTGTAAGTCACTGTTTTCGATATACTAAGCAGAATAAATAATTAAAAATATAAGACACTTTCATACACTAAGCAGAATAAGGAATTAGTTTAAACTGGGCATTATGGCACATGCCTATAATTCCAGCACTCTTGATGGCTGAGGCAGAAAGATTGCAAGTTTGAGCCCAGCCTGTGCAACTTAGGAATTTAGCAAGGCTCTGTCTCAACATTTAAAAAAAAAAGTAAAAAAATAAAAAGAATTGACTGGGGGTGAGCTCAGTGTGAAGATCCTGGGTTCAATCTAGTACCTCCCCCCTGTAAAAAAAATTTCCAGGAAAAAGAAAAATTTCATTAAAATTTTTTCTAGGAAACTTATGGACAATTTAGAAGCCATGCTTCTAGAAAAACAGAAACTTTACTTCACCTCTCAGGAGATTTCCACACTAACCACTCTATACATCATTTGGGTATGTGACTTAACATCAGTCATTATTCAGAAAGAAACTCATAAGCAATAGGAACACAAATTTTTATACCAGTATGTAATATTTTTAAAGGGAAGAAAACCAAGCAGTGCAGAAATATTTTATAAGGAAAATAAGCAAAGATAAAACATTACTGAGTATCATGAAATCAAGAAAACTTCACAATCAGAATCTAAAATAAAATCTTAATGTAGCAATGGATTGCAATTACATAGCAACTTTCCCTGATTACCTAGGTGCAATATAGAGATCATTTAATTCTCTGCCACCAATCATGTTGGTTCTCATTCTACTAGACAGTAAAATATCTGTTTTCTAGCCTTATTAATCATTTTTATTTCTATGAACATCTGAGCTTCAATAAAAACAAGTTTTCAATCAGAATTTGATTCCAATTATGAAGTTTTACTGCCAAAACTCTCACTTTAGCTTTTGTTTTCTGTTTTATTTTTGAGACAGGGTCTATGTAGTTCAAGCTGGTCTTGAGCTCCCTATGTAACTCAGGCTGGCATTGAACTCTTGGCTTTCTTTCTGCCTCAGTCTCCCCGGTGCTGGCATTACAGGTATGTGCCATCGTGACCACCATAAATTTATATTTAGAACCACATATTCCCCTTTCCATACCTTCATTTTTTAACTTTTAAAGTTCTGTGTAAAATAAAAATAATAAAATCAAAATAAGAAAATATCGAAAAAATTTTTTTGCTTTTTTGGGGGGTGGGTTTTTTGTTTCTTTGGTTTTTTATTTTGTTTTTTTTTTTTTTTTTGAGGCAGTCTTGCTGTGCAGTTCAGGCTGGTCTTCAACTTACTGTGTAGCTCAGGCTAGTCTCAACTAGTGATAACCTCATGCTTCAGCCTTGTAAGTGCTGCGATTACAGGCATGTTTCACAGTGCCCAGTTTAAACCAGACTTTTGAAACCAAAGAAGACTGTTATTTGAATGACAGGGAAACAGAGGTTCAAAAGGGTGAGACAAATAATATTTTAATGGTAAAAGTCAATTTCTAGTCAGAAACAAGATTTAAGGACTTTCACTACAATGCTCTGTGTCCTACACTATGCTAATAGGAATACTATATCAATAAATGATGGAAAAAGGAATTTGGTAAATGTCTTGGTTACTTTTCTGTCATTGCTGAGACAAAATACCCAACACCCAAAGTTAAAGGAGGAAAGATTTATTGTAGTTCACAGTTGGTAGAGGTTTTAGTTCATAGTTGGCTGGCTCTAAGGCTGGGTGGCATGGAAGAAGAGAAATAGTTCATGGCAGGCAGAAAGCAAAAAGGCAGTAAGAAGTGAAGTAGTAAAGCAGCAGGCCACCACAGTAGCCTTCTTTCTCTCTTTTATGTTCAATCCAGGCCCTCACTCACACCAGTGTGGGTCTTCCCATTATCCACACCTAGAACTATGCCAAATCAATCAGTGGACTAACTTAGTAATCATATACCCTTGATCCTACCATCACACATTCTAAATTCAGCCATCTCTGAAAAGCCCCACTTATGACCACATGAGGTTTTGGGGTCTATCTAGACACAAGTCATAAAAACAAGGTAAAGTATTAGATTCAGTGAAAGTACCTATTATTGGAATCTAAAGATCAACAGGGTCCTTCCCAAACTCCCAAGGAAAACTTAGGGCTTTCCCTAAAATAGGAAATATGAAACATCCTGTTACTTGTAAAAAAAGGCCTGTAGGGAAGATTTTGCTTGACAGCAAGTATTTAAAACTCAGGACATAGTGATGTAGATTAATCTTATTATTTTAAGTACTCCTTACCAGTTCTTTAATCCAAGTGACAGTTCTTATATTTGGTTGCAAGCATTCAGTTTTTTAAGAAAATGTTTAACTTATTTTAGTGTATTCTTCCTTTATAAATATGCAAAAGCCTATTTCTATTCTTCTAAGTTTATCTTAACTTACTTTTCAGATTAGTATGGTAGCAAGAGAAATGGTAAATGAGCATAAAAGACACATTTACAAAGCTTAAGTATTTCTGTATCTATTACAAGTTGAAAGTCAGACTACTGACAGTTTTTCCCCACAAATCTTTACAATAAGAATGCACCAAATCAGTTAGCAAACATAAAACTTGCATAAATAGCTTTGTTTTTATGATTAAACCAGTTCACTGATTCGTGCCAATGAGAGCTGCTTCAATTCAAGATGGTCAGCATATCTCTCTGGCATTAGCCATTAGGCATGCAACAGGGAAATTACTCTCCCCTCTGCCTGTCTGATTCTTTACTGCCTTCCTGAAATACCTATGTTTTACCTCTTTATGCTGGACACTACCTCAATTATTCACTACTTGCCCCAGAATATAATTAATTTTTGTCCAAATTGTATATCCTTTTAATGGTGGAACCAGTATTCTGACTCTCAGTCTCTGATTATAATAAAGAAGAAGGAGAAAATATTCCTATACCAATATTCCTTTACCCTCTGACACACATCCTCATTCTTAAATAGACACCTGGATATCCAATGAATACTTATCAAGAACTTTCTGGGTCCTATACACTAACTATGAGCAAGAGAGATTCAATTCATGCTTTCATGAAAATCTCAATCTCAAGTGAAAAGAGAGACATTAAATAATTACAGGACTCAGTGGCTTAAGCGCCTGCCTGGCAGGCACAAGGTTGTAAGTTTGATCCCCAGTGCCAAAAAGCAAAACAAAACAATTACAGGAATTGTTTCATAGCAATTGAGAATTCATGTCATGGAGAAGTAAAGGAAACAATAAAAGATCATAAAGGTAAATGTAATTTCACATAAGGGATTAGAGAATTCTTGCCCAAAGAAGCAACATTTAAACTAAAAAAAGAATTATTGGTCAGGGAAGGTGACTAGCATGGGTAGAGTGATCCAGTTAGAGGAAATAGTATTCAGAAAAATGTTCTGAGGCAGGAAGGAGGTAAGTAAACAAAAACTACCAACATGATCAGCATCCAATGAGATAAGTAGGCCAAAGCCAGACAATATTGGAGTTTGAATTTTATTATAAATTATATTAGAGGGTTTTGGGAAAAATGATGGAAATTTGTTTTTAAAGGATGAGCTGGACCACTCTGTAAAGAATGAATTACTGGAAATGACCAAAAGAGGGTGGGTACCAGAAGTTAAAAGGGAATCCAAAACTGGGCATGGCTGTGCCTGCCTATAATCCCAGCACTGGGAAGGCTGAGGCAGGAGAATCTTGGTGAGTTCAAGGCCAGCCTGGGCTACATAGTGAGTTCAAGTGCAGCCTGTACTACGTTGCAAGACCCTGTCTCAAAGAAAAGGGGAGAAGAGTGGTAACTGGCAGTCCATTTGTCAAATGAAGGTGATATGATAAAAACTAAGTGCAGTGGGCAGATATCTCAGTCAGCTCAAGCATCAGAACAAACTGCCATAGACCAAGTGACTTAAACAATAAATATTGATCATTCATAGCTCTGGAGGCCCGAACTCTGAAATCAGTGTACCAGTCCAGTCAGGTTTTTGTGAGGGCTCTCTTCCCAGCTTGTAGATGACCACCTTCTCCCGGTGTCCTCACACAGAGAGAGAATGAGCTCTGGTCTCCTTCTTCTTTTTGTCCTTCTCGCTCTCCTTTATCTTCTCCTTCTTCTCTTTCTCCTTCTTTTCCCTCCCCCCTTCTTCCTCTTCTTCTCCCTCTCCCTTCTCTTCTTCCTCTTCCACTTCTGCTTCCTCCTCCTTCTCTTCCTTCTTCTTCTCCTCTGTACACTAATTCGTAGATGATACATGCCAGTGATATTGCTCTGATTCCAAATGGTTAGCGTATCCCTCTGATATGCTAAGAATAGGAAAAGCAACCAGAGTCTAAAATGAGGAACCAGAGGAATGAGAGGAAAGCCAGGAGACTGTAGGGTCACAGAAACAAGTGAAGTAAAAATTTCTAGGAGGAAGCTAGGAGTTATCAACCATGGCAATAAAATGTGTGCTGTCCATTAGACTTAGCATCAGGTAGGTCATTGTCAATTCTAGTAAGAGAAGTTTGGTGGGTGGTCTTGGAACTGGAAACAAATTATGCTGAGTTGAGGACTGTTATGTAAAGAAGTGTGAAGCATGGGCAAACTGATTCTAGCTTAATCGTAAAGAAAAAAGGAGATAGAGTGTTAGAAGGAAAGTCTAGGGAGGATTTTCTTAATATAGCAGATATTTTATATTGAAAATGTTTGAAAAACAGCAAAAATGCTCTTCAACAAAAGGAACTTCACTAAGTATAAAGACTGATTTTGCCAGGCGTGGTGATGCATTCCTGTAATCCCAACATTCGGAAGGCTGAGGCAGGAGGATTGCTGTGAACTTGAGGCCAGTCAAGGGTACATAGTGAGTACAAGGCCAGCCTGAACTAAAAAGTGAGACTCTCCTTGTCTCAAAAGTAAAAAAAAAAAAAAAAAAATACTGATTTCCCTCAAATATTTGTTTGTTCATATTATTCTGTGAATCATGAGATCCAATATTCTTTAAAACTCTTGATTGAACATGACCAAAAACATCTCATTTAGAAAAAAAAGAAGAAAAAGAGAGGACTATTATAGGGAATGATTTAGGTCAGGATTAGATTCGGAGGCACAAATGATGAAGCAGGAAAAAAGTCTTTCTTTATCTCTCAACTTTCCTGTCATTCACATAAATATGTATTGAAAAATTGCTATGTCCTATTCCTTATTTTAGGCACTGGAGATATGATGGAATAAAAGATAAGTAGGCTCACTATTGATGCTCATTTTCAGCATTGTTCTAGTGGTTCTGGTCAGTACAATAGGGCAAGAAAAATAAGAAGAATTGAAAAGAAATAAAACATTATATTTAGATAGTATGAATATATATTTTTAAAATTTCAGTGGTTCTATGGCTATATTACTAGAATTAATAATAATAGAGGCAGAAAGAAGGGTACATATGGTCAAAGCACATTATACTTATGTATGGAAATGTCACAGTCAAACCATTCATGTTCAATTCATATGCACTAGTGATTATAGCTTAAAAATTATACCAGTGAAGTTGCTGTATACAAAGTGTGATTAGCTGAATTCTAATTTGTCCCCCAAGATTCCAGTCCTTTGGTATTCACATCCTATATAATTGTCATCCCTTCAGTGTGGGTAGACTCATGAATGTAAGATTTCACCCCAGTGATTAGGTTTCGGGAGGTGGTAAAGATGAAGAAATTTTGCAAATACAGTTAAGGAACTTGATCAGCTGAGCCTGAGTCAGCACAAACAAAGACCAACCACATGACCTTATCATGAACCCTTTCACAAGAGCGTTAGAAGATCTATTTCAAGCAGGAGAACCCTTTTGTGGTGGCGTTGAAGAAGCAAAGTACTATGCTGTAGAGAAGGCCTCACGACAAGAAACTACAGTGGCCTCTAGGAGCTGAGAGTGCCTGCCAATGACAGACAGAAGGAGAGGGGAACCTCAGACCTACAAGGCACTGAATTAAGCCAATAACCATGAACTTGAAAGAGGAGCCTAAAATGCCCTGATTCACACCTTGATTTCAGTCCGGTGAGACAGAGCAAATATCCGACACAGGTTGTCTGGACCCCACTTGCTGACTCATGAAAACTGTGAGGTCATAAATTTGTGTTTTTTTTTTTTATTTAAGAGAAAAAAAAGACACATATAAGAAAGACAAAAAGCAAAAGAGACAAACAAACAACTAGAGTAAATGCACAACAGTAACATTACAGGTTTACAAAACAGGATGATAGAAACTTGACAATGGTTGCAATATTGCCTCTCATTATCTTCAAAATGGTTGTTTACATTAACAGATATAGACATGTAAAATTGATCTAATCATATGAGTATTAACTGTTCTTTCTCAATAATTAATACATTCAGCAGTATGTTCGTTTTAGTCATTTTACGTATACATATATACAGATTTATATCTTTTCCTTTCTCCTTTCCTCTTTCCCCCTTTTCCCGTCCCAATTACTTTTGCTCTTGGAGCTGCTTTTAACCTTACATAGTATTTATTATAGATTTTGGATCATATATACTTTTTCAGTTTCTTACACTAGGGAGACAATATGGTATTTACACATGTGGGTTTGATTTATCTCTCTTATGAGTATGGTCTCAAGTCATGTCCATTTACTTATAAAAGTCTCAATGCAATCTTTCTTGATAGCTGAATAGTACTCCATTGTATAAAAATACCACATCTTTTTTATCCATTCTTGGATTGATGGGCACTTGGGTTATTTCCAAGATCTGGTTATTACAAATTGGGTTGCTATAAACATGGGTGCCCAAATATCACTGTGATATGATGTTTTCTTTTGGGAAAATGCCCAGAAGTGGGATAGCTGGGTTGAATGGGATCTCTAATCCTAGCTTCTGGAGGAATCTCCACACTGACTTCCACAGTGGTTGCACCAGTCTACACTCCCACCAACAGTGAAGAAGTGTTCCTTTTTCCCCACAGACCCTCCAGCATTTGTTTTTGGTTGATTTTTTAATCTTGGCCATTCTTTCTGGAGTGAGATGGAATCTCAGTGTTGTTTTAATTTGCATTTCCCGAATGACCATTGATACTGAACATTTTTTCATATATTTATTTGCCATTTGTATTTCTTTCTCTGAGAAGTGTGTATTCATCTCAGATACCCATTTTTGGATTGGGTCTTTGACTTTTAGGGGACTGATTTCTTTTAATTCTTTATATGTTTTAGATAGAAATCCTTTGTCTGATGGACAATGGCCTAAGATATTTTCCCAGTTCGTGGGTTTTCTTTTTACTCTGTTGGAGATTTCCTTTGACATGCAAAAACTTTTTAGTAAGATGAGATCCCAGTTGTTGATTCTGGGAAGTGTTTCCCGTGCAATTTGATTTTTGTTCATGAACTCTCTGCCTACTCCTATGTCATCAAGATTTTTACCTACTCTGTCTTCTAGTAAGTTTAATGTCTCTGTTTTAATATTCAGATCTTTGATCCATTTTGACTTTATTTTAGTGCATGGTGATAGACATGGATCTAGTTTTAGTTTACGGCATATAGAAAGCCAGTTTTTCCAGCACCATTTGTTAAAGAGGCTATCTTTCTTCCAATGTACGTGTTTGGCCCCTTTGTCAAAGATGAGGTGACTAAGTGTGTTTGTAGTTGTGGCTGTATCTTCTAATCTATTCCATTGATCTTCAGGTCTGTTTTGATTCCAGTAACATGCTAATTTTATCACAGTAGCTTTGTAGTATAGTTTCAAGTCAGGGATTGTGATGCCTCCTGCCTTTCCTTTGTTGTCCAGAATTGCCTTTGCTATTCTAGGTCATTTCTGGTTCCAGATGAATTTCAGGAATGCTTTCTCTAGCTCTGTGAGGTAGGCAAGTGTTTTGTTTTTGTTTTTGTTTTTGTTTTTTTGTTTTTTTCTCGGCACCGGGTATCGAACTCACAACCTTGTGCCCGCCCGACAGGCCCTTAAGCCACTGAGCCAAACTCCCGGCCCTAGTTTTTTGAGGCAGGGTCACACTATGTAGCTCAGGCTGGCCTTGCGCTCACGTTGTAGCCCAAGCGGGCCTCAAACTTACAACGCTCCTCCTACCTCAGCCTCCCGAGTGCTGGCAAGTGGTATTTTGATTGGGATTGCATTAAATCTGTATAATAATTTTGGGAGAATGGCTGTTTTCATGATGTTTGTCCTTCCTATCCATGAACAGGGAATATCTTTTCATTTTCTGAAATCTTCTTAGATTTCCTTCTTCAGAGTAATGTAATTTTCTCTGTATAGATCTTTTACTTCCTTTGTTAGATTGATTCCTAAATATTTCATTTTTTTGGATGTTATAGTGAAGGGTGTGGTTTCCCTTGTTTCTCTGTCACTGACTTTGTTGTTTGTGTACAGGAATGCTATTGATTTTTGAGTGTTCACCTTGTATCTAGTTACATTACTGAACTTGATTATTGCTTCTAGAAGTCTTCTAATGGATTTTTGGGGGTTTTCTATGTAGAGTATCATAGCATCTGCAAATAATGATAATTTCACTTCTTCCTTTCCTATCCTTATTCCCTTTATTTTTTTCTCTTGTCTAATTGCTCTGGCTAGTATTTCCAGAACTATATTGAATAGGAGTGGTGATAATGGACATCCTTGTCTTGTTCCTGATTTTAGGTTGAAAGTTTTCAGTTTTTCTTCATTTAGTAAGATGTTGACTGTTGGTTTATGATATATGGGCTTCATCAGGTTGAGGTAGAGACCATCTATTCCGATTTTCTGTAGGGTTTTTATCATGAATGGGTGTTGGATATTGTCGAAAGCTTTTTCTGCATCTATTGAGATGATCATGTGGTTCTTGTTCTTGGCCCTGTTGATATGGTGTATTACATTTATTGATTTGCGTATATTGAACCATCCCTGCATTCCTGGGATGAATCCCACTTGATCATGGTGTATAATCTTCCTGATGACTTGCTCTATTCTATTTGCCAGTATTTTATTGAGGATTTTTGCATCTATGTTCATGAGGGAGATTGGCCTATAATTTTCTTTTTTAGTTGGGTCTTTCTCTGGTTTTGGTATTAGGGTAATACTTGTTTCTAGGAATGAGCTAGGGAGACTTACTTCCCTTTCAATTTCATTGAAGAGTTTGAGGAGTGTTGGCATTAAGTCTTCCCTGAATTTCTTGTAGAATTCAGCAGTGAATCCATCAGGGCCTGGGCTTTTCTTTGTTGGTAGGGTCCTGAGCACATTTTCAATTTCATTAGCTGAAATTGGGTTATTCAGCAGCTTTACATTTTCTTGATTCAGTTTTGGTAATTCATAGGTTTCTAGGAATCTGTCCATTTCTTCTGTGTTATCAAATCTATGTGAGTAAAGGTTTTCAAAGTAGGTGTTGATGATCTTCTGTATTTCCACCGGGTCTGTAGTGATTTCACCCTTTTCATTTCTTATTGCATAAATCTGAGTTTTTTCTTTCCTCTTTTTGATAAGGTTGGCTAGGGGCTTATCAATTTTATTTACTCTTTCAAAGAACCAACTCTTCAATTCATTAATTCTCTGTATTGTTTCCTTAGTTTCAATTGCATTAATTTCTGCTCTAATCTTAATAATTTCCTCCCTTCTTTGAGCTTTGGGCTTGACTTGCTCTTCTTTTTCTAGAAGTTTGAGATGCAGCATTAGGTTGTTTATGTGTGTTCTTTCCATTTTTCTGATGTGGGAGTTTAGTGCTATAAATTTCCCTCTGAGGACTGCTTTCATTGTATCCCACAGGTTTCAGTAATTTGTATTTGCATTTTCATTCAATTGTAGATATTGTTTAATTTCTTCTTTAACTTCTTCTGTGACCCATTGGCTATTTAGGAGAGTATTATTTAATTTCCATGTGTTTATGTGGTTATTATAGGCTTTTTTTGTCATTCATTTCCAATTTTACTGTGCTATGATCAGATAATATGCATGGAATCATTTCAGTTCCTTTGCATTTACTTAAGCATGTTTTGTGGACCAGTATAAGATCTATTCTAGAGAATGACCCATGTTCAACTGAGAAGAATGTGTATTCTGATGTTGATGGGTGGAATACTCGGTACACATCTACTAGGTCCATTTGTTCACAGGTTTGATTCAGTTCTGTTATTTCTTTGCTGATTTTTTGTTTGGTTGATCTGTCTGTTTGTGACAGTGGGGTGTTAAGGTCCCCTGTTATAACTGTATTATTGTTTATTTGGTTTTTCATGTCTATTAAGAATTGTCTTACATAGTTGGGTGCTCCCATATTTGGTGCATGTATATTTATGATTGTAATCTCTTCCTCTTGAAGTTTTCCCCTAACAAGTATGTAGTGACCTTCTTTATCTCTTTTGATCATTTTTGGTTTGAAGTTCATATTGTCTGCAAACATAATAGCCACCCCTGCTTTTTTCTGGGTTCCTGTTGCATGGAGTATTGTTTTCCAGCCTTTGATTTTTAGTCTGTGAATTTCCTTTTGAGTGAAATGTGTTTCATGTACGCAGCATATTGTTGGGTTTTGTTTCTTAACCCACTCTGCTAGTCTGTTTCTTTTTATTGGTGAGTTGAGACCATTTACATTGATTGATGTAACTGGTATGTACTGGCTCATCCCTGTCATGATATCTTTCTGTTGTTGGTTTTCTACATTTTCTGTTTCATTATTTGCCCTGCTTAGTGGTTTCCTTTTGTTGTTGTTCTTAAGATTGTAGCTATCTTTGTCTCTTTCTAGATTGTCTTTCAGTACTCTTTGTAGTGTTGGTTTGGTGGCCATAAATTTCTTCAGTTGTTCTTTGTCATGAAAGTATCTTCTTTCTCTTTTATTCACTTTTTAAGGATAGTTTTGCAGGGTACATCAATCTGGGTTGAAAGTTGTTTTCTTTCAGGATTTGAAATACTTCACTCAAAGCTCTTCTTAACTTAAAGGTTTGTGTTGAGAAGTCTGGTGTGGTTCTGATAGGCTTTCCTTCATAGGTGATCTGTTTCTTTTCTCTGACAGCTTTTAGTATTTTGTTCTTGTGCTGTATTTCTGATATCCTTATTATTATATGTCTGGGTGAAGATTTATTTTGGTTATGGTTAATTGGGGTTCTGTATGCCTCAGTTACCTGTATTTCAGATTCTCTTCCCATGTTTGGAAAGTTTTCTGCTATTATTTCTGTGAATAGTCTTCGCAGGTCATTAGTATCAACCCCTGCTTTTTCATTGATGCCTATTAATCTTATGTTATTTCTCTTGGCATCTTCTTGCAGCTGTTGAATTGCTGTTTCTTGGTTCCTTACTATTTTTAAGAGATTTTTTCTTTCATGGCCATGAGCTCCCATGCTGTCTTCAAGATCTGAGATTCTATTTTCAGCTTCATTCAAGCAGTTTTTCAAACTTTCCATAGAATTTTTCATTTCTTGCATTTCCCTTTGAATCTGTTTCAAGCATTCTATTTGTGTCTTATATTGTTCATTCAAAGTTTCGATCATTTTCTTAAGTTCTTCTATTTTTTTATCTTACTCTTCTTTAGATACATACAACATTTCTTTCATAATGATTGTCATTTCATATCTTAGCTGAGAGGTTATTTCTGATTTGAGTTTCTCTATAGCTTCACACAGTTGTTTCTTTACTGTATTTGCTATCATTTCAGAAAGTTCAGTTGTATGACTCCCAGTGTCTTCCATTTCAGTGTCTCTTGGGTTTGTTCTCAGTGGGCTGGGGGACTGAGACTGCCTCTTGGTCCTTCATTTTGTCATTTTCTTCTGCGACCTGTGTGGTTCTGTGTCCTGTGAGGTTGACCGGGCGTTCCCCTGGTGGGTTGTGCTAAGTCACAGGAATGGGTAGAGCTGAATCCTCTGCACAGCTAGTGAGGGCACACTCCTGGAGTGTGCTGCTGAAGCCTCCGCCTTATTGGATGGGGGCCGAGACCTCCTGGACCCAGGCAGCTAGGTGGAGCGTACCCTGGAGCGTGGCACCACCTGGACCCTGAGTCTGGCTGCAAGGAGTTCAGAGCCTCTGGAGTGTGCCAGGCAAGCCTGGGCGAGTCCCAGGCCTACAGTGCCAGGGCCTTGCTCCTGGTTGGACAGGCCCACAACCTCTAGGACCTGCCACGCCGGCCACTCCACTGAACAATGGAGCTCATGTGCACCCTGCACTCTGATGGGCAGAGCCCAAGCTCTCCAAGGCCCTGTAACTATGCTGGCCAGTCCCTGATGAGCAGCTCTGGGAACCTGGGCTGGGCTGGGCTCAGTACCTCTGTGTCCTGCGAGGCTGGCCAGGCATTCCCCTGGTGGGTTGCGCTGAGTCACGGGACCCGGCTAAATTTGTGTTTTTTAAGACATGGAGTTTGTTACAATTTGTTATGCAGTAGTAGAAAACTCATAAATGAGACCAATTCACAAAAATTTATTTATTTACTAGCAACAAACAAAAAATTTCTAAACTCAAAGCTGTTATTTGCAACTGTACAAATATATAATACTTTGAATAAATTTAATGAAGAGTGCAAGAAAACCATAGAACATTATTGAGAAAGACCAAAGATAATCTAAATAAATGGAAACACATGCCACATTCATGCATTGGAAGTTTCAAGTTTATAAATATGTCCACCTCCCCAAATTAATCTATAGAGTCAACACAATCTCAAGGAAAATTCCATTTGATTTATTTGTGGAAAACCACAATCTGATTCAAAAACATATGAAAATGAATAGGGCTAAGAATAGCCAAAACATTCTTAAAAAGAACAAAGTGGGAAGACTTAGTCTTGCTACATTTTATTATAAAACTAAAGTATAGTGGCATGGCATAGTGGCACACACCTGTAATTCCAGTATTCAGAAGGCTAAGGCAAAAAGATGGCCAGAAGTTTGAGGCCAGCCCAGGCTACAAAGTACGTTCAAGGCTACCTCTCATTACATAGCAAGATGCTGTCTCAAACAAACTAAAACATAGTATATTACTATAGTAACGTTTTTAACATGAAGATAGACAAATTAATGTATCAAAGAAAATAGAGATATCATGAGTACATAAACTCTTTTTTTTTTTTTTTTGTGACACCGGGGATTGAACTCACAGCCTTGCGCCTGCCAGGGCAGGCGCTTAAGCCACTGAGCCAAACTCCCGGCCCTGGTTTTTTGAGACAGGGTTGCACTATGTAGCTCAGGCCGGCCTTGTGCTCGCGTTGTAGCCCAAGCCGGCCTCGAACTCACAACGCTCCGCCTACCTCAGCCTCCCGAGTGCTGGGATTAAAGGCGTGCGCCACCACGCCCGGCTTATAAACTCTTGATTTATGAAAAATATGACATTGTAAAACAGTAAGAAAGAAACAGTCTTTTCAAATAAATACTCCTCAGTCAATGGATTGACACATAGAAAAAAATCCTCATACTCTACTTTTTACCCTATACAAAAAATTACTTCCATGTGGATTATAGTTCTAAATGTTAAAGGGAATGGATGATAACATAGAACATATTTTACTCTAGGACACAAAAAGAACCACCATAAGGGAAACTTGGGGTAAATGTGAATACATTAAAACTTACTGTATGGCAGCATTAAAAGAATGAAAAGGCAAGCCACAGAGTGGGGTAAGAGATTTGTAATACATACAGTTAAAAAGGGCTTCTATCTGACATGTTTTTAAAGATACAGATTTAAACCAGGCACAATGACACAGGCCTAAAATCCCAGCTACACAGGAGGCTGAGGCAAGCGGATGAAAAGTCCGAAACCAGCCTGGGTAATTTAGCGAGACCCTGTCTCAAGGAAAAGGAAAGAGAAGGAAAGATAGGAAAAGCCTGTAGCTATATAGCTCAGGCTCCCTGGGTTCAGTCCCCACTACCATCATCACCAAAAGAAAAAGTAAATCTCAAAAAGAAAATAATGGGTTTCGCTCATACGGGACTCTGCCAGACTTACCGTGGTGCCTGCCCAACATGGCGCTAGGCTCTAGAGTGTCAGTGTGTCCCTCCAATACTAACTTCTGTGTTCTTCTTCCAAGCCCAAAATAAGCTTCCTGCTCTTCTTCCGTGCATGCCAAAGATTCTCCAATCCTCTCCCGATATCATGATCCAGTCTCCAACCCCAGCCCAACTGCATAAAAGCCATTCCCCAGCTTCCCGTTAGAGGGTCCTTGCAGTCTCCAGCAGCCCTCTCCCACTTCTTATCTCTGCCTCTCTACTGCACTAAAAAACTTAACAGAAAGAACAATAATATACATCATGTCTACACCTAAAACACTGATAAAACTAAATGTTGCCTAGGATGTTGAGTAACAGGTATACATTAAGGCAAAAGATTAAATTGGTACAACCACATTGGAATAACTTGGCAGTATCTTTCAAAGCTGAACCCACAGACATATCAGTTCCACATTTAGGAATGTAACCAACAGAAATACATGTGCACCAAAGATGCTTACAATAAGGTTGAGTGACAGAAGCTAGACACACATACTTATATAAATTCAAAAACTATCAAAACAATAGTGTTAATTTTGAAGCAGATACACCTCATTCCCTCCGAATAATGCCCATTCCCTTTGGGAGGGAATGGGGAGTAATGTCTTATCTTCTTTTCTTTTTCTTTCTTTCTTTCTTTTTTTTTTTTTTTTTTTTTTTTTTTTTTTTTTTTTTTTTTTTTTTTTTTTTTTTTTTTTTTTTTTTTTTTTTTTTTTTTTTTTTGATTTTTTCAAAGATAGATCTTACTCTGTAGTGCAGGTTGCTGGCATCCAACTTGGCAAACCTCCTGTTTCAGCCTCCTCCTGAGATTTTCTATTTCTTGATCTGGGTAAAATTAAATGGTGTATTTACTTAGTAATAACTTTTGACCCAAACATCTGTTTTGTGCTTTTTTTTTTCTATATGTGAGTGTTGTTAAACACAAATTAAAAATTAAACAAAAATTTAAAACAAAAATTAAAATTAAAACAAAAATTTAAAAATAAAACCAAGTTTCGTTCCTTCATGGGCTGCATATTCTACCGTGGGAATTGCTATTCTCCTCTGTCTTGGCTGGCTTTAGTCTGGGGGGGGGGGGTGGGGAGTGGCCGGCAGCAGCTCCAAGTCCACAGCTTCCCATATTGTTCACACCTGCAAAAAGGAAGGCACACTTATATCATAAGCTCAGCAAGAGTCCCACACTGCCTCTCCTGGTTCTGACTGGGTCATTCATTTACCCCCAGCTTAGTTACTAGAGCAAATGGGAGGCTCTAACTGGTCAGGTCTGAGTCACAGCCAGCTTCTGAAGTCAAATCAAATGGGGTCATCTATATAAGAATACAGGAGAAAGAAAGATGTGGGTCTCCAGAAATGAACTGAAACTGTGGCTTTGTTTCAGAAGAGGAAATAAATGTGGGCTGAACATTCAACAAACATCTGTGAGAACCCTGATTTACGACTTCCTGTTAGGCCAAATTCCCTTTAATCCCATTCATTTTTTTTGCCATACCACACCTCTTGGGATTTACTTGCTTATCTCTTCCATTGCTATCCTGGTGCAAATGGACTCTTCTTCCCTTTGGTCAGCTGAGAAATAGGGTATTCTCCCCTACTCTGTTTTTCTGACTTGGAATAAACCAAACCATCAATCAGACACATGAAAGATAACAACAATAATAACAGAAATCCATTTAGAGTTTAATATGTTTATTTCTCTAGAAACTACAAGGCTGTGAAGAATCAAGACTTTGGAAGTTCAATTCTATTTGTATTCAAGTGTCTTGATGACTACCTCCTTTTGTAACTTTTCCTTTTAGCCACTCCTCCCTGATCTGAGTTAGGAAGCTCCTCTGAGGCTGAGCTCACTTTACACTGTATTGTAATTTTCTGTTTACTTAACTGTCTTAATTGCGGATTTCTTGGCTCATGGATTCCTTGAAAGCAGACCTTCAGCCTTTATCTCTGTATCACCAGTACAAAGCTTAGAGTTTGGGATACACGGTGATGGATCAATAAATGTTTTCTGAATGAGTGAGTGCTTCATATACTAATCACATTTAATCCTGATAACAGACCTCTGAGATAGACATGATCAACCTGAGACATACAGAGGCAAGGTAAGGCAAGCAACTTCCAAGAGCACAGAGTAAGTAGAATCAGGACCTGAGCTCAAATCTATCTGATGCTAAAACCTGGGCTTTGGACCACTGCCTTGCCAGAAGTCTCCTTTATTTGGAATAAAGTTCAGACTCTGGCTTGGATGTTCTAATTGGGTATCTTATCTAACTTCTTGCCATTGCTCACCTGTATACATTTTTCTTCACAGTCGCTGAACATACTTCTGTTTTTCCCTTACCTCTTTTAATTTTTACTGTACTCTGTGAACTCTGCCCATTAAAATCATATCCCTTTTTCAATCTCAGATGTTATTTCTTTCTTTTTTTTTTTTTTTTTTTGTGGCACCGGGGATTGAACTCACAACCTCGCACCTGCCAGGGCAGGCACTTAAGGCACTGAGCCAAACTCCCGGCCCTTCAGATGTTATTTCTTTTTATGAAATGTTTTCTTTTTGTATCTGGAGATGAATCTTCCTCCTCTGACTTGCCTTATTTCCTGACTCATGGACATAGTAGTTATGACATACCAGCTGTGTTCAAGCTACTAGTAGACCTCTTAGCTACTACTAGACCATGTTTTGTCCACGGCACTGTTAGTTTTATGATACTTTGTCTATGATTTTTTTTTTCTTTGCGGCACCAGGGATTGAACTCACAACCTTGCACCTGCCAGGGCAGGCGCTTAAGCCACTGAGCTGAACTCCCGGTCCTAGTTTTTGGAGGCAGGGTCGCACTATGTAGCTTAGGCCGGTCTTGCACTCACGTTGTAGCCCAAGCCGGCCTCGAACTCACAACGCTCCTCCTACCTCAGCCTCCCAAGTGCTGGGATTAAAGGCGTGCGCCACCACACCAGGCCAGTTTGTCTAGGATTGGTTTTTTAAAAACATTTGTTAAATGAACTGATGGTGGTGTCTTTTTGGTATGCCTTCTGACTACGGTCAAACAACTATACAAATCATTGTTAGATTTACCCTCCTCTTAATAACTAAAGGAAACATACATTCAGAACCATTGACTATTAAGTTGGCAAATTTAAGTAGAGAGACTATTCTGACAGCTATTAATAAACTGTTTTCACATAGTTGGGAGATAAGACTTTGTGATTTTTTGTTTGTTTAGAAGAACTAGTAACTAGGCAAGAAAATATTAATATAAGGTAATTTATTCCAGAGGTTTCTAGAGCTGAGGTTATTTGTTCTGCTGATAGTAAAACTCCAAATTAACCAGAACCTGATTAACTGCCATTAATAGGCACTTCCAATGACATACACAGGTAAATAGGTAAGATAGAAAAACAGAAACAGATAGAGGAAGGAGGTGAGGACAAGGAGAGAGGAGAGCAAAGAAAGAGGAAGGATCTACTGTTAGTAGAAAGAGACAAGTGACAATAGTAGCAAAAATAATATCAAAACACCCACTAGCCACAAACATCCTGCTCTCGGTTAACAGAATTCAAACCACTCAAAATTCTGAATCATGCAATGAGATCAAAAGATAAAGATTTCACCGGAAAATTCATTTATGCAATACCTGTCATTTCTCACAAAGTATGGGTAAGCAGTGTTACATCAGACCACTGTGAACAACTGAGAACTGTGAGTAGGTAAAAATCTATAATATTCTTTTCTAAAAAAACACAACTTTGCAAAGTTGGTTTAAGGAATGAATTATATTGTAGGACTAAACTAACTACAAGTGTAAGAATGTTTTTAAAAAGGGACTGGAATCTTTAGTATGCATCTGGAGCAGCAAATCGTGGCAAGTCTTGTCTGCTAAATTGCAGGCTTCTTCAATGATCAGGTTTCAAGTTTCACTGTAGCAACTGACTCTGAGTGATTATTGTTATTTTATTTATTTATTTATTTATTTATTTTTGGTATAGGGAATGGAACACACAACCTCTCACCTGCCAGGCAGGCGCTTATGCCACTGAGCTAAATTCCCGCCCCCCAACTCCAAGTGATTATTTAAACATCCTGAAAAAAAAAAAAAAGAGTATAAAGGGGCATGGTTGAAGAACTGATGATTGCAATTACAGAGCCACATGAAAATTGACCCATTCCTCCTTTTTATCTGGCAGAATAATGCAGGAACAAGAGAATTTAAAATAAATTTTAATACTAATGCGAATAGTAGAATTGCATAATTTTCTGTAGCATTTTTAAATGATGTTACTCATAATGGCGAAGAGGGCCTAGAGATGTTTTTAACTGAGTAATCATACATTTTGACATTTAATGACAAATTCAACAAAAATCAAGTTTCAGATGATCAGAGCTCAAGACCTTTTGGACTAACACTAAAGATTCTGCTGGAAGAACACAGTTGCTATTAGAATAAGCAAACTAGCTTGGTGAGCAAAGTGGTTAATGTGAGATATAGTGTTCAAATAATGGTGATGTTGGTAATGATAACATTTAGCAATTTACCCATTATTTGTGAGAAAAATTTTCTGAGTTGCATTTTGCTTCATTGTGTTTTTGTCTTTTGCTTGTACCCTCTGCCTTGGGCTCTTCCCATCTTCCCACAAGTCATTCTCCATATTTAAATTTGACCTCTTCTTCAAAAACCTGTTAAAGTGAAATTTAATTCAAGTAGCAATCTCTGACCGCACTACTAAGAAAAAGAAAAAAATACTCTTTTACTCTGAATCTTTCCTCTATATTTCTCATGCAGTGCTAGTCATTTTTGGCTTTATAATATGAATATATTATGTGGTTAGATTCCCCACTAGATGTTAAGCATGAGATTAATGACATATCTCTGTATTCTCTATATTATCATAAATTTCTCATATAATAATTATTTTAAATAATTATAAGTTGTATATTTAATAAAAGAAATAATAGTGATAGAGTTGTACTGATGTAACTTTGCCCTATCAGATTCTTTCTGACCAGTTCAATTTTAATAATGCTACAGTGGTCCTATTATTTAGTAGGATCACATACAGGATCCTTTTAAAATATTTAATTTTAATTATCTTGTAAGTTGTGATTTAGATACATAAAGAGGGTGAGAAGAAGGTCCAGGGAAAAGTTCATCTACCTCCTTATGATACTTTATGGGAGATCAATTGGCTATCAGATAGTTTCTTTCACATGGCTGCATGTGCATGTAGCACTAGGAAGGCATAATATGAATCAGTATAAATATTGACTTATTATCCTTCACTGAGTTGTAAAGCCCTGGTCAGAAGTATGGGTTCTGCTAGCTGGGCACTAGTCTCAGCTAGTGAGGAACTTTCAAGTGTCTGTTGTAGAGTCACTACTTACCCTGGCTTTCTTGTCCCATTTTCCATGGAGGAACTGCCATCACAATAATGTGTCAAATCAGGGTCAGTAAGGGATGTGTTTGACAAATCTTCTCTGACTGCATATGCATGGAGAATACCTATTCACAGTCCTGTCTTTCAGCCTCAATTTCCTCCTTTTCTGGTAGGAGGTGGCAGGGTTCAGGGAGGAAAATGTCTTTTTTTGAATAGCTGGTTCTTCAGTAAGTAGAACTTGGCATTTAAGAAGGGGTTGTCTGATAGTCATAGGCTCCCTTTGGAAGAAAGAAGTCCTGCCACATTGTGAAGTATATAATACAACAAGCTCTTTGCCTAAAGTCAGCTTGGGTGCTTCTGGTACGAGGAGAGCTACAGCAGCCGCAGCTGTAAGGCACACAATATCTAATTTGCTACAATGTCTAATTCATGCCTCAGACACCCTTTAGGTTGTTGAGCTGGTTCTTGATCCTGCCTAAGATCTCCCAAAGCCATGCCCTGCCTTTTATCAACATACAGATTGAAAGGTATCCTGTCAATAGGTTCAGGGATGAGGCATTTAGAAGTTGTCTTGGTTACTTTTCACTGGTAGCTTAGACAAAATACCTGGTGCCCAAAATTAGGGAAGGAAAGGTTTATTGCTTATAGTTCTCAGGGGTTTGAGTTCACACTCAGTTGGCTCCAAGGCAGCATAGCATGGTGGAGCTGCTATTCATGGCTCACACAACAGCAAGCTGAACCGGCAAGACAAAGAGGACACGCCTTCCTCTCACCCTTGCACTGTAAGTTGGCTCCACCCCTATGTGGGTGCAACACTCATATCGCCAATCCCAGTGCTAGACAACAAGCCAATCACCAGTGCCAGACCCAGACCCATCCATGATCACATGAGGCTTTGCAGAGGACACAGGAACTTACCACAACAGAAGTGCTTTTTAAGCATCTGGAATGCAGCTTGGAAATCAGCTTAAAATATGAGTAGCTGCATTTTGGGCTTCCTTTATAAACTAATAGAGGAGTCACGCTGTCTTACCAACCCTGCTATTCAAAGGTGACAAATGCCTGTAATTCCTAGGGATCCGCTTAGTTGTTTTAGGGTCTTGGGTTGCAGAAAGGAAAGTATTGATTTAATTCTCTCTTCTTCCAGCCATCAGGTTCCCTCAGGTATGAAAAGACCCAAATATTTTACCACAAGTTTGCAAAATTATGCTTTAGGCTTGGAGACCTTATAACCTCTGTCTGCTAGAAAATTCAGCAGATCATGGGTGCCTTGGCTAGAGAATTCTTCTGAGGGGGGACATAACAGTATATCATTTGCATATTGCAGGACTGTGACTTCAGAAAATTCAAAACACTCTAAGTCATGGGAAAGCACTTGTCCAAAAAGATGACTGTCTCTGAACACTGAGAAAGCAAAGTCAAACTCGATTGAGAAGCCTGGTCATGAGGATTTTCAAAAGCAAAAAGAAACTGGGAATCTGTATGTAAAAGGGTACACAAGAAAGCATCTATTAAATCTAACACTAAAAACCAACTGACATCTTCCAAGACCTGAGCAAGGAAAGTGAATGGGTTATATACCACCAGTGCTACTGCCTCATTTGTCAGTCTAAGGTCCTATACCAACCTCCACTCCACATTGGGCTTTTGGACTCCCAAGATCAGAGTCTTGCACAGGCTGTTACACTGTTCGAATAGGTCTTGTATGCTTAAGTTATTAATTATATACAGTAATCCTTTCTTAACTTCAAGCCTTAAAGAGTATTGTCTCTGGTGAGGAAAAATAGTAGGGTCTTAAAGAAGTATTTGCAACAGGGCAGCTATTATTACTCTTTCCATTTTACCTTTAGTTGACCATATTTCAGGTTTTATTTCTGTCTCCATGAGGGGGAGACAGCATGTCTAATCTGGGTGTATGTACATTACAGTCTTCAATCAACATAAGATATCTCTCCCCAGGAGGAGAATTGGATTTTCAGGCATAATTAAAAAGGAATGAATGAAGCCATCCTAGTTGTAACCTAAAAGCTGTAAGAAAAAGCAAGTTACTTCTTCTACAGTTAGTTCTTTCATTGAAGTATGATGGCTAGAAGGAAGGCCAGGGTTGAAAAAAAGGACTGAGAGACACATGCCAGTGTTCAGCAATAGGCTGGCTTCTTTTCCATTTATAGTCAAGATTACCTGGGGCTTCTCCATGGAAATGACAGTTCAGTTGGAGGAAGAAAGTAGAGAGTGCCCCAGATTCCTTCAGTTTTGCTAGACCAAATGGTAAGATGGGTCTTATTCCTGAGGTCTTCACCTCAGGGTGCGGTCTGACTTCCACTGGTCAGCCTTGCAAACAGGGTGTGGCTCAGGAGACCTCTAACTGCAGTCTCTCTTAAGGTAGTCTGGTTTTCTGTAGTGGTAGCAAGTGAATTTAGTCACTTAGCACTTCTTGGAGCCCCAGGAATCAGACTTAGGGTTTATCTCTTTTAAGCCATAGCAAAGGAAGCCAGTTTTTCTTGGTCTCTTTGTTTTCTCTCCTGGGCCTCCTCCTGGTCTCCATGATAAAATACTGAGGAGGCAATTCTCGCTAAAGTATCAAATGAGCTATCTGGAGCAAAAAACATCTTTTGTAGATTTTTCCTGATACCAGAGGCTGACTGGGTAATATGCTTGTCTTTAAGAATAATCTGACCATGTCAGTGTCATTTGTGGACTGTGGGGGATGAGAACACGAAGTCACCAAGAAGCAAGACCTCCCTGCAAATCAGCACCATGTGTGGGATGCCGAGGGGAGAGCCAGATGCCAGTCCCTTCTGGCACATGGGCTGGGAAGCAAGAAGAACCAATCCCCCCACTCCCCACTGTACACAACTGGCTGATCCAGAGAAACACAGGCTGCAATGATGGCTATTGAGATGGAATACAATTTAATGCTTGTAGAGTTTAGTGTTTCACTGATTTTGCAGGTCTAAAACTGGTGGCCTGATCATCTATTCAGAGGATGGCAATACACAGTGTACCATCTATGGGGGATCTCCTTCTGAGGATGGTGGCCATTGTTGATTCCCTATTGTCTTATTTTGAAGTCCTGTATCATTTTCATTGTTTGGCTGGGTTGGGTTTTGTTTGGTTTTGTTTTGTTTGATTTTATTGCATCCAATGACATGGGCTGCTATTTCAAAAATAAGATATTGGATTTATTCTTATCTTTTTTGAAGTCCTTTATTACATTCATTGTTTTGTTTTTATTGGTTCTATTCTGTTCTGTTTTGGATTTTTACTATGTCTGAAGGTATCCACAGCTATTTTGAAGACAGCAGGAGGCATTATAGTAACCATTGTTGATTTTCTATTGTTTTGAAGTCCTGTTTCATTTACATTGGCTTGTTTTGATTGGCTTTGTTCTGTTTTGCTTTGCTTGGTTTTATTCTCTTTAAAATAAAAATAAGATGTGGGATCCAGGAAGAGAAAAGTCAGCACCTCCCAAGAATCAGCTATGCTGGGACTAGGAGGGGCCCACCAAGAACTCAACTAGCCAATCTTTGTGGTAAGCTGCAAAAGCCATGCAGGGGCCAGGAAGAGAAACGTCAGATAGCACCTCCTGTGAGCCTACCACACAAAAGCTGAGAATCAACAACCCCCACCCCCACCACAGTAAGCAGCCGGCTGGTTGGGATGACAGGCTGAGTTGATAGCAACTGAAGTACAAAAAGTAACTGAACACTTGTATTGTTTGGTTGATTTTGCAGTCCTGAGGCCAGCGGTCTGAGCATCTATTGGGAGGATAACAGTATGCAATGTAACAAATATGGGGGATTTCCCTCTATCTTCTCTTTGAAATCCAATATTGTTCTCACTGTTTTGCTTTGTTCCAATTAATTGTTTTGCTTTATTCAATGTTCTGTTTTCATTGGTTTTATTCTTTTTTTTTAATTTAAGGGAAAATGGACACAGAAGAGAGAAACAAAAAGCAAAAAAGACAAACAAACAACAACAACAAATCTGATACGATAACATTATAGGTTTACACAGTGAGATGGTTGAAATTTGACAGTAGTTGCCATATTGCATATTGTTACCTTCAAAGGGGTTGTTCAGATTAACAGATATAGACATGTAAAATTGATCTAATCATGAGTATTAACTATTCTTTTTCAATAGCTAATGCATTTAGTAACATAGTCATTTTAACTGTCCTATGTATACCTATTTATAAATTTATGTCTTTTTCCTTTTCCCTTCCTTCCTTCCTCCTTTCCCCTTAGAGTATCTCTTGTTGTCATTAAAATAACTGCCCATATCATCAGGCCTAATATAATCAAACAAAATAGTTCAGAATAAAACCAATAAAGAATAAAAGAATGGTCACAGAAAATAGAAGTAAAAAGCTAAAGGGACCAACAAACAACAACAACATATCCAATACTGTAACATTATAGGTTTACAAACTGAGATGATTGGAATTTGACAGTGGCTGTAACGTTGTATATCGTTACCTTCAAGGGGGTTGCTCAGATTGACAGATATAGACATGTAAAATTGATCTAATCATATGAGTATCAACTGTTCTCTCTCACCAGTTAATGCATTTAGTAGTATAGTCTTTTTAATCATCTTGTGTATACCCTTGTATAACTCTATGTCTTTTTCCTTTTCCCTTCCTTCCTCCTATCCCCTTGTAATACCTCTTATTGTCTTCAAAATGATTGCCCTTACCATCAGGCCTAATATAATTGAACAAAATAGTATTGAATAAAACCAATAACAAACAAAACAATGGAAGCAATACACAGTAATGCAACGTTGATTTCTATAATGCCTCATATTATCTTCTAGGCAGTTGCCTATATCTTCTGTTATAATACAATCAAACAAAAGAAATAGGTTAAAATCCCTCAAAACAGAACAGTGAAAGCAATACCAGGTTTCAAAACAAGGTGATCCAATATCAATAAAGGCTACCCTAATATATTTTGTTATCTTTAAAATAGCTGTCTTTGTCATCATATATAATAAAGTTAAGCAGGTCAAGGTAGAATAAGATTAAACTAACCAGCTCACTGAAAACAATACAGGACTCAAATCCCAATGATGGATTATTCATTTGTCTGCCCTGCTCAGTGATATCCCTCTGCTGCTGTTTCTGGAGCTGTGGATATTTTATCTCTCTCTAGAATGTCCTTCAGTATTCTTTGTAGGGTTGGCTTGGTTGTCATGAATTCCTTTAGTTGTTCTTTGTCATGGAAGTATCTTGTTTCTCTGTTGATTTTGAAAGTAATTTTGCAGGGTACATCAATCTGGGTTGGAAGTTATTTTCTTTCAGGGCTTGAAATACTTCACTCCAAGCTCTTCTTGACCTAATGGTTTGTGTTGAGAAGTCTATCATGATTCTGATGGGTTTTCCTTTGTAGGTGATCTGTTTTTTTTTCTCTAATAGCTTTTAATATTTTGTTTTTGTGTTGAATTTCTGGGATCTTGATTATTATATGTCTGGGTGTAGGTATATTTTGGTCATGCTTAGCTGGAGTTCTATATGCTTCACTTATCTGAAAGTCACTTCCTTTTCCCATGCTTGGAAAGTTTTCTGAAATTATTTCTGTAAATAGGCTTTTAATTTGATTTGTATTGACCCCTGGTTTTTCACTCACACCTTTCATTCTTAAATTATATTTCTTTGGGTTGTCTTGCAGTCATTGTATTGTTACTTCCAGGTTTCTTATTATTTTTAAGAGATCTTTCTTTTCTTGGTCCCAAGCTTCAAACCTGTCTTCCAGGTTTGAAAGTCTATCTTTAGTTTCCTTGAGGTGGTTCTGCCAACTTTCATTGGAGTTTTTGATTTCCTGGTAGTCTCTTTGAATCTGTTTCATGCATTCTGAATCTTTTTTGCATTGTTAATTCCAGGTTTCCCTCATTTTCCTATGCTCCATTTTTTCATCTATGTCTCCTTTAGAGATGCCTAGTGATTCTTTTATTATGTTTTTCATTTCTTCTTTTAGTTGGGTTAATAGTTCTGCTCTAATTTCTTTTATAGCTTCATGGAGTTGTTTCTTTACTTCAGTTGTCATCATCTCAGAGACTTTAGTTGTGGGACTCCCGACTGCTTCTGTGTTTGCTTCTCCTGGATTTGTTCTGCTTGAATTGGAGGCCAGAGACTGCCCCCTACCTCTTTGTCTTGGCATTTTCCTGGGTTGTTCCAGGGGTCTTGTGATTTCTCTGGAGTGAGCCGGTGCTGGTTGTGGATGTCTGACGGTTACCACCGGGTGCACTGTCCGCTACCTTTCCCCAGTCCGTCTTGGCTCCACTCATGTCTGGCACAGTGCGCTGTGGCAGGGCCACCACCTAGAAACTTGGGCCTGCCATCCATGAAACTTCCCTTATCACCCCTAGGGCGTGTGTGCAGCCTTGGTCTCCAGACCTAGCCTGTCACTTGACGGGACTCTCCAGGGCTCAGTCAGAGCAATTTTTGAGGGACCATGCCCAATTAGGTGCAGCTCCAGTCCCAAGATGGCTGCCAGTCCCTCACTCTCCCTCATGATGGGGGGCGGGGGGGTTGGGGTTTGCCGCACTCACTCACCAGCCTGTTTTAGTCTGCTCCACGATTGCTGCCTCCACCATCCCCGCCACGGCCACAGCACTTTAACCATGTGTACCCAGCACTTTAACTGCACATCCCCAGGTCACAACAGCTCCCCATGGCAAAGTGGGTTTGGCTCCAGTCAGAGGTGCCACCAGCCTCCGCCTTTGTTTGGTTACTTCTTTTTACTCTTTCTGTGGGCTTCAATTCTTGTTTTAGATTCTTCCTGAGTCCAGAGGACCCACATCCCTCTTTTTTATCTTCCCCATGTTGTTATATTACAGCATTTGGACTGTATCTTTTAGGGAGGCCACTTACCCTGTGGTTTACTGTTCCGCCATCTTGTCCCACCTCCTTGATTGGTTTTATTCTGTTATGTTTTGGTTTGATTTTGCTATATCTGATGGAATGGGCAACGACTGTGAAGAAAACAAGGCCAACTACAGTAACCATTGTTGTTTTACTAGTATCTTGCTTTGAAGTTCTGTATCACTTTCATTGCATTGTCTTGATTGGCTTTATCACATTTTGTTTTATTGGATTTTATTATTTTTTAAATAAAAATAATAAAAAAATTTTAAATTTTTAAAAATTAAAAAAAAAAGGAGACAAGTAAGACTGCCTTCCGGAGGCCTGTGTGACCAGCATGGACCCCAGGAGGAGAAAGAAATAGGCTTCTCAGGAGCCCACCCAGCCGGGCCTGAGCACCTCCAACCAGGAGACGAGTAAGACCGCCTTCTAGGGGCCTGTGCTACTGGCATGGATCCCAGAAGGAGAAAGAAATGGGTTTCTTGGGAGCCCACCCAGCTGGGCCTGAGTGCCTCCAACCAGGAGACAAGTAAGACTGCCTTCCAGGGGCTTGCACAACTGGCGTGGACTCCAGGAAGAGAAACATGTGCCCCTCCACCATACACCTACCAGCGTACGGGCTAAGAATCAAGGACGAAGTTCCCCTTCCCCCTGTAAAGCAACCTGCTCGTTCGGAGGTCTGGCTACATTGATGGCAACTAAGGTACATAAAACTGATATAGGAAAAATGATCCCAGACCTCCAAATGATAGGGGGGAATGAAACTCCCAACCTGCTATACGTCTGGCGTGAGTTCATGTTCTCTAAAATCGAAGAATGAATTTTAGGAACAACGGAGGGTAAGAGCAGAATATATTTATTGAGAGAAAGAAAGTTTCTGTCTGAGGGACAGAAGGGGGCCTGAGCGGGTTGCCAAAGACTCTGTCATTTTTAGGGACTTTTATACAGTAAAACCATGAGGTTAGACCGGTCCAAGGCGGGGAAAATGGGAACCTGCAAGGTGGGCATAAGGTGGGACATAACTACAGTTAACCAATAAGATTAATTGCTCAGGTAAAATTGATTAAATCAAGGACAAATGAGGAAAGAAGTCATGTAGTAAGCGGGGATGCTTAACAGCAGTGACTCTTCCTGTAGGGGGTTGGGATGCTGACTCTTGACTTCCTCAGGGTGACAGAGAACTATTTGGACTGTTGACCTTTAGGATGCAGTTGTATTTGTTCTGCCCCTCGGCTCAATATCTGGCCCACAGCAGGAGGTGCCTGTCTCCTCAGAGGTTACAAGGTATCTGAACTTCTGCACTGGTTCCTTTGAGGGCCTAGCCCTATCTGACTGCCTATAGTATTTTGTCTAACTCAGCTTTCCTGTAATAAAATGACTAAATGCTAGTATTGTTTTGTTCACTTTGCAGGCCTGGGGCTGGCAGCCTGAGCATCTTTTTGGAAGATGACAGTAGGCAATGTAGCAAAAATGGGGGATTCTATTCTGTCTTGTCTTCGAAGCCCAATATTGTTCTCATTGTTTTGCTTTATTCTGATTAATTTTTTTTTGGCCTTATTTCATACTCTGTTTTTATTGGTTTTATTGTGTTTTTTTGTTTGTTTGTTTGTTTGTTTGCTTTTATTATACCTGTTGGAAAGGTCAACTATTCTGAAAATAACAAGATATACTATAGTAGCTATGGTTTTCATAGTATCTTTCTTAGAAGTTCTGTACCAGTTCTACTGTTTTGTTTTGATTGATTTCATTCTTTCACGTTTTGTTGGATTTTACTATCTTTAAAATTAAATAAATAAATAAATAATATTTTAAAAAGAGAATAATCTGTCCTATTGAACTAGGGATGTATATTTCATCAATGCCTCTTTTGAGTAATCTAAGAATATAGAGGGGTTCTTATCTTTCCTCTGACAAATAGAATTGAAGGGTTTAATTCTTGCTTTTCTTATTCTAATCTCTTGTCTGGTTGGTAGGCCAGTAGGGATCTTGTATGGGGACTACTTGGACTCCAGCAGAAGCCAGCTGTTCTCCTGGCTTCCTGTCCTCTGGCTTCCTAAAATTAACAATATGGTATTCATCTCCAAACGTAATACAGCTTGTAATGCTGCTTGTCTCTCATTAGAAGTTAATGTTTGACTTAATACTGAATAAGTCTTTGATCAAGGTTGCCTTGGAAACCTTGTAGTCAGGTTCCAAAGGGCAAGGGTGGAGAAGCCTCAGGCTCAGTGATAGTGGATGTGTTTGATTGTGGTTTAAGGGTTTTCCTGTTTCTTACATTTACATTTGGAACACAAGGAAGGAGTATCTCTTAATGTAAAGAACATAAGGTAATCCTGACCATTGTCCTCTCAAAGTACAACTCTAGTTGTGAAATAGTTCTCTCTGCATTCCATTTTGCCTCTGGGGGAAGGCAAGCCATCCATAGATGCAGAAAAATATTAAACAGCTCTTTAACAATTTCCAGTGCTAAAGAACACATTCCAAAGGAGTAAGAGAATTAGATATTGAGTTTCCATCTGAAATACAAGAGGAAAATAGGAATTCTTTTTAATCCCTACTTGACTTCTATATCCTCTCAAGGTGTTCCCAAAGTGATCCAGAGCAGGTGATCCAGAGCAGGTGGCTGCCATCTGGAGTGTAACCAGAAGATAGGTTGAGTCAGACTAGCCACCCTTACCAACTTGTGCCCTTACCTTCCCCAGAAACTCACACTCCTAACTCTAGCATATGTTTCCAAAAGGACAAGCTACAATTGATTCTAACTGTAACAATCAATGTTTAAAGAAGGAAACATTGCTAGCAAAATTAAACCAATCAGGAGACTTGAACCACTGCTTTCTGATTATTTGAAAGAGAGTGAGGAAAAAGATTAAAGGGCAGATTGGAAGTGGTTGGTACACTTCCCGGTCTGCAAAAGAGTTTGCCTCAGGAGATTGATAGAGTCAAGTCATGGCTTGGGAAAAATCCTACCCTGGGCCTTAGGGCAAAGAAGTCTCCAAGACACTCACATTATCTACCTGATCACCCAGGGAATCTTCCTTAGCAGCAAGACAAGGCTAGGTTTCATTCAAAGTGGACTCTAAAATTCCTGTCTCTACAATGTATCTACAATGCTCTTATGAAGTTCACCAGTTAAACTTATACCCATTGTTCTTCAACCACAATTTACATGTTAGTAAAGACACATTTATCAGTTTTCTACATGCACATAAAAAAAGAGAAAGGCTGACTAAAACCCCTTTCTTTGCTCTTAGTTAGCATATGTAAGGCACAAATGTAAATTGCTCTTCTGATGGCTGTTCTCCTATGTGAAAGGCAAACAGTTGCAAACTGCCTCAGCCTGACCCCTTGGAGGGAGGGGTGGTCTAGCAACGAGGTGGTTTAACTAGCCAAGGACTTCTAAAATTAACTCCCAGAGATTTGGAGAAAAACTGGAGTTTCTAACTTACTAGCTGTCATAGTTACTTTTTGTAGAAGACCAAGTGTATGGCTCTCTTTGAATGCAGAACTATTGCCTCCACATTGTTTAAACCAGGCCCTGTCTCCATGTACTGATTTGTACAGAGTTGGCTATGTTATTTCCTTATCCCTTCAACTGACTCTAAACAATGCAAATAAAACTAGCTAAGGTACTGGTGTGTAATCTTTAAGGCCATCCGACAATTTCCTGTTTCCTCACATTATGTTCCCTGTTAAACAGTTCCCTGTTGAACACAGTGGGATGGCAGAGCCGGAAATCTCCAGGAAGGTCACCTGGGTGCAAACCTCAAAATAAGAGGCTGTGACTGCCCAGGGTACAAAAGTTTACATATCAGAAACTGAAGCAACAGCCTCCTAAATTCATTCATATGCTATCCCAATCAAATTATGCAGACTGATCCTTCTACATATCTTTCTCCCTGCATATTGCAGAGGTGCTTGCTCTCCACCTGACTAGATCAGCTCACCTTGCTCATATAATTCTCGTTGTCCTCACTGTCACCCCTTCTTCACGAGATAATAAATTCTGGGAGAGGGCTTGGATCAGGGCTTTTGTCTGTATATCCTCATTTGGACTGGACTTAGGACCCCTTGGCTGCCCATAACTTTGAATATGTCCTAGTGTCTTTACTCTCACTGTGGCTTGTGCTGGAGGTGGTAGATTGAAATTAATGTGCTGAGATTACAATAACATTTCAATGGGATTACAAATAATAACTTTCAAAATTGTGGAAAGGACTGGAAAAGGCATTATAATATTTGGATTACAATATACAATATTTGGATTACAATAGTTAATACTTGGATTACAATACTTTTCTTGTTGTTGAGACAAAATACCCAACACCCAAAGTTAAAGGTGGAAAGTTTTATTTAGGTCACAGTCTGTAGAGGTTTAAATCCATAATTGGCTGGCTTCAAAGCAGGGTGTCACATGGCAAAGGGGCAACAGTTCATGGCAGTGGAAGACAGCAAAAGCAACATGAAAGAGTGAGACAAGCTTCTTTCTGTCCCTTATATTATATCCAGACCACCAGGATTGGGGCAGTTCCAATTCAATTAGTGAACTAATCCAGAAATCACCCACCCTTAATCTCAGCACCATTAATCCCAGCATTGCATTATGAGTCAATCATGCACTCTAGATTCATCCACCTCTGAGAAAACCCTATGACTGTATAAGGCTTTGGGGGAACATCTAGACACAAACCATAACACTAAGAGAGAGAGAAAAGTCCAAACCTGTAGCCCAACTCTTATTGGAGGTTTAAGAGAGGGCTCTAACAGTATCCTCTCTAGTCATTCAGAGAAAGAGGGTACAAGATCACTGAGAAAGTTACCTCTCACCTCAATGAGCAGTGCAGGAAGGAATGACAGATAAGTGGAGATTCTTCCACTGGTTACCCAGTTGGGTTGTTGTGATCCAACTTCCACTGAGAAACTTTTGGGTATCTGGTAGAGAGTTGTCCTGGCCATGACCCCTCAGTTGTTCTCTTAACTTTCACTGATTCCACACAGCCAGAGAATTGTCTCCAGAAAGGAATCCAGCTGCCAGTCTAGTCAACATTCCACTGGTTTCAATGAGGATTAACAACCAGAGGTGTTGTCCTGTCTTCTACTTTAAGAGTGACAGTGTCTCTAAAAGCATTTAACTAGCTGGCAAAATAGTCACTCTTTGTTAGAGTTCTATAAGGACAGATAAAGATTCTTAGTGGTTGGATAGGAGGGAAACGATACTTCAGAGTTCCTTATTCTCTAATCTTACATGCCAAAAAAATAAAATAAAATAAAATAAAATAAGGAATGTACAAAGTGACAGGAAAAGATCAGAAATGAGATCAGAAAAAGGAAGTTTTTTCTTTTCATGCTTATGGTGAATTATTGAGACAACTTGCCCATGAGTCATTATTCTCAGCCTGAAAAGGCAAGAATAGGGAATCTCAAGAATCAAGATTGCTTCCTCACCAGTGGAAGATCAGACCAGAAAGGAAACTGAGGAAGAACAGGTTTGCCATTCCTTCCAGTGTATAAAGGGTCTACCAGTAAAACTTGTCCTCTAAGTCTTAAGAATGGTTGCCTTATTGTCTTTAATTGGCAAATGGAGTCCCATGATTTATTAATAGGCATGTATAAGTCCTAAATACAAAGTAGATTTCTTAACAAGACCCATTTTACAGCATTTCATGTCATAGTCCACTGGGGGATGCTCTAATACTACTTTTTCCTAGAGCTGCTGTCTAAAGTAAGATAAACAAGAGCAGTCAAACATGTCAAACAAGGAACACCAGTAAATTTATTTATTTATTTATTTAATTTATTTATTTTTGCGGCACTGGGGATTGAACTCACAACCTTGCACCTATCAGACAGGTGCTTAAGTCACTGAGCCAAACTCCCAGCCCTGGTTTTTTGAGGCAGGGTTGCACTGTGTAGCTCAGGCCAGCCTTGTGCTCGCATTGTAGCCCAAGCTGGCCTCGAAGTCACAATGCTCCTCCTACCTCAGCCTCCTGAGTGCTGGGATTAAAGGCGTGTGCCACCATGCCGGGCTACACCAGTACATTTAGCAACTAAGTCCAAATGCAGCATATACAAATAGGAATACAAGACCTTACCTGTAAAAGCAAAATGTCCCATCAAGGAAATACGATCTTTCCATGTTCTTGACTTAAATTTATCATCATTTTATTTATTTATTTGTTTATGTCTTTATTTTGTTTTAAATTTATTATTTTAAACAGAAGGAAAATAAGAAATTAAAGTAAAACAATTTCACAACAGGCCAATAGGAGAGTAACAATAATCAACATATTGCATATTGTTATATTCACAGTGGTTGTTTAGGGTATAAAGTATAGACATGAAACATTGTCCAGAAAATTATTAGCACAAAACTTTCCCCTCAATGAATCAAGAGAAAGCAGCTATATGACTATCCTTTTTTTTTGTTATGACTGCTCTATTATTTTCAAAAAAACATTTCACATTAAAAATGCAATCTGAAAATGATCCTGTGAAACTACTTTTCACTCAAAATTCTTTTTCTTTAACTATCTTAACTAATTTTTTTTTATATACATAGATTTTCTTTCAGTTCATCACACAGGTGCGACAATGTGATGGTTATGTATGTGTGACTTATTTAGTTCACTGAGAAGTATATTTTCAAGGCACATCCATTTAAGAGTGAAAATGTCTAATCCATCATTCTTTATAGTTGAGTAGTATTCCATTATATAGAAATACCACATCTTTTGTCCATTCCTCAGTTGAGGGGCATTTAGGTTTCCAAGATCTAGCTACTACAAACTGCACAGCTATAAACATAGGTGCACATATATTGCTGTGGTGGGAAGTTTTTAATTCTTTTGGGAAGATTCCCAGAAGGGAAATAGCTAGGTCAAATGGGACTTCCAATCCTAGCTTTTTGAGGAATCTCCACATTGACTTCCACAGTGGTTACACCAGCCTACATTCCCACCAACAGTGGAGAAGGGTTCCTTTTTCTCCACAGCTCCTGCAGCATTTTTTGTTTTGTTTTGTTTTGTGTTGTGTTGTGGCACCAGGGAATGAACTCACAACCTCATGCCTGCCAGGCAGGCACTTAAGCCACTGAGCCAAACTCCCGGACCTAGTTTTTTGAGGCAGGGTCGCACTATGTAGCTCAGGCTGGGCTTGCACTCACCTTGTAGCCCAAGTGGGCCTTGAACTCACAATGCTCCTCCTACTTCAGCCTCCTGAGTGCTGGGATTAAAGGCGTGTGACACCCGCCTGTCTCCTCCTGCATTTGTTATTGGTTGACTTCTTAATACTAACCATTCTTTGTAGGGTGAGGTGGAGTCTGTGGGGTGAGATGCAAATTTTCATTTGCATCTCTCGAATGATCAGTGCTGTTGAGCATTTTTTCATGTATTTATTTGCTGTTTGTACTTCTTCATCTGAGAAGTGTGTGCTCATTTCAGATGCCCATTTTTGGATTGGGTCTTTAAATTTTGGAGGACTGATTTTTTTAAGTTCTTCATATGTTCTGGATAGTAATCCTTTATCTGAGGGACAGCAGGCAAACATTTTCTCCCATATTGTGGGTTATCTCTTCACACTGTTGGTGGTTTTTCTTGCTGTGCAAAAGCTTTTCAGTAGGATGAGATCCCATTTGTTGATTCTTTGTGATAGTTTCTGTGCAGTTTGGCTTTTATTCATAAAGTCTTTGCCTACACTGATGTCATCAAAAGTTTTACTCACTCTATCTCCCAGCAGATTTAATGTTTGTTTTAATGTTGAGATCTTTAATCCATTTAGATTTTAACTTAGTACATGGTGAAAGATATGGGTCCAGTTTTAATCTTTGGCATGTGGAAAGCCAGTTTTTCCAACACAATTTATTAAAAAGGCTATCTCTCTTCCAGTGAATGTGTTTGGCACCTTTGTCAAAGATAAGGTAACTTAGTGTGTCTGCAGTTGTTTCTGCATCTTCTAATCTATTCCATTGATCTTCAGGTCTCTCTGTTTTTTTTTTTTTTTTTTTTTTTTTTTTTTGTTTTTTTTTTTTTTTTTTTTTTTTTTTTTTTTTTTGCCAGTACCACACTATTTTTATCATAGTAGCTTGATAGTATAATTTCAGGTCAGGAACTGTGATGCCTCCTGTCTTGTCTTTGTTGCAATTTACCATCATTTTAATATAAGACAATGTATAAAAGAGACAAGGCATAAAAGTTCAATGCATAAGCAATTGACTACCAAGGATGACAATTTTGGTTATCTAAGCAAGTTACAATCCAGAATCTTTGAAACAAAATCGAACTCTTACCTCCTTCCAATCATTTTGCTGGACCTCCAAGTATATTATAAGAATAATATAAGACTTACAAATGAGATAGGAGAAACATTATAACTCCCAACCTGTTAGATGCACCTAGTTTGTGTTCTCTGAAATCGAAGAATGAATTCTAGAGAGCAACAGAGGTTAAGAGCAGAAAGTATTTATTGAGGGGGAGGAATACAGCTCCTGAGAGACAGGAGGGGTCCAGAATGGGTGGCCAACCAGCTCACTTCACAGAGGAAATTTTATAGAGTAAAATCATGAGGTGAGTACAATGTGAGTTAAAGCTATGATCAACCAATAAGATTATAACTACAGCCACTTAAGTAATATGTGGAAGCGTGGCATGTGGCAAGTATACATGGAAAGAACAAAGAACTTTTCAGGAAGGGATGGGCCTGAGGGTCTTGGTCATCTGCTGAAATGACTGATGTCTATCTAGACATTTTTGGACCAGCTGTTACCACTTATCTTATCCCTTACGGAAGCATGTAGGTCTGATCATTTCATCTTTATTTGAGATCGGGTCTCCAACAGATGCATCTCCTGCCATAATGAGTTTTCATCTTTGCATTGACTTTCTTGAGGGCCCAGAGCTATATGACTGCCTATAATATTTCTACCTAACTTAGCTGTCTATAATATCCTCATCCATCCGGGCGTGGTGGTGCATGCCTTTAATCCCAGCACTTGGGAGACTGAGGTAGGCGGAGCATTGTGAGTCCGAGGCCGGCTTGGGCTACAACTCGAGCACAAGACCGACCTGAGTTACATAGTGCGACCCTGCCTCAAAAAACTAGGGCCGGGAGTTTGGCTCAGTGGCTTAAGCACCTGCCCTGGCAGGTACAAGGTTGTGGGTTCAATCCCTGGTGCCACAAAAAACAAAAACAAAAACAAAAACAAAGCCTCATCCCTACTCCATAGTTTTGCTTGTTTTAGAATGTTATATAAATGGAATGAGTATATAGCCCTTTGAGCCTTATTGGAGACCACTACAAAGCAGCTCGGAGCAGGATTTAAAATTAGCTAATTGGCTTTGTATGTTTATCTTTGAGTCTGTCTTAGGCCTAGGCCCCTTATCTGGAGATGGGCAGTGTATTCATAGTAAGTGAGCCTATATGAATCACTGGTCCTGGATGAGACCTGTAGTGGCCTGTGATGCCAGAGACACCTCAAAGGGTAAGGTAAGGCCACAGCTGAGGACACCTGGCTCAAACCCCAATTAAGTAGATAGAGGCTGCAGCTGCAGGCATCTCACTCCTGCAATCTCATTCCCACCATAAATATCACCATGGAGATAAGACAGTTCTCCTAAATTGGCATAATTTGCTACTTGGAGAAGTCTTTGAAGTGACTCCCAAGGTCCTGCTCAGTTCCTGTGCTTTCCTCAGTATCCCCTCTCTTTGTTTGAAAACCTAGTAAATATGGGTTGCCCAGAGAAGCTCTTTGTCTCAGCCCCTCTTTGTCTCAGCCCCTCGAACTCTGCTAGAGGGTTTTGATCCTCCTGGAGCCCTAAAATCATACTACTTGTCTCATTTATTTAAACCTTTGCTGTACACTTGTTTGGGAGATTGGGGATCTTGGCCAGGTCCCTGGTAGAGCCTGGCTCCTTTCACTTAGGATAATGCATCATATGTATCAATACTTCATTCCTTTTTATTCTTGAGTAGTGTTCATTTTAGGGATGTACTACAGTTAAAGGATATTTAGGTTGTTGCCAAGTTTTGGCTCTTTAGAATATATCCACCTTAAATATTAAGGTTTTGTATTTCTTAGGTAAATGCCTAAAAGTGGAACTATTAGGTTACATGGTAAATATGTATTTAACTTCATGAAAACTGCCAACTGTTATCCAAAGTGTTTTACCATTTTGCATTCCCCCATCAATAATATATGAGAATTTCTTTGTATTCTTACCAGCACCTGTTAGCATAATTTTGTCTATAAAAGCCTAAGATATACATCTTTTCATATCCGTATTTGCTATCTGTATATCTCCTTTGGTGACATCTTTTGTCCATTTAAAAAATTGGGTTCCTTGTTTCTTATGTTTTTAAATGTAGTTTTAAAAATTACATAACTTTGCAAAAACCACAGATAAGAAAAAGAAGAGATATAAATTATCCATTGTGTTAGTTACTTTTCTTGTTGCTGAGACAACATACCTGATACCTATAGTTAAAGTGGAAAAGGTTTATTTAACTCACTGTTTGTAGAAGTTTCAGTCCATAATCAACTGCTTCCAGGGGTGACTTGGCAGACAGATATTGTAGAAGAGAAATAGTTCATGGTGGGCAGAGGGTAGCAAAATAAACAAGGGACCTTAATAATATCTTTCTGCCCCTTTTATCGTATCCAGGTACTCAGGGTGGGCAGCACTCACATCCTTAATCCTAGTGCCCTTGAGACTAGTATTGCGCCATGAATCAATCCAACCTCATATACTGTAGATCCAGTTGCCTCTGAAAAAGCCCCGCCTATGATTGTGTGAGGTTTTGGAGAAGAGAGGAAATCTAGACACAAACCATAATATCCATGAATTCACAACTAAGAACTACAGTATTTTGACATTTTGTTATATGTACTTCCAGATTATTTTTTAATGTAGATGCACATATTACAAATATGCAACCCAAATTTCCTTGGTTGCATCAGCTTAAATGTAGAGTTAATAAACAGCAATAACTCAGTTGTTACTAGATGAGCAGCCGTAGACCATTTTTACCACTGCTCACAAATGTAATTTAAGACAAGAGACTGGAATTCTTCAATGGAGAAATTAAATCAAATAGAAAAGAAATACCTTCACATACAGAATTTGGCCATTGGCCAGAAAAAAACTGGTATACCCCCTGATCACCACTTGACTCATCCTTGGTCAACAAGATCTCAACAGAACAGTTAGCTGACTTCATATATATAAACCAAGAATTACCAGACAATTGAGAAAAGCCTAAAATATCAGAGGTGACAAAAAGAAACTCAAAAGGATTGCAAAAAGATGATTTTTAAAAGCATTTTGAAATGAAAAATTTGACTGTTGAAATAAAAATCCCAAAGGAAGAGCAGGAGAATATGGAAGACACCTTCCAAAAAGACAAACAAGAAGGCAGAGATATGGGGCCAGGGATACAGTTCAGTAGCACAAGTGCCAATCTGGTAGGCATGAAGTCCTGAGCTTGATTCCCAGTTTAAAAAAAAAAGAAAAGAAAAAAGAAAAGAAAAGAACACAGAGATTAAAAAAAAAAAATTGGAGAAAAATGGTATGAGACAAAAAAAAAAAAAAATCAATCAGAAATTCTGTTGTTCTGCCAACAGGAGTTCCAGAAAGTATAGGACAAAAATGAAGGAGAAATTTTTATAAGAGAAGTCCAACAACATTTATCTGAACTGAAGAACACAAATATCCAGGTCAGGATATCTAGCCCAATGAGTAAATAAAGACCGAAACCAAGAACATGACCAGGAAGTGTCAGAGCACTGGGAATAAAACCCAAAACACTTCCAAAGGTGGGGGGGAAGATCATATCAAAATAGTAACTTCAGATGTCTTAATAGTGTGACTGGATTTTAGAAAATAATGGAGCACTATATTCTGAGGTGAAATGACATTTAGTTAAGAGTCTTATATTCAACCAAATTACCAATGTAGTATAAAGGTAGAGATTCAGTGACTCAAAATTTTACCCCTATGTACTTTTTCTCAGAAAATTACTGTTTCATGAGTACAAGAAAAGTAGACCATGAAAGAAAGATTCCAGGAAATGGAGGAGCTCATGGAGATGATCTGATGGTGAGGGAAATTCTAGAATGACGACTATGTCCCAAAACTGAGCAGTTGCCAGCCCTGATTAGACCAAGATGACAAAGCGGTGTGGGAGCAAGATCTTGAGGATAAAAATGAAACTGCTAAGTTGTTGGATAGTTTTGTGTTTGGATAAAATATTGCCAGTCTTTTTGTAGAAATCTTTCAAAAGCTGAAACTATGTAAATACTGACTACTGAATTAATCAAAACAATTTGCTCTATGATGTTTTTATTCAAAAGTGCTGCCATGTGACACTGAAAGATGATGATAAATAGGAGGTAAGGAAGGGAGGTGGAGATTGAGTAAAAGAAATACATCCTCCAGTGCCATAACAGGATGTCAAAAGACAAGGTCTTATGTTCATAAATCAAGAAAGTCTGAATGAGCAAATCATTTATGCAAGAAGAGATAGATGAAGCAGTTAAAGTTTTGTGAAAGTAACAGCTGGAAAGTAATGTTGGTAAGAGATGGAGCACAGGTCCATTGTTTCCCTCCCTAAGTCTTTTAGGATAATTAATTTTTAAAGTGTCATGTACATACATTGCTTTAATAAAAAATTAAAAATATTTGAATATACTTTGGGAAGGTTGACTATAAAGGCCATTTGTCTTTTTAGGTTTTTCTTAAGTGCTGTAAAATTATGTTCCTGAAGTTGTAACCACTTATACTTCTACCAGCAGAATATGACAGTACCTATTTCTCTACATATTTGCTAATCTAGGTTTTTTAAAAAAGAATCCTTGCCAGTAGGTGAGGCAGGAAAGAGAAGGTTCTCGCTTTTATTTGAAGCACATTTTCTTTAAGTAGGTCGTACCTGTATCTGAGGCTAAGCAGCATATTCTGTTTCCTTCCTGTTGAGTTCCTGGATTAATACTTGATGAAATTACAAGTTTTCTGTATAAATATATGTACTAACATTTAGGTTCTGGATTTAGAGGAAATGCAAAGATTGTCTTCATTGTGAGTAATGGAAAGCATCCCAAATTGAATCATTTATCTCTATTTTTATAAGTGCCATTAGTAATTTTTGACAGTTTCTTCAATATTTAAGTAGTCACTTAATTAATTGAATTTGACCCTATTGCTTCCTTTCTATTCTACTCTTACCACTAAACTGTTGCTTCTGCTGTGAAGAGAATTTGGATAAATATTTCCAAATTGTCCTTTCAAAGGATTTTATATGAATTTATAGTTCCATCAATGTGTAGGAAAATTACTAGGTCTTTAAGTGGTCAACAAAATTTGGTACTCATTTTTTGCCTTTATCAAGCTAATATGTAAAAAAAGAATGAAACTTCATTATTATTTTGATATGTTTTGCTCACATTTTAGGCAGATTGTATAATTTTCAATGCTAGGCAATAGCTCCTGGGCCAGTTAAATAAAAATCTTTTTGGGAGATGAGGGGAACCCAGGCATCAGTGGTTTTGGTTTTATTTTTCTTTTGTTTGTTAAGTTTTCTGGTTATTCCATTGTTTATTAGCCAGTGTTAGAGGATGTGAGTGGGCTTGGTGCCAGGGGACTAATAGTACCAGCATTTCATTTCACAGACTCCACAATGAGAGGAGACAGCAAAGGAACTAGAATAGATGCTAAAACTATCATCATTTTTTTTTTCACTTATGCCTTTTGGGTAATTAATGTCCTTCTCCACCCTAAGACTAAAATTTCATTCACAGTTTTTGTTTGCGTCACCAGTGCTGTGGATTGAATCCACAGCCTCATGCAATGTGTGGGCTAGAACAATGCTACATCTCTAATCTCCCACCACTTTAAAAAGTTTGAGATGGCTCTCACTAAGTTGTCCAGTTGGCCTCACACTTGAAATCCTCCTGCCTCAACCTCCTAAGTGGCTAGGATTACAAGGATGTGCCACCATGCCTGGCTCATACCTTATTTTTTAAATTTTGTTTTATAAAACATTCAAATAAAAAAGATAGAATAGAAGACTTTCATGAGTATCATGCAACTTTAAAAATTAGTAATATTCTATATTTTTGTTCCATCTTCCCTAACTGATGATACTCTGAAGGGAGAGATTTAAGACAACTGAGTTCCTTTTGAGAGAACTTTCAGGTAAATAAGGAAAGTTCAGAGAGAGCTTCTCCCTGCATTTACTGTTTTTCAAATACATCAGTTCAAAGTAGTACACCAGACCAGCATATTTTGAATGTCCCAAATTCCTTCACTTTATTCTTCTGAGCCTTGAAAATATTCTTCCTTTTCCTGGATATATTGACCCTATCAAGAAGACTGAGAACAAACAAAGCTTTTCTGCAATGAGGTAAGCACTGTGGTAGGCTCTGTCTCCAAGGAGCAACCTGGGATTCATGAAGAAAGTTAAGATCAAGACTCAGATGCTGCCCTGAGGATGATCAATTTTTATTTTCTCAAATCCTTTCATCTGTCAAAGACTTGCCAGTACTGTATGGAATAAAGATACACAGAACTAGACAGACTGAGAAAGCAGTGAGGGTGTAAATGGAGATTTTTCAGAAGGTTAGTGTGAGCTAGTTTTGAACATGCTGCTGCAGAGGGCTACAGAAAGAGTGATCTTGCCGGGCATGGCAGCACACGCCTGTAATCTCAACACTTGGGAGGCTGAGGCCAGAGAATTGCCATGAGGTCGAATGCCTGCCTGAACTACATAGCAAAACCCTATATCAAAAACAAGCAAACAAACAAACCCTCTTACATTCAGAGTTACAGTGATCCCAGTTTCTTCTGGGCCCCATTCACATGGGTGAGTTTCTTCTGTCTTGCTCAGCGCTTCCTAGTTCACCCTCCTATGCTAATATGTTACAGCAGGTGGCAGACTTTCCCCGGGAGAGAAGGAAGAGCTAATACAAAACTGGCTTTGTTTTCATAGCTTAGTTTTATAGCATTTCCTTCACATATGTGCCGGATGCTTTATCTAGGATATGAAGTAGAGCCTGGTCTTAAAATACAGGGAAGAGGAGCAGAGTCTTGGGCCCTGGAAAAAGTGGGGTGGGATTGAGGGTGGGGCGTGGGTTTGCTTCCAGGCCAGTCCCACAGTTGCTGGCTCTGAGGAGCTCAGTGGCTCCCATGTGGGCATCTGGTCAAGTTCAGGAACCACCAGGCTTAGCGAGCAAAGGTGTCAACTTAAGGCTCAGAAGTGGGGTCTGAGCAAGTGTCCTCAAGTAGGCACAGAACTCCCCCAAAGAGACGGAGTGCAGCAGATCAAGAGTTACCATGCTGAAAGCTGAGCACAGTGGTGCTCCCAGCTGTACGGCAGGCTGAAGCAAGAGGATCCCAAGTTTAGATCCAATCTGAGCGATTTAGCAACTAAACAAGATCTGTCTCAACATAAAAAGGAAAGGGGAGGTGGCTCAGTGCACAGATTCTGGGTTCAATCCTTAATGCTGAAAAATAAAACAAAATGCCAGACCTTGCTGAAAATTGTGAGCAAAGGCTTTTGGTAGCAGAAATACCCTGTTTTCACTCTAGATGTGCAAAGTAGCCTTTCAAACTATTCTGCCAATTTAAAAAAGTAAGTTACTTGCATACAAATTTGCAAAAGTGCTTAGTGAAAAGTCAGATTTAGTGGAGAAGCTTGACACTGGAAATAAATCCAATTTGTTTCTTTTTCTTAGTGGTAGGATTTTACAATCAAGAAAGTGCTATACAGAAAGCAGTGTTATTTAAAACTTACTGTGAATGAGGCGGCAGTTACTGAAGTCCCTATAGATGGGTTTACTTTGTGCCTTAAGGGAAACAGGGGTGATTAAACACAAAGAGGAAGACAGAAATCAAAGGAGTAGTTCTGACTGTTGAAAATAGTGAGAATGAAATAAAATTCAAACTAGGATTTAATTCCTTGGTTGCACTAACCACATTTCAAGAGCTCAGTAGCTGTATGTGGCCCGTAGTGTATTGGACAGCACAGTTTACTATTTCATCAGAGAAAGTTTTGCTGAACAACACCGGACTAGAAAACTGAGGAGCATTGCTTAGTAAAAGGTGAGTGCTTTAGAACAAACCCTTCCTGTAATACTAATTGTTATACTAATGATTCCTAAGTGTAGCAAGGGCTTCAAATGGAGTTTCTCATAATCCTCATGCCAAATCACAACTGCAATCATGCTGCCACCATTTGTCGAAACATTTTTACTTCAGGCCAAGCACTAAGTTCTGTTAGGATAACTTACTGATCTTTGTAAGAACCAAGTGAAATAAATACTGCTTTCATTTAACAGGAAGAAACTGGCAGACAAGGCTTTAGTAACTTATGTATGGTTACCTGGCTTGTAAAGACATCGGAAAGTCAAGGTGACATCTTTCTAGGATGTAATAATTAGTGAGAAGGCAAGGAAAATCCTTCACTCTACGTGAATAAAATTTGCTTTTAAGCCACTTTGCCCCAAGGCAGGTCCAACTCTTAGACTCTGTCACATATTGTCTTTCTGGCTAAAACAGGATTTATGCCAATTCCTTGTAGTAACAACGACCCTCTGTTAGCCAGGATATGAGCCACTTCCTTCCCCCAGAGCAGAATCTGTTTTTGCATAGGGGAAGTTGATTTCTCAGAAGCTCACCTTTATACAAACAAGTCTATTTCTGTGAAAATTTCAAAACAAAATATCCTTGTTTAAAATGACTAAAAACATATATGGGAAAATGGTGTTTTCTCTAGGTGAGACTACAAAAAACTGTCCTCCTCTTCATTTGCGTTCTGCAACTTTTCTACATGAATATGTACAGTAAAGTTAAAAATTCAAAACCAGACATTATATCATAAAAATTGTGATTTGGCTTTTGTTACTAGGCTTTTGATAGTATAATACATACTTTAATACTAATAGCTAATAAACATATTTAAAATTGAGTGCTAAGTACTTTAAGCAGTACCAGGAGAAGTGTGAAATTTAATTATATGGTTAAAAAGAACACTGAACAATATCTAGGAACCAAGTGCTTCTCTATAAACTGGAACTCCAGTTATTTTTGTGTTCCTGTGTCTATATCATACATACACTTCAAGACGAGATACATTCTGGTAGATAAAAAACAGGAAATGTCTGTGAACCATCAGTTTTTATCATCAGTTAGTACCATATAGTCTCTAAGAACTAATACATTTGGTGTGAGTGAAAGAAAAAGGGAATCTTTCATGCTTCAGCACATTTGATCTTCCCAGGTGAGACTCATTAAGTAAAAGGACTGTTACTGAGTATCTTACAAATATAAACAGCGTGGAGACACACACACACACACACACACACACACGCAGGGGATTAGAACTAGTCAATAATTGCTGAAGTTCTTTTTTTCTACAGAATTAGATTTTGTGATAGTCGTACTTTAATAGTATGTCTTTACCTACTTTTAAAAAGCTATGCACTTTGAAGTTGATATATATTTAAAAGTTAGTTTTAAGGAAATCTGGTGTGCTGCTAAAGGATCTCTTGATAGACTTTTAATTAAATCAGTAAGTCCACTATGAAATGATAGCCAAATGAAACAGTTGCCAAAAATGTTTTCAAATATCTAAGTATCCGGAGTGAATACAGCTTATAGAGTCCCTCACTTTAGTGGCCTGAGGAAGGGGTTTTTAAACAAAAAAAAGGTAACTGAGGGGGAGAATCAAAAGATATCATAGTACCAAAGCATCAAGAATCCACTTCCCCTTCCCCAATTCCCTCACCTCTCAGGCTTTCGTTTAAAACCAGTTCCTGCTTAGAAAGTAATTAAAGTGAGGCGGCTATAGTCCTAAAGTTAAGGCAAACAAAAGACGTGAATCCTTGGCAGTCGTCTGCCCAGGCAGACGGTGGGAGATGAGGAAGAATGAACTGAGAAGGGCGAGAGCCTCGCTCCACAGGTGGTGTGTGCAGCTGCAGGCGGTGGGGTCAGAAGGGCCTTCTCAGAAACACTGAGAAGCAGTCAGCTTTGTTTGCTCTC
>RJWM01000407.1:37977-224131 GCA_004363535.1 Dasyprocta punctata | reverse complement strand
TAAATAGTCTGGTGTGAGCTCTTAGTGTGGGCTCTTAGATTCCCAGTTGGTACTGTGGGAGAGACTGTCATGTGTTTTGGGTCTAGCAGGACTCTTACATGACATTGCTGTGGGATCCAGGCCCTCGGCTATCCTAGGTCTTAGTGTTGTGGACAGATTCTCCTGCACCTTCTTGTGTATACCTTTGGGTGACTATTATAAAATAGTATTACAAACACTGTGTCCTGTAGCAGTTGTTCTCCCTGTAACCCCTGACTACAACATGTTCCTACCAATAATATTCAAGTTTTTCCTTCTCTCTGCAAATTTGTCAGCATTTGTTATCTTTCTTTTTAACATTCATGCTATCAGGAGTAAAATGACACAAGAAACATCTGGAGATGATGGATATGTTTACTGCCTGGAATGTGGTGATAGCAAAAGAAATGTACACCTGTATCTAAAGTCACCACAATGTATATAGTAATGATGCGCAGCATATAGTAATATATATATGTATATATATGTATATGTGCATATATATATATATATATATATATATATATATTAGCACATGTTTGCAATACATAATGAATACATTCATTGCAGGGAGTTGGTACATGTACACATGGGATCATAATACTTTTTGCTTCTGCTTACCCTCTCCACCTACTCCAATCCCTCTCCATCCTTAGATCTCTTTCCAATCTGCAAAGCATCTACTTCTCTGTTCCCTATTGTCTATGTTGCATTTTGCTCTTTAAACTACGTATGCTTTGAGTTTCTCATGTAAGGTAAACCCTGCAATAGTTAACCTTCTGTGTCTGATCTGTGTCACTTAGAGTTATACACTCAAGCTGCACCCAAAAAATGACTAAAGTTTATCCTTTTCATGGTTGAATAGTATATTGTGCATTTATACTACCTTTTCTTTATCTATTAATCTGTTGGCAGACACATAGGCCATTTCCAAGATTTAGCTATTACAAATCGTGCTGCTATAAACATGCATATGCATGTGTCACTGAACTGTGATGTCTTTAATTCTTTTGAGAAGATACCTAGCAGAGGTATCACTGGGTTGAAAGTAATCTTTATTTTTAGTTTCTTTCTGGAATCTTCATATTAATTTTCATAGTGGTTCTACAAATTTACATTCCCACCAACACTGTAGAAAGATTCCTTCCCCTCCCTAACAACTTCACTAGTATTTCTTGATTTTGTTGTTTGCTTGATGTCTGTCCCTTTTCTCTTTTCATTTCTTTTTTCTTTTCTTCTTTTCTTTTTTCTTCCTCTTTCTTTCTTTCTTTCTTTCTTTCCTTTGACATGCAAAAATTTTTTAGTAAGATGAGACCCCAGTTGTTGATTCTGGGAAGTATTTCCCATGCAGTTTGCTTTTTGTTCATGAACTCTCTGCCTACTACTATGTCATCAAGGTTTTTACCTACTTTGTCTTCCAGCAAGTTTAGTGTCTCTGTTTTAATATTCAGATCTTTGATCCATTTTGACTTTATTTTAGTGCATGGTGATAAACATGGATCTAGTTTTAGTTTATGGCATATACAAAACCAGTTTTTCCAGTACCATTTGTTAAAGAGGCTATCTTTCTTCCAATGTACATGTTTGGTCCCTTTGTCAAAATGAGGTGGCTAAGTATGATTCTAGTTGTGGCTGTATCTTCTAATCTATTCCATTGATCTTCAGGTCTGTTTTGATTCCAGTACCATGCTGATCTTATCACAGTAGCTTTGTAATATAGTTTCAAGTCAGGGATTGTGATGCCTCCTGCCTTACCTTTGTTGCCCAGAATTGTCTTTGCTAGTCTAGGTCTCTTCTGGTGCCAGATGAACTTCAGGAATGCTTTCTCCAGCTCTGTGAGATAGGCAAATGGTATTTTGACTGGGATTGCAATAAATCTGTATAACAATTTTGGGAGAATGACTATTTTCACAATGTTTGTTCTTCCTATTCATGAACAGGGAATATCTTTCCATTTTCTGAAATTCTCCTCAATTTCCTTTTACAGAGTAACATAATTTTCAATACATAGATCTTTTAGTTCTTTTGTTAGATTGATTCCTAAGTATTTCATTTTTTTTGGATGGTATACTAGTGAAGGACGTGGTTTTTCTTATTTCCCTCTCAGTGAATTTGCTGTTTGTGTACAGGAATGCTATTGATTTTTGAGTGTTCACCATATATCCAGCAACATTAGTGAATTTGATTATTACATCCAGAAGTCTTTCAGTGGACTTCTAGGGATATTCTATGTAGAGTATCATATCATCTGCAAATAATGATAACTTTACTTCTTCCTTTCCTATCCTTATTCCCTTTATTTCTTTCTCTTGTCTAATTGCTCTGGCTAATATTTCCAGAACTATATTGAATAGGAGTGGTGATAATAGACATCCTTGTCTTGCTCTTGATTTTTAGTCGAAAGTTTTCAGTTTTTGTCCATTTAGTAAGATGTTGGCTGTTGGTTTATATATATGGTTTTTATCAGATTGAGGTAGAGACCATCTATTCTGATTTTCTGTAGGGTTTTTTTTATCATGAATGGGTGATGGATTTTGTCAAAAGCTTTTTCAGCATCTATTGAGATGATTATGTGATTCTTGTCCTTGGCCCTGTTGATATGTTGTATTACATTTATTGATTTGTGTATACTGAACCATCCCTGCATTCCTGGGATGAATCCCACTGGATCATGGTGTATAATCTTTCTGATAACTTGCTGTATTCTATTTGCCAGTATTTTATTGAGGATTTTTGCATCTATTTCATTATGGAGATTGGCCTGTAATTTTCTTTTTTGGTTGGGTCTTTCTCTGCTTTTGCTATTAGGGTAATATTTGTTTCCAGGAATGAGTTGGGGAGACTTGCTTCCCTTTCAATATCATTGAAGAGTTTGAGGAGTGTTGGCATTAATTCTTTCCTAAATTTCTTGTAGAATTCAGCAGTGAATCCATCAGGAACTGGGCTTTTCTTTGTTGGTAAGGTTCTAATTACATTTTCAATTTCATTAGCTGAAATTGGGTTATTCAGCAGTTTAACATCTTCTTGATTCAGCTTTGGTAATTCATACATTTCTAGGAATCTGTCCATTTCTTCTGTGTTATCGAATCAATGTGAGTAAAGATTTTCACAGTAGGTGTTGATGATCTTCTGTATTTCCACCGGGTCTGTAGTGATTTCACCCTTTTCATTTCTTGTTGTATGAATTTTGAGTTTTTTTCTTTCCTCTTTTTGATAAAGTTGGCTAGGTGTTTATCAGTTTTATTTACTCTTTCAAAGAACCAGCTCTTTGATTCATTAATTCTTTGTACTGTTTTCTTAGTTTCAATTGCATCAATTTCTGCTCTGATCTTGATAATCTCCTCCCTGCTTTGGGCTTTGGACTTGACTTGCTCTTCTTTTTCTAGAAGTTTGAGGTGCATTATTATGTTGTTTATGCATGTTCTTTCCATTTTTCTGATGTGAGAGTTTAATGCCATGAATTTCCTTCTGAGGACTACTTTCATTGTGTCCCACAGGTTCTGGTAATTTGTATTTGCATTTTCATTCAATGGTAGATATTGTGTAATTTCTTCTTTAATTTCTTCTGTGACCCATTGATTGTTTAGGAGAGTATTATTTAATTTCCACGTGTTTATGGAGTTCTTGTGGGTATTTTTGTCATTCATTTCCAATTGTAATGCACTATGTTCAGATAATATGCATGGAAATATTTCAGTTCCTTTGCATTTACTTAAGCTTGTTTTGTGGACCAGTATATGATCTACTTTAGAGAATGACCCATTGCAGCTGAGAAGATTGTGTATTTTGAAGTTGATGGGTGGAGCACTCGGTACACATCTAGTAGGTCCATTTGTTCACAAGTTTGATTCAGTTCTGTTATTTCTTTGCTGGTTTTTTGTTTGGTTGATCTGTCTCTCTGTGACAGTGGGGTGTTAAGATCCCCATTATAACTGTATTATTGTTTATTTGGTTTTTCATGTCTATTAAGAATTGTCTTACATAGTGCTCCCATATTCGGTGCATATATATTTATGATTGTAATCTCTTCGTCTTGAAGTTTTCCCCTAACAAGAATGTAATGACCTTCTTTATCTCTTTTGATCATTCTTGGTTTGAAGTTCACATTGTGTGCAAACATAATAGCTATGCATACTCTTTTCTGGGTTCCTGTTGCATGGAGTACTGTTTTCCAGCCTTTGATTTTTAGTCTGTCAATTTCCTTTTGAGTGAAATGTGATTCTTGTACACAGCATATTGCTAGATTTTGTTTCTTAATACATTCTGCCAGTCTGTTTCTTTTTATTGGTGAGTTGAGACCATTTACATTGGTTGATATAACTGATATGTACTGACTCATCCCTGTCATGATATCTTTCTGTTGTTGGTTTTCTATATTTTCTCTTTAATTGTTTGTGCTGCTTAGTGGTTTCCTTTTGTTGTTGTTCTTAAGATTGTAGCTATCTTTGTCTCTTTCTAGAGTGTCTTTCAGTGCTCTTTGTAGTGTTGGTTTGGTGGCCATAAATTTCTTCAGGTGTTCTTTGTCATGAAAGTATCTTATTTCTCCATCAATTTTTAAAGATAGTTTTGCAGGATACATCAGTCTGGGTTGAATGTTGTTTTCTTTCAGGATACGAAATACTTCACTCCAAGCTGTTCTTGACTTACAGGTTTGTGTTGAGAAGTCTGCCATGATTCTGATAGGCTTTCCTTCATAGGTGATCTGTTTCTTTTCTCTGACAGCTTTTAGCATTTTGTTCTTGTGCTGTATTTCTGATATCCTACTAATTATATGTCTGGGTGAATATTTATTTTCGTTATGGTTAGTTGGGTTTTTGTATGCCTCACTTACCTATATATCAGATTCTCTTCCCATGTTTGGAAAATTTTCTGCTATTATTTCTGCAAATAGTCTTCACAGGTCATTAGTATTGACCCCTGCTTTTCACTGATGCCTGTTAATCTTATGTTATTTCTCTTGGCATCATCTTGCAGCTGTTGAATTGTTGTTTCCTGGTTCCTTGTTATTTTTAAGGATCTTTTCTTTTGAGATTGTAAGCTTCCATGCTGTCTTTTAAGGTGTGAGATTCTATCTTCAGCTTCATTCAACGGTTTTGCCAACTTTCCATGGAATTTTTTATTTCCTGAATTTCCCTTTGAATCTGTTTCATGCAGTCTATTTGTGTCTTATATTGTTCATTCAAAGTTTCCATCATTTTCTTATGTTCTTCTCTTTTTTTATCTTGATCTTCTTTAGATGCACACAACATTTCTTTCATAATGATTGTCATTTCATTTTTTTAGCTGAGAGATTATTTCTGATTTGAGTTTCTCTATAGCTTCATAGAGTTGTTTCTTTACTTCATTTGCTATCATTTCAGAAAGTTCAGTTGTGTAACTCCCAGTGTCTTCCATTTCAGTGTCTCTTGGGTTTGTTCTCAGTGGGTTGGGGGATTGAGACTGCCTCTTGGTTTTTCGTTTTGTCATTTTCTTCTGGGACCTGTGTGGCTGGGCAGGTAGCCTCTGAATGGATTGCACTAGAACACTATGCTGGGTAGAGCTTCAATCCTCCAATATCCCTGTGGCTAGCTGAGGCACACTCCCAGATTATGGCACTAGACCCTTGTGTTCTGTTGTCTGTGAGGCTGGCTGTGTGGTTCCCTGATGTACTTTGTTGGGTTGCTCTGGGATGCTGGGCTGGACAAAGTTTGTATTGTCCCTGTAGCTAGCACAGTCACACACCTGGAGCTTGTTGCTGGGGCCTAGAACCTGGCTGTGTAGTGTTCAGAACCAGACCCAGGTGGCTAACAGAGACACAGCCCTGGGGTATGTCACTGGACCTTCATACTGGATGGGTGGAGTTTTAAATCTCTGTGACCCAGGCTGCTAGAGGGAGCACACCCCAGAATGTGGCACCACCAGGACCTTGCGTCTGGCTGTGAGGAGTTCAGAGCCTCTGGAGTGCAGGGCAAGTCCAGGCAAGTCTCAGGTGTATAGTGCTGGGACCTTGCTCCTGGTTGGGTGTGGTTTGCAACCTCTAGGACCTGCTGCAAGGCCCCAACCCTGAATGATGGAGCTCACACCTTGTGCTCTAATGGGCAGAGCTCACACTCTCCAAGACCTTGTAGCTATGCTGGCCACTCCCTGATGAGCAGCTCTGGGGCTCTGGGCTGGGCTAGGCTCAGTACCTCTGTGTCCTGTGAGGCTGGCCAAGCATTTCCCTGATGGATTGCACTGAGATGCTGGGCTAGGTAGTGCTTGATCTTCTGTGCAGCTAGTGAGGGTGCACTCCTGGAGTGTGTTGCTGGACCCTCTGCCTTACTGGGTGGGGGTCAAAACCTCCGGGACCCAGGCAGCCAGGCGGAGTGCATCCCAGAGTGTGGCACCACCAGGACCTTGCATCTCTGGCTAAAGATTTTGAGTATTTTTTATATACTTTCTGGCCATACATATGTCTTCTTTTGAGAAATATCTATTCATTTCAATTGCCCATTTTTGATGGGTCTTTTATGGGGGGGTGTTTAACTTTGTTAATTCTTTATAAACTCTAGATGTTAGTCTTCTGTCCAAGGGGTGAGCTGGCAAGGATTTTATTTTTCCATTTTGTAAGTTGTCTTGTTACTCATGGTTGTTTCCTTTGCTACACGGAAACTTTTTAATTAGATATCATCTCATTTGTTGATTTTTGGTGTCACTTTTTGTATATCTGCAGTTCTGCTCAGAAAGTCCTTAGCCCAGGTCTATGCTTTCAGGTTTTTTTTGTTTTGTTTTGTTTTGTTTTTTACCTATTTTATCTTCCAGAAGATCAAGTGTTTGTGTTTGAATATCTAGAGTTTTGATCCATTTTGATTTTAATTTACCACAAGTGAGAAATGAGTCTAGATTCATTCTTCTGCATGGATAACAAATTTTGACAGCACCATTTGTTAAATAAGCTGTCTTTCCTCCAAAGTATGTTGTTGACCCCTTGGTCAAAAATCAGAGTGCAGGAGTGACTGAAAGTATCTGGCATTATTTCTGTGTCATCTATGCTGTTCAGTTGACCCATGTGTCTATTTTTGTGCCAGTACCATGCAGTTTTTAATCACTGTTGCATCGTACTATAATTTGAAATCCAGGATTATGATGTATTCTATTTACTCTCATTGCCCAGGATTGTTTTTGCTCTTCAGGGTCTCCTCTGTCCCATGTACATTTTAGAATCATGCTCTCTGGTTCTTTTAAAAGTGTTATTAGTATTTGGAATGCAATTGCATTAAATCTATATATCACTTTTGATAATATGGCCATGTTCACAATACTGGCTCTACTTATCCAGAAATGGGGTGTTTTTCCATTTTCTAATTCTCTTTTTCAGAATGCCAAAATTTTCATTATAGAGTTCTTTTATTTGATCAGGTTAATTCTTAAGTAATTGATCTTTTGAAGTTATTAAGAATGGGTATACCTTATTTTTTCTTGGTGGGTTTGTTGTTGCTATTTTTGTATGTTTCTGCTATATTCCACTAATTGTATTTATTAGGGTAGGAATCTTTCGGTAGAGATTTTTGGGTGGCCTATGTAAAGAATTATGTCACCTGCGAATAAAGATAGTTTGACTACCTCCTTTTGTATGCTTTTTATTTTTTCTTATTGGCTGATTGCTTTGTCTAAGCTTTCAGTATCTTACTGAACAGAAGTGGTGAAAGCAGGCAGCACACCTTTGTCTTGTTCCAGAGTTTAGAGGAAAACTTTTCAGTTTTCCCTCATTTATGATATTGGCAGCATTTTTAAAAAATTTTATTTTATTTTATTTTTTTGGATACATGAATTGTATCAGTTTGAAATAAATTTTTTCTATATATATTTGTTGGTGCTTTTATTATGAATGGGTATTTGATTTTGTCAAATGGTTTTTCACTTCTATTTACATGACCTTCTAACATTTTTGGCTTTGTTTTTATTTATGTTACATATTATATTTTTTGTTTTGCGTATGTTGAACCACACTTGCATCATGAATATGAAACCAACTTAGCCACAATGTATAATCCTTTTATTGATTCATTGCATACTGTTTCCAGTATCTTGTTGAGAATTTATTCATCTGTGTTCATTAAGGAGATTCATCATAGTTTATCTGTTTATTTTTGGTAAATCCATGTCTAATTTTGGTATCACGGTAATACTAGCTTTGGAGTGAGATTAGTAGTACTACTTCCCTTTCAATTTCATTGAAGAGTTTGAAGAATATTGGCTTTACAGCTTCGCTGAAGTTGTGATAAAATCCTGCAAAAAATGTTCATTGAGTGCTGTTTTATTCTTAATTGGTAGAGTTTTTTTTAAATACCTCCGTTTTATTTCCTGTTATTGTTATATTCAGAATTTTTTATCTTTTTGGTTCAATTTTGGTAACTCATATGTACCTAGAAATTTCATTTCCTCAAGGTTTTTCAAATTACTAGAGTATAATTTTCAGATTAGTTTCTGGTTTTTTGTAGTGCCAGTTGTGGTTTCACCTTTTTAATTTCTAATTGCTTTAATGTGGATTTTTGGTTCCTGTTTTTTGGTAAGTTTGGCTAAGGTATTAACAATCTTTTTTCTTTCAAAGAAGCAACTATTAGATTCATTGATGCCTTGTATTGCAGTCTCAATTTCATTAATTTTCTCTCTGATTGTTATATTTATGTTATTAACTTTGGATTTGTACTGCTCTTGTTTTACTAAGACCTTCAGGTGCATCATTAGATTATTTATTTGAGTTTGCTCATTCTTTTAATGCTCATTTTTTTAATTCACAGCTATAAACTTCCTCCTTACAACTGCTTTCATTTGTCCCACAAATTTAGTCATTTTGTGCTTCCTTTTCATTTGATTCTGGCCACTTTCAAAATTTCTTCTGTGTTTCATGATTGCTCAGTATTATATGATTTCACTTCCATTTGTTTGTGTAGTTTCTATGAATTCTTTTGCTGTTGATTTCTAGCTTCATGCTATTGGGATCCAATCATGCACAGTAGATTGTTTTAATTCTTTTTTATTTACATAAGCATGCTTTTAAGACGTGGTCTGTTTTAGAAAAACTTCCATGTGCTCCAGGAAACAATGTTTAAGAAATGTCAGATTTCTTCATAGAGTAATTAAAAATGTTCTAATCATTAATTGTGGTGATGGATATACAACTACATGAATCTAATGAAAGACAAAGATTTGTATGTTAGGCAGAGTTATTCACATGGGTGAACTGTTACCCAAAAAACTTTTCCCTCTTTCTTATGAATCTAGATATCCCCTAACTATATTGAAATCATGAAATTTCTAGACTTACTAGACTAAGGGATAGACCTCAGGTCCTTTCTAGATGTATCAAGGTAATTTCTCCCTGGAAGAAACTCCTTAAAATTCAGCCAGTATGATTGGGATGTATAAGCCTTCAATTTCAAAAGCATTTGCATCCTGCTGTACCCCCGCTTAGTGATAGTGGATGTTAAATACAAGCAGCATTTTACATAAACTATTTGCCATTTTCTTTCATCTTCCCCCTCACCATTCTCCCTGGGAACGTCTCTTGATATCTGAGTGTCTTACTGCTTGATAAAAGCAGGACAAATCTCAGAAGACTGCTTTCTTGGGAAGTCCTTTATAAGATTAAGATTCACAAGAAGAAAACATATGGAAAATCACTGACATATTTTTAATATTTTCAACAGCTCACAGTAAGTGTATAGTCTCAGGTACGAGTAAGAATAACTCTCGACTTTGGTATATCCTATAGCTATTTATTCATAGATGGAAAAATTTCTATAAATACAAAATTTCTACATAAAATACATGTGTGCAAAAATATATAGCTAACTGTGTAATAGTTGATTTTTTGCTTAAACTATTCTCAACTTTATCAAATAAACCACATTTGCTAACGCTTTCTTGCCTTGTCTACAATAACGTAATCACAACACATTTTTAAAGCAATTTTATAATATTTTTGATACTGTATACTAAGCATCATCATTTAATAATCCTAACTGGTACCCAAGGAGAATCCCATTTATTGACCATTCTATTTTTGAATCGTAATTTTTAAACATTTATTCAAAAGATAAAGTATAGCTGATAGTCCAGGTTAGAAACTTCTGCTGAAATTCTCTAATTGCAAAATCACTGCTTATTATATGATCATTTATTTTGTGAATAAACTACATTAGTATAGTTGATCTTTTTCAGAATAATCAACAGAAGACAGATACATTGATTGACTGAGGGTCTGTTTGTTTCTTACTCATTTTTTATTTACTTAACCTAATGTAGCTTGGGAGAATGTAAAATACCTAGAATGAAAATATGTAAAATACCTATGAATGAAAATATGAAATTCTTCCACTCTTTCTATATTAAAGTAATATTTAATTCTTCAACAGGAAGACAATTTTCCATGAGTAAGTACTTTAAAAAGAAATAAGTGAAAAGGTTATAACTTGAAGAGAAGAAAATAGTTTCAACATTTCCTTCATGTTCAGTTTTTAAATTTTCCATTAACCACCAATTTTTAAATATATGCTATCACCCACTGCCAATTTTTAAATTTAATAACTTTAAAATATAGTTAGTACCTTTCCAATAATTATGTTCTTTAAAAACTCTATATCTATCTATACTTTTTAAATAAGCAAATATCAAATCAGTGTTTTTAAATCTTTGTTTTCGATGTATTGAAGAAGCTTTAGCTTTCTTTCTAATGAATTGAAAATTTTCTAATTTTTCCCTATTACTTTGCATAGATCACTCATTGAGTAATTAGTGGGGTGTAGTCAATGGTAGATACAATAAGAGGACTTTGATTAGTTGAAGACTTGAGATATATTGAAAATTATTTAGAATGCAATCATATATAAAACTTGAAATTATACTGATCTTTCAAAATTAATTATTTTAGGTGCCTAATGTCTCACTTTAATTATTGTCTGAATTCTCTATAATTTTTGTTAATGATCTTGAGTAGTCAGTGTTCGTTAACATAATACCTGAAGCTTTAATTCTGTTCTAACAAAAATCTCTGTATTTACATGGCAAAGTATGAGTTCCAAAGCTAACACGTTCCTATCTCTGTTATATTACTAGCCTCTCCCTCAAGGTCTGCAGTAAAGATGCTATATTTTCAAAAATAGCAGTGATATTATGCTGCTCCCATTTCATAGTCAAAGTGTTATGTAGATTAGTAAGCATTTTATTTAAGAAAAAAACAGAACTAATTTCTGTTCTTGATGATGTCATTGGGGAATGAAATTTAGCATATGTTATATCAGTCTCACTCTTTAAAATTGTTATTCTGTACACACCTTAAATTTATTTAAAATAAGTATAATATCCTTGATAATAAAATTTATGTTTATTGTTTTTTCAGTTTCCAGCACTAAACAACTTAGTTTTTCTGATTGTTTAAAATTGAAGTGGAAACTCATATTTGATTTTCTTTTTTTTTTAACAGTGGGAAAATTTATGGGGGAATAGGACTGACAGGAGGGATCCTTAGTGGTTTGCCCCATATTTGATTTTATTAATCCATGTGAACCCTATAGTTCTATGTGAAATAGTTGAAGGTAATTTCTTCTGTAATAATATATATTAATTATATTATATTATTATATTATATTGTATTATATATATTTTGCTAGGTACTATAAATCAAGGAGTACTTTAAACACCTAATACAAATTTAAAACTCAGCCCTTCATAAGGGCAGTATTGCGATAACTACTTTCTCCCTAAACCTTAGCTGAAGTCTTCCTGATGCCTTTTTGTCAATGGTGGATTTCCTTGAGACTGTTCTCCTTTGAGAGTAGAGCGTGTTAATGGTTCTAAAGGTATGCAAGAATTTTAGTTCCTCTTGCCCTCCTTTCTAGATTGAAGGCCTAGTCTCCTCCTCTGCTCCCAATATAATCTATGGAGATAAAATCCCCCAGGTTCTAGTTTCTGAGGTTAGTAAATGTCTTCAAGGTTCTTCAGTTTGCATAATATACTGGGTCTGTCTGGATGTCTGTCTTTACTTTCTAAATTTTTTTCTTTGTATTTTCCTAACGTCTTGCTTTTTTCAAGGAAAATGATATATATTTAAAAGATCTGTGTTACAGTTTATCCAGCTTTTTGTAGGGAGAAGGTCATTTATACTTTCAGATCTGCCACATTAGCAAAACCAGAAATTGAACATGATGACATTTCTATGCTGAATTAACATTAAACATGATTCAAGCCATTGGGAAATCATCTCTGGAAACATTTTGTTCTCTGTCAGTTACCTAGTTTATGAGACACACGATTAAATGTGACATAAAATATTAATGAATTCATAAGGAAAAACACAAGAAATCTAGGTTTCTGTTACATAAGTAAGAATTGTAAATTAATTCAGTTGACTAGGAAAAGGTTACATTTCAACACTGAAAGTGTTTTCTATTAAGAAGTTTGTTCTGAAGAAGAAAATAGATATTTCAGTGTATTAGACTCTTCCCTGACATTGGAACAAAATCGCAAAACCCACAATTTAAAGGAGAATTCAGACCATGGTCACCTGGCTTCAAGGCAGAAATGGCAAGTTGGAAAAAACCTACTCACGTCCTGGCAGCCAGAGAAAAGAAAGAGAAAAGAGATGCCAGCAACAAAAATATGCCCTTCCCATCACACCCAAATGACTTGCCTCTTCCAACCAGGGCCTACTTCTTAACTGCACATTCAGCCTTGAATTCATCAATGGCTTAATCCCCATTGGTGACTGTATCATTCCCATGATCCCATCACCTTCCAAAAGCCCATCTCTTACATAACACTTCTCAGGGACATTATCTGAACAGTAACACTCAAGACTTGGAGGTAGGGATGAAATGATAGCTGCCTTTAATTATTTGAAAGACTTTTATTTAAACCTGAAAGACTTTCTTCACAGAGACTGCTAAGAGAAAATTGAACATAAATATAAATATAATTTACTAAATTTATATCATCTATTTATTCAATATTTTGCAAAACCTCTGTCAAAACTCATGCTGAAATTATAAAGCTAAATAAAGTGAGTTTTGTCTCTGAAATTCTGCTTACACATTAAGGAGATAGATACATTTCAGGAGCACAGTGATAAATATTATATTGTGATAAAAACTGAAACATATTCTAAAACAGAGGAGAGAGAGGACTTCTGCAACTCAACTGTGCATCTTAAAAATTATATAGAACCCTCATACATTGTTATTGGTAGAATTGCAAAATAGTGCAGCAATCTGGAGAAACAGTTCAGTAGTTCCTCAAAATGTTAAATATGAAGTAATGCTATCAGCCAGCAATTCCTCTGCTTCTTATGCACCCAAGAGAAATGAGAATGCACACACACTCACACACACACACCTGCAAAAAACTGTATATGCACTTCAGCAGTTCACCACACTAATAAATCTCTGGAAGCTAATGGGCACCACTTGGGCACTTCTTGTAACTGTAGAGGCCATAGGTAACTTGTGGCTTCTCTATAATATTTGCACAATATTTTTCCTGATGTATACTTTTTTGGCAGACTATATACATCTTTATATATGAATGTTCATATATTTTTAATAGTCAACAAATGGAAACAACTCAAATGTTTATCCACTAATGAATCATGGACAAATGAAAGCAGCACAATAGAATGTTATTGAGTAATAAAAGGAAATAAGTGATATATATACATATCAGATATGTATGACTACATAGAAGCATTCTGAAAAATAGTAAGTGAAAGGAGTTACAAAACACCACATCTTATAAATTAAAACTATATGAAATGTATAAAATACATAAATACATAAAAGAAACTAGATTACTATCTGCTGTAGGCTTGGAGGGGGGAGAATTACGAATGAATCCTAATGATACAAGTTAAATACTTTTGGATGGGTAATTAAAATATTTTAAAGTTAGATAGTAAAATTTGCACACCTCTGCATATGCTAAAACACTGAAATGTATACTTAAAAAAGTAAATTTGATAATGTGTAAATTGTCTTGACAGCATTTATAAAATGTATAAAAAATTGCATGAGATTTAAAAATTAAAATGGAAAGCAAAAGAACTTTTACAGAAGAAAGTTCTTTTTTATTTCTGAAGTCTACTTTCATCTACTATAAAATATGTATTTATTTAAATTCCTGTTGTACTCCTAGGAACTTATATTATTATAAATGTAATCATTTTAAGTCACTTTGTAGATAACCTCTCTCTCTCTCTCTCTCTCTCTCTCTCTCTCTCTCTCTCGTCACTCTCTCTCTCTGTTTTTTTGGTATGGTGAACATACAAAAGTAAATGAGCTATTGCCCATGTGAAGACATGTGAAGTATCACTGGGGTAGAAATCACTTTTAAAATGCCCTCACTGTTTCATTTCTACTTTGATTTTTTTAAAGGACACTAAAAAATGCGGCACTATGTAGGTGAAAGTCATTTTCTCATAATAACCTCACAACATTCTTGTAATTTTAGGCTTTCAATTTTCTGCCCTACATCAGACTAAATACAGAGCCTAAAATGCCTCCAAAGTAAAAGGCAAAACTTCCTGAGGTAAATATAATGGACAAATTCAAAACATTACTTCAGGTTGTTTTAAGCTGCACACTGTACTGGACATTTTGGACAGTTTGAAGTAAAATGATGCTGATTATCTTGTGATCTCAACTGGTTTTCAGGCCAGAGAAAAATATTTAGCTGGAGCTATCTTTTAAAAAGCAGCAAATAAATGATTTTAAAAAATAAAACGTTCAAATTCAGCTGTCTAATCTGAAGAGACACTTCCATAAATGTGAATCCAATGTTATGTACTCCATTTAAGTACTTCTATTTTTTAAAAAAAAACTGTTAATAAATTTTAATCTCCCCTCTCTATCAACTGCTTTCCTAAGTGTTTTTATTATTATTATTATCAATCTTGTTTTTGTTTTGCTGCCTGATGATCTGTAATCTCTGAAACCATGAAGCAAAATAAGTCTTTCCTCCTTATAAGTTGATTACCTCAGTGAAAGGGATGTCTTTTGAGATTCCTGACAGGGTTTAAAGTAGGGCTCCTAACTCATTGAGAACAACCAGACAGTGGAGTAGTTTACATCATCATGGACATTTTTCACAATCTCTCCAATAAGTCCACATTCTCTGGCAAGTTCCTATACAAAGTATGATCTCCCCTGAGTGTGTTTCTTCCCAAAATGCTACAACTACATGTTGTTCAGAACTTTGAAATTAATAAATATTAAAATATTTAAAAACTGAGCAAAAAATTGTCTAGCCACAGAGTTTCCTATAAGGAAGGAACAGTTAGTAAACTACACTGTTTCTGTGATAATGTGAATTGAGAGGTATTTGTATTGGAGAATCAATATCTGGTTTTCACATGCTGTTTTGAGGTTCAGGATTCTACTGAAAGATGCCTCTGCTAAATGAAATGTCTCTGGTATATTTCTACAGGGAGACTTTATTGGTAGTTTGGGCATGCCTAGTTTACCAGTTCATGGCAGCAGTGCCAGTGTAGAAGGTAATCCAAGGAACTATGAAATTTGCAAGAAACTAGGACTAACTTGACTTATAATGAATGGACATTATGTTATGAAAAGAAAATTTCTAATCATTCAGTCAGTTTAAGCAGGTTCACATGTAAACCAGAACCATCTCCAAAAAAAGCTTATTGTAGATTGTTCTTAATACTGCATGTGTACCTCATAGATAAGAGGATGTATTCCCTGCTGTGTCTCTAAACCAGTTGCTGCCTTAAGAATGTGCTTTTTTTGGTTATGTTAGCTTCGTGTTTTCTGTTAATTAGATCAGGGGAGTTCTCATACATAACATCACAAAGCTCACAAAGCCCCGCCATCAGGACTGGGACAGAGGATACAGGTATGCCACAGGCAGCCGCTGAATCAGCATTCTAATTTTAGTACAAAGTTGTTTTTTCAGATTTTCCAGATAAAATACTGCTACACCAGTTAAGAAAACAATTTATCTCAAGCAGTTAAAGTACATGGTAGTTTAAAAGTGTCTGTTTATTGAGTTAAGCAACCTACTTGGTTAAACCTATCATTCTTTATGAAACGAAATATAAAATAGATAAGTGTATAGCTACCTGTGGTCGGGCAAAAAGTGTTGCTGTACCAGTAGTACCAAAGTAATAATGGAGTCATTTTAAGCAGGTTTTCAGGAAAAGATGACACTGCATTTTCTTTTTTTTCTTCCTGTCAGGTTCCATATTTTCCCCATAAATAGTTTTCCTTTAAGTAGGTAGTGTAGATGGCCCAAACCTAACTATTTCCAGAGCAACAATGATGTTAAATTCTTATGGCTTAGGGAAGTTTCCAATAGTTGCAAATATTAATTACAAGATAAAAACTATATCCTACTCAGAGAAGTAAATACATCCAGAAAACAAAGTTTTGAAACTGAATGAGATAGAAAAAGTCAGTAACATTTATAAACAAAATTGAATGAAAAGAGTTCCAGACAAATTCAAAAATCAATTTGTGTCAGTAAATTGACTGTTAGGAATAATGAAGCATTGTTTCATAATTTCACAAGGTTGAATTTAAAAATCAGTTGTGTGATACAAAGTGCCTTTGTATGTTTATCTTTCCCCATGTATTTCTAAATAAGTGGTAATCTATAATAAAATATTTTGTTGGTGTAAGATTAAAACACAAAAAATAAAGTTTAAAATGCAATCTTTTCTACTTTTTATATTACTCTAATGTATTATCATAAAATTCTGAAAAAACAAGCTCTAAATATATCTTTGATGAAAATTTTAACTGAGGTAATTCAGCCATTAGATTGTTCTCCCTCAATAGATTTTTTTTAATGAAATGAAAATTCTATCAGGTACAATATTATTTAAAAGAACTTACATGATTCACATGAACAAAAAAGTACTTTATCGTAATTTGAAATTTGTGTATGCATCAAATTCAAAGTATTTATAAGTGAATGTTGACGAGATTATTCTTCTAACTCTTGACTCATAAATTACTGCTAACATTACCCATCTTTTGGAGCCATTTTGTATTCCACCACTTAGAATTAAGTATCTATCATTTTATTTAGCTTTCTTATCACCCATACTCATTTACTGTTGTAACCTCTTGGTATGTGTGTCCAGCTTCCCCAATATTACATCTTGCCCATTATCAAGACTTAGTATTTATTTTATCAAGAATAAGTACTTTAGTAGTGCTGTACACCTGGTAGTTGTTTAATAAATTTACATTTTATTAAATTAAGTAGTTTGTTTTTACACAACTCAAGCTTACTACATCCGCTAATCCACAGGTAGTTCACTCATAATTTTGACACTATAAGGGCAACTTTAGAAAATTTCAATTCTTTGTTCAATTTTTTCTGGAAACATTGCTTTCTAGTATATTTTGAGAAATACAACTCACTGTAAATTTCAAATCTCAACATAAAATCTCAACATAAATGTAAAAACTCTGGCCGGGCATGGTGGCGCACGCCTTTAATCCCAGCACTCGGGAGGCTGAGGTAGGTGGTGTGTTGTGAGTTCCAGGCTGGCTTGGGCTACAACGTAAACACAAGGTTGGCCTACATAGTGCGACCCTGCCTCAAAAAACTAGGGCTGGGAGTTTGGCTCAGTGGTTTAGGCGCCTGTCTGGCAGGTGTCAGATTGTGAGTTTGATGCCCGGTGCAGCAAAAGAAAATAAAAAGGTAAAATCTTTGCCTCATCATAAGTACATAATTATCAGAGAACAACAGATTTGCCTAGTCAGACTTGTTCTTTTTGCATGATTGTCTATAGGAACATGTTGCCATCATTCAAGTTTCTCAATGAGCAAGCAACGTATTATTTCTTCGAAATCGGATGTTTATGCTTAGGACAATTCAAAAGTATGAGTACTAATGCAATTAGAGATTTGCCGAAGTTTGTGTATTTAGATCATCTAGGTATTTTGTGTGTCAGATTCATATTCATCAAGTAAAAGTAAATCTTAAGTAGTTTTCACTGTGGTGGGCAGAGCAACAGCTGAAATTTTTTCAGACTTCTAAGACTTCCAAACAGTCAGATCTCTTACAGTGTGTGCTTGAACTTTTCCAACATTCCACTTTTTTTTCCTGATTTTGGCCATCTTTTTCTAGTTTGTTCTCATTGTATGCAGCTGTTTCTGCCACTTAGTCATTTGCTTAGACATTTCCAATAGCTTTTCCTCATGGTTAATATTTTCAATTGATTAAAATTTTGCTGAGGCATAACTATAGTGCTAAATATACTTTAACTGAGGAAATGACATCATGATTTGCTAACTGGAAGGCACTATCAGATTTCATTTCTTCAATAACCCTGATTTTATTTCTATGCCTATCTCCTGCTATTTCCTACTTGAGCATAATGCTCTTTTCACCTGTTCCTTTTTGACTCAAGTCTCTCTCCAGGGAGACAAATTTTCATTCTGCCAGGAAAGCTTTCTCACTTCTATGTTATCTTCTGAGGAAAAGCTTCCTTTTCATCGACTCTCAGAAGTTTCTGCGACCTTTTCTTACTAGTGACTCTCCCTCTACTCCCTCTTATGCTTTAGAAAATCACCTTCTGATATTTTCCCAAAGTCATCATTTTTTTTCTTTTTGCTACATTCTCATGCTATGGAAGTAAATGCTGATAAGGGATTCCTACCTTCAAGCTTTCTTCCATTTAATTTACTTCGTACCTAGAATAGGCCTTGCTTAGACATTTCATCTCCTTATTTTGTCACAAAAATAAGTTGCTCCAAGATTTCATGAATTTTGTAAACACAGAGAACAAAATGAATAGCCTTTAGTCCTTACTATAGACTTAATTTATGGCATGCCTCTTGTTTTAAAACTCTAACCTTCAACCTGATGAAATTTGGAGGTGAGGCATTTAGGAGATAATTAACCAGTAGCGGTGAACCTACGGCACTTGTGTCACAGTGGGCTGTCAGTTACTGAAAAGTCTAAAAGGTTTACCATCACTGGCTTAGGCCATGAGTGTAAGACTTCCAGGATAGGATTAATGTCTTTATCAAAAAGAGACACAGAAGTTCCCCCAACCTCTGTCCCATGAAAACATAACAGGAAACAATCTATCTGAAGACACTGGTTCTGTCAATGCCTTTAACTTTTACTTCTCTCTCTGTGAACATAACATTGACCAGAGAGTTAGGGAAAAGAACTTAAGAGATATAGAAGAAAAATGTAAATAATCACATTCACTATTTTTGAGTCATTTTCAATGAATTTTCACTCACTTTTTTTGAGTTATAGCTGTAAAGAAAATAAGCGCAATGGGGTTAGTATATAACTAGAGAAATACTGTGTCAAACAGTTGTTGGTTTTAAGAATACATTATTATTATTAACACTACAGAAAAGGACATCATTGTGAACATTGATGGGAAAGACCTAATAAGTTAGGAAAATGGAACAAGAAATGAAAGGGAAGAATTACTGGAACTCTGTCTAAAATTAAGATAGGAGCAGAGGAAGGGTTTGCATTTGCTAGCAAAAGGCCCAGTTCTTCGGGATTGACAAAAAAGAAGATGGGACACAGAGACGTGAGATTATGGTAGGTAGAGAGAACATTTATATTTCTTCATCTGAGAAGTGTGTATTCATTCAGATGCCCATTTTTGGATTGGGTCTTTAAATTTGGGGGGTCAAACACATTCACTGGAAGAAAGTCTCTTTAATAATGGTGCTGGCAAAACTCGTTTTTCAAATGTCAAAGACCAAAACTAGACCCATGTCTCTTGCCATACACTAAACTAAAATCAAAATGGATAAAGATCTAAATATTAAAACAGAAACACTAAATCTGCTAGGAGAGAGAATAAGCAGAGCTCTTGAAGACACAGGTGCAGGTAAAGATCTCATGAACAAAACCCCAATTACAGTGGAAATATTACAAGGAATCAACAATTGTGATATTATTTTATTAAAAGACTTTTGAACAGTGTAAGAAATCACCAACAGAGTGGAGAGACAACCTACAGAGTGGGAAAAAGCATTTGCCTGTTGTTCCTCAGACAAAGGACTAATATTTAGAACATGTAAAAACTGAAAAAAACTTAGATCTGCAAATTAAAAAGTTAAGAATGCATCTTACTCCAGAAAAAAAAAGGTTATTATCAAGAAATCAACCAAAAACAAATACTAGAGGGGCTGTGGGAAAAATGGAACACTTCTCCACTATTGGTGGGAGAGGAGACTGGTGCAACCACTGTGGAAATCAGCACGGAGATTCCTCAAAAAGCTAGAACTAGAGGTTTCACCCAACCTACCTATTCTCCTTTTAGGTATTTTCCCAGAAGAATTAGAAACATCATACCACAGTATTACATGCACAATCAAGTTTATAGAAGCACAGTTTTTAATAGCTAAACCTTGGAAATAGCTCAAATGTCCATCAACTGATGAATGGATAAAGAAGATGTATTTTTTTATACAATGAAGCACTACTCATCCATAAAGAAAGACAAACTTGAGACATTTCTAGGTAAATGGATGCATTTTAGAGCCATACTCCTAAATGAAATAAATTGGACACATATGTGGAACTATTGCATTGTTTCTCTGGTGTGAGAAATCAAAAGTGTAAATAAGGACCAAAAGGTATAATACAGTTTTTGAAATAGGAAAAATTCTTCAAATGGGAAGGCGAACTAGGGAGGGAGAGTGAGAAAGGAATTAAAGGAAAAGAAAAAAATTAGAAAAGGGTAAAATTGAATCAAAGCTTTTGCAGATAAGGAGAGGAAGTGGGAGTGAAGGGAGAGGAGAGAAATGGGATAAAAAGAGGAGTCAAGATATATGATGCACAGGTACAAATCCTTATGATGAATGTGATTGTTATGTATATCTAAATTGTACCAGTATAAACAAATAAACATTTGAAAGTGGGATATGAGATGGTCAACTCAAGAGCTCATGAAAGGTTTAAATTATCCATATGAAATATGCAATCCTTGATAACAGACTGAATTTGTATTTTAGAAACTATAATGGGTAAGAATATTCTATGAAACAGCTTAAGAATCTTAATATAGACTATATATTATATAATCCTATTTTATCATGTGAAAGTTCTTGGGTATGATAATGATACTGTAGTTTTTATAGCAGAAAGTCTTCACTGTTACAAGAGAAAAATTGAAACTTTCAGGCCTTATGCATGAATGTTACCTGCAACTTACTTTCAAATATTATATAAAAGTACATCAAAATAAACATATAGGAAGCAAGTGTATGAATGAATGACAGGGTTGTTTTGTGAATGAAGAAAGTGATAACAGTAAAGACTCTCTGTGCATTTTATCAGTTTTAAAGTATGCCCGTGCCTCAAGTACAGTGTTTCTTGCTTCCAACCCTAAACATTGTAGAATTCAACACTTAGGAATAAAATAGATGGGATATGATGAATAAATGCATATTATAGAAAGTTGGTGATGCTATGTTCATATGAGCAAGATCAGAAGGGTGTTCTAATTTGAAAGAAAAGGGACCAGATTTAAGAAATGAAAATAAACCTGAGAAGTTTGATATCTTATGCCACACAGTATAGCTTGATTTTCCTGACTATGACATACCCAAGAGCATGTTTTTGTTGGCATACAGCAGACTTGGTAGCTTGTAAAATTGTTTTAACCCTACTGGAGTTCCATTCACCTGGATAATGAGATTACTCTTCATTTTCTTATAAAGTCAGCCTTCAGTAATAAACATTTGTCATAATCAAAATTTCCAAATCATAAAGGTCAAAACATATGTCCTGACCTATGCGTAGTTCCTCATGCATACGAGCTATTTGGCAGCAAGTCCTCTTCCCTAGAAACAACCAAATGCTTTATTCACCAATGACAGTTGTGACTACAAAAATAATCCTCTTACAGATTGTTCTTTGTGATAAATAAAAAATGAGAACAGAAGCAATTGCATGAAAACCACATTTTCAGGTCATTTCATGATTATTTTTGGTGCAACAATATTGAAAATTAAGGATTAAGGAAATGCCCATGAATTTCTAAATGAGACCAGTGATCTTTCCTTTTCCTCCCAAAATGATTTATAAAAATTCATCAACTTTCGGTTGTTTTCCTTTTTGCTAAGGTGTATTTTTATATGTTGTTCCCTATGAATAATATAAGAAAACACAATAAGGATGAACTATAAAAAGGATTCATGGTTTTCATGTTTCATGTAACTTTCGCATCTAAATAACCTCTCCATGGTTCATTGGCTTTTTGTGTCTCTGAAAAGCAACCCAAATTTCTAGTTCTAGTCTAGTTCTAGCACATAGTACTCAGTTTCCTTTTCCAGATATTCTTTCAGATTTTTTTTTGATTGCCAAAGTCTTCAACTATAATGGTTTAGAAAAGACACAGACAAGGAAAGAGACATAGTGTAGCAACTACAGATAAATATCAAAATTCTGCAGCTTTCCCAAATTGCTGGTGACACCTAGGTTCAAGAGAGCAAGCTGTGGTATGTGTCATGAAGCTTTCATTTTTAAGTAATTTTAGATGTATGCAGGAATTTTTAAGATAATACAAAGAATTTCTAATATATTCACCCAACTTCATTACTGTTAGCATTTTAGATAAGCATGATATATGAATCAAAGAATGTAGCACTGGTGACAACCTCTTAAACTGATGCTACATTCACTCTTAGCACTTTGCCTTGCTGGCTCCAAGCCATTGTTACAAACTAGCAGTAGGGTACCGTGAGAATGTCAGCATTTTTGCCATACCTCCACTTATCTCATGAGCACCTGCCTCCAGGACACATATCCTGCCTCTCCACAGGGGCCCCTGGAATGCTGCTTCCAAGAGTACACTCTTCCACATCTGTTCACCATCTTCCATTACCTACTATCACACACATTAAAAGGGAGTTCCAAATTACTTTTTCCTTTTGTTACAGCTAAGAAACTGGTGATAATCACAGAAAAGGGCTATTAACTCTCAGGTGCTCACTCTCTTTCAACCTATATCAGAACAGAGAGAGGTATGGTTAAATGCAATATCTGAACTAAGTCCACATTCTTTCCTAAGATAACACTTTGCTTGGAAGTACAGGTTTAGTTAATAATAATCATATTGTTGAGGAACAGAAAAATGAGGAGGAGATTCACCTTTTATAATGAACTACTGGAATAGCTTTGAGTTGTGCTTAGCACTTTTCTTCAGGTACAATTCAGATCTGAGAAGTCTGTAAGTATTATCTCCCTTTTTGACAGATGAGGAGAGCGAAGTTCAGTGTGATTTTAAAAAGTTTCCAAGGTCAGCCAGATAGTAAGATGAAAAGACCAAAAGTTGTATAAGTTTTTTCTCCATCTGGTGAAGGTAAAAATCATACACACTTTTAATGCTTTGTGTCTAGATGTCCCTCCAAAGCCTCATCTGTTCGTAGGGCTTTTTTAAAGATGGCTGAATTGAGTGCATAATGCTGGAATTAAGGGTGTGTGATTAGTAAATCAGCTCACTGATTGGTTTGGCGTTGCCCTGATCCTAGCAATCCAGATAAGAAAAAGGGACAGGAAGATGCTGTTAAATTCCCTTTTTGCTTTTGCTGTATTGTGGATGCCATGAACTGTTCTGTTGAGACTCCCCTCTGTCAAACCACCCTGCTGTAAAGTCAGCTGATTATGGACTGAACCCTCTACAAAGTGTGAGCTGAGTAAACCTTTTCCTTTGTAACTTTGGGTGGTGAGTATTTTGTCTCAGCAATGAGAACAGCAACTAAGACAACCTTCTGAATTTGTAGTCAAATGGCAGACATTGTTCTATTACCATCATTCAAACCCAGCCTGAGATCCTGATCCTATTCCCATGAGAAGAGAGGCACCAGTAATGTCCTGTGATAATTTTAGTCTGTCTGTGCCTTTGACCCATTTTGAAAGGTGGAGAACGTCAACAACAGCACCCATAGAACACCATATTTCCGTAATGTTCTTATGCCATTCTATTCAACAGAACAGTATTGAATATTGATGCCATTAGAGGCTGAGAATAATTTTGTCTATGCTGCTCCTTTCATGTGATTGGACCAACTCTAATATGATAGATCATGAATTTCCAAGTACAAACAAAAAGCACGTTTCCCTGTTTTTTATGACTCCCTAAAGCACAGTCAACAACAACAGAATTTCTTGCAGGAATATGGCAAAATGGGAAACTGAATACAAGTATCTTCCCCTTTACTCTTAGCTTTAATATTATTTGACTGCAAAGATCTTCAGTTTACACAACAAATTCTTTTATGCACAAGGTTTTATTAGAAATGAGAAATCCAGTAGTCTGGACTGATAGATGTACAGAAATTTAAAATTTTTTAGGTAATTTTTTTTCATTACTTCATGTGAGATTCTGAGTCTGGGTCTCTGATGATTCCCTATGTGTGTCTATTTGATTTGATAATCCCTCTAAAATACTACTCTTCTAGCTCCCTGTATTGCTATTCCTGTAGCTTCTAGAACCCTTAAACCAAAAGACATGATCCTTCTGCACTGATTACTTCAGCAGATTCTCCTTTGGCTAGTTCCTATCTATTGTCATTAGTACCACTCACACATATCTCAGGCCACCTTTCCATTCAGGTATATAGCCAGTATGCTTTTTTTCTGAGATGAGGCATGGCTATATACAAACCTAAGCCTTCTTTTTGTAGTTATAGGACCTACACAAAATAATATCCCTAAATTCAAGTTTCCTCCTCTTGACAAATCAGAAAAACATACTCGAGAAAGTTGCTGTAAGTGTTAAATAAATCCATAAAACACCTAGAACAGAAAATTTCAGGATATTTTTTTTCGGTAAAGATTGCAATCTGAATCTACATTTTCTCTATACTTATAAGGCCTTTAATGCATACATATTTATAGTCACAGATGATTCTTACAAGTTTTGCTTCTCTACCATGGCAGGGGCAAAAATTGCATAACAATCACCATACACACCTTACCTGTCCCATTTACTCCCATGACAAACTTTTCTGCAGGCTCCACTGGTGGTAAAATGCTTGGAACACAGGAATATGAATTACGTTAAATAAAATAACTTATTTGATCTTTGTACAAATTTTGAGCTCATTTGAACATTTCCCCTAAAATTCTAGCCCCTTCAGTTTGGAGATACTCTAGGAAAAAAAAGCATAATTTATCTTTGCAGTACACTTTGATCCATAGCCTCTAACATTTTATCAACCTAACAATATGCTGTATTGACATACAACAAAAATGCAAGTTTCTATTTCTAAATGCTGCAAAAATTAGTTTCTGAGAACATTCTAAATCAATGCAACTGGATTTTGCTTCACTGTAGTATTACATTAAGCATTTATCTATGCAAAGCAGAGCTGTGGTGTCAAAGTCACTCATTCATTTGTGTTAATGATGTTTCTATACCCAACTACTTTGTGAACTTCATCTTTGAACCATGAGTTTTCTGAAATGTATCAGTTAATTTGACCATGGTTTCTCAGCGGTAGCTTCTGCCTGTAAATAGACTTGACTCTTCTGCTCCTGACCTATGCTCCTCATAATCAGATTAATTCAGATAAAGCTGCTTCAGGGAAGAGGTCAAAATCATTGCCAATAATAGCATTTGCCCTACTTTATTCTCAACACACTTGCCAGGAGATTTCTTTCACACTAAAATCACATCAGCCCTGGTGCTGCCTCTCTGCTCATAACAGTTGAGTTCTCTCAATATCTTCTGACCTCACTGACAAAAAAGCCAGAGATCATTACTCACTATAATACCCTACAGTATTTTCACTCCTTTCCTCTCATTCTATCCCTCATTTTTAACCTAATCCAGTCTAATAGCTAAACTGTTTTCTGCTTAAACATGCCAGGAATATTTTTGCCACTGGGCCTTTGCACTTACTGTTCCTTTCCTTTCCCCAAATAGTGGTTCTCTCACCTGTCTAATCTATATTTAGAGGCCCCTTTTAAATGAAGATGTTCTGTGACCTTATTTAAACTTGGAACAATTCTTCTTGAATTTATGTTGTAGCCAACAGAATATTCATTACTAACAAATTTTATATATTTACTTAATTTTTTTATTGCCTATTTCCCCAGCATGCCATGTAAACTCCATGACATAAGAATCCTTCTCTATTTTGAACACTGTTGCATTACAATCTAAAAAGAACCTGGCACCTGGAAGATCCTCCAAACACATTTATCAAATGACTGAATAAAAAAATTAACACATGTACCATTGTGAACTTTTCCAAACATCTGAGGGCTGGATCATTACTGCTAAATGATGTTACCATTTTTAAACTTGCTTAAAAGTTTATGTCTAGGCTTAAATATCAATAATATTAGCAAACTTAAAATGTTAATAGTCACCATTTATAGACTTTTGCTACATTTTAACATTTTGCTGAGAAATTTATCAGGCTTTAATTTTTAAAAGAATACTTCAGAATATGTTAATTGAAGCTTTTTTGGAAAGTGATGGTTGGCTCTTAGGGACTTTTGTACTGCTTTTGATAGTGCTATTGTCAGTTCCCGGCAAAGGCGGATCAAAGAAGGAGACACTGAAAGACAAGGATGCTTTGAGTTAGACACACTAATGCGGCTTTGAAGAGGAAGATCTCTGAACTCTGAGGCCAAAAGAAAGGTTCACAATAAGGAACATTTTCTCTCAGAAAATAAGGTGAGTGTTTTCTGGGCACTTCTCTGTTTTCCAGGGGAGTGCCATGTTTTCATGGAAACCATGACATGGCGTGATTTTACAATGCTAAGAAAACAGACTAAATGACCATTTTTCATCACAAGAAGCTCACACTGCAGCCACCACAAGCATTCTCCCGGTGACAATTTTAATATTGACCCGGAGAGAATCACATGAGCAACTGTAATTGCTTACCCCAGGTTTATTCTGCAAGAACATTTGCCAGCAGTTGCTGCTTACATGAAAAGAAATGGAACTGTTAACTTTCTTTTTTCAGGGTGAGTAAAGCTTTTGTCAAATACAGTGACAAAAAGTAATTGGCAATAGAATAGGAAAGAAAATACTAATTCAATTGGTAAATCTTTTGAGAACTTTGGGAAATGTTAAGCTTATAGAAATGAATGTTCATACTTCTCCCCACCCCAGTCCCCTTTAATCTGAGAAAGAGTCTCGCTGTGCGCTCCAGACTGGCTTTGAACTTCCCATGAAATTCAGGCTGGCCTCAAACTTGCAATCTTCCTGCCTTAGCCTCTGGATTTCTGGGATTATAGGCATCTTTTACCATTCTCAACTAGGCCATTTCTAAAATTATTTTGATATATTGGGTCCCAGTAGGATGCAGTAGTCTATTTCTGATAAGTGCTTCGCATTATTTAATATATAACCAATTTTCTGAGAAACATGTAGTGAAAAATGCATACAGGATGTTCTGTCTAGTACTCTTCACCAATTAATCCAATCTGAATTATATTAGCTGCTCATTATGTATGTGTCATGATCTGTGATGAGGGAATAAGTTCATGAGGTTTATACTTTAACTGATATTTTTAAAAGTATCAATCAGAAAAGCAAAATGTATTAATTAAATGTTAATAGACATTATTACTCTATTCAGCCCAATAAAACACCAATGATCATTTGTTTCCTTTGCACCTTCATTCTTTGAGAATTTTAAATCATTAATCTAAATTAGTTTTCAACATAATCTAGATCTAGGAAAAGTAAGTCACCATCTATAACTAACACAGCTACTACTGCTCCACTGCTATCTCCTCTGTGAATATCTCCTGGAGAGGAGAATGTAGCTTCCATCAGAAGTTATCTGCTCATGGAAGTTCTAAGACGGAAAGAGATTTCACTTCTTGACCCCATGAGAGGCGTCTGATCTCCAGGCTAAACATTCCCACTCTCTATAATGAACATTTCTCTCTAAGTAATCTTTTTCTCTTTTTCACTCCCTCCCACTGCTGTTGCCCTGATCCAGACCAATTCTGATGAGAACTATGGTAAAAATAGCCTTTTAACCACTTTTTAAAACCCTTAGAATCTTTACCCTCTAATTAGTTCTCCGGAGTTCCAAGAAACATCTCTGAAAAAAAGAAAAAGTCAGACTAAGTCTCATTTTCTTCGTTGTAAATACCCACTGGTTGCACATCTGATACACTCTTCTCTGCAGTCTGACTATTGACAAATTCTCCAGTGCCCTAGCTGGTCCAGTCTAGATAAATAGGTCTACTTACTCTGCTGTGATTTGTCATTGAGAATGAGTTTTATTAGATGAAGAAGTAGCACAAGAAGGAAAACATTTTTGGCATTTATGTAATTTTATAACATTATAGATAAAAAATGAGCTCAAACTTGTAATCTTTGTACAGGATTTATTTTTGTCTGCATCTGTGATACATTAAGCAGGTTGCTGATTTTTCTCTACTTATACATCTTACATTTTTAATTGACCTTAAAGCTGAAATAGACATGCACATGTCTGTACAAAACTGAAAAGAATTATTTTATGCAGAATCTACAATGTATAATAAACTGGGGCAGACTACTAAGTAACACTTAGTCCCCAAACTCATTAAAAAATCTTTTAGGTTATTGCAGCTTATGAAAAAGACACAAAAAAAAGCAATTTGAGCAAAACAGTATTAAAGTAAAATGATTAAGATTATACAGTACTAGCTTGAAGGAATATTATCATTTTTTAGAAGTTATCTTTATGTGATGTTCATAAGAAATAATTTAATTATAAGCTAATTATAAATAAATTAGGTATTTCCCAAGTATATACAAGACTTAATTTTATAAATTCTCAAAGCTCCATGACAATGGGCTATGGAAAGAAGGAGCCAAATTACTCATAAGAAGAGGTTCACCTAAATGTGTTGAAGGTAATGTTAGTGAAGCAGCTATGTTTCACTTTGGTAAAGAGAGGAAAAATCTTGGAAAATCTAACATATGTCCTACTATCATTTTGTCCAAGTGCTTTTTCCATAGCTGCTTTTAGTTATTATCTTTACTGAACATTTTGCTCCTGATGCAGATGGATCTGATCGGTTTTGTGTTCTAAAATGCTCTCCAGTGGTTGGTACTCATTTTTTGGCATTTCACTGCAGCCTTGCCCATCACCTTTGGAGGGCCTATAAGAGGACAAATGGCAGCTCAAAACTGTCTTCTTTTCTTACCAACTTTGCTCCACACAGTGGGGGAGGGGAACTCAGATATATGTGTAGACATGCATATTGTGACCCACGTATATGAGATACTCCACTACAAAGACCCTTCCCTTAGCTATGTGGTTCTAAAGATGAAGTCTGCAGAAAAAAGAAGAGGTTCATTCAGGCCTTGTAAGCAGAACTAGATCATTGGTTAGGGATTCTTAGCTTTCCAGTACACGTAGACATGTAGAAGCCAATAAGGTAGGAGAAGGTCCAGAACTGGACTCACTAAAGCAAAGAACCTAGAACAGATCTGCCTTGATATTCTTGGTACTTTGGTGAGAGTGGAGTAACAATAAGTCATGGAGAAGATGTTAATATCACGAACATCTTGCCAGGTCTGGGGAAGAAGCAAGCTTGAGGATGTCAAAGGTCATCTGCAGAATTACACTGAGCTTCCAGGAAAGTCTTTGTACTCACTTTTCAACAAAGACCCATATAGCTTTCACTTTTGCTCACACATAGCCCTCTTTTAGAAATTTGTGTTGTTATTGTTCTTCTTCTTCTTGTCTGCTTGAATATATTTCAAATTTGTATTAAAACCCCAGGTCAAATGCTTACTCTGCATTGAACTGTTTCCAAGTCAACATCAGCAGAATTGACTTATATTTAGACAGCTATTTGCACATCATTCCAACTTAGTATTACCACATAGCATTACACTTATTTTTGTGCTATTTCCATATCAGAATACAACTGCACTGAGAACATGAGCTGCAGTTTATTCTTTCTTTACTCCAAATCAAATACAGTGTTCAGAATGAACTAAGGATACAGTTAATATCTGATGAATTGAATTAAACGACTACATTAGGTTTTTCATTCCTATACTATTTGTCTTAGTTATTTTTCATTCATTGCTGAGACAAAACACCTGACACTCAAAATTAGGGAAGGAAAGGTTTGTTTGTTACAGTTTCTGGAGGTTTCAGTCCATAATCAGCTGGCTCCAAGGCAGGGTGGCATGTCACTGGGACAACACTTCAAGGCAGCAGCCGAGCAAAAGCAGCCAGAGTAAAAAGGGGCAAGAGCAAGCCTCTTCTCCTCCCTTATATTGTAAACAGGACATCACTCCCCAGGATGGGTGTAGCATTCACAAATCTCCTTGCCTTCCTTTGCACAGGATGAGGATGTTTACAAAAATAAGACCCCTGGCTCTCTGCTGAGTCTCTCAGTTAAACTTCCAACCTTCTCAAATTGACACAATGACCAGGTAACTGCTTGCGCTCTACACTCCAGGATGTAGAGCTGCTGCCTTAATTAACCTTCTAGACTTCTCAAGTTGACACAATGTATAAACCATAACACTATTCTATCCATTTTTTTCTTCAAATTATTTTATATCCAGTGTTTTGTAAAAATTGTGACATGATATTCTAGGTATTGTATTATTTGGGTGACCAACAGTAGGTATATTACGTTCACTGTTGAAACTATTATTAGATAACTTAATTTTTTGTGATGTGCCAGATAGTAATTAATATAGATTTTTCTGACCAGTCTCTTTCGCACCACGCAATTCGGCAAGAACACATTTTATAGGGGCTTAAAACAATGCTAATGAGACCACTGGGCTAAAATCAAAATGAAACCTTTTGTACATTAGTTGTCACAATGTTCGAGCAAACCAATGAAGGTAGAAAATATAGTACAACAAAAATTCTGAAAGAAATGCTGGATTAATCTCATGACCAATTTGACCATATCTGAACACATCAATAATATGTCAAGAGATACCATTATTAAAAACATGGGAAAGAACTCTCAGTATTGTTATCTAACATTTTTCTGGTATGTGAGTGTCTTATTTTGCCAATGGGAGTTTTAACCGGTCATCATCTATGGCCATGGCAAGGTTATTTGTTAAGAAAGAAATTTATCTTCCAGTTTAGAGGAAAATAATCAGATATAAAGCTCAACATTTACACAAAATATCTATAGATTAAGTTATTAAAATGTAATTTGTAATCATGCAAATTTTTATGAGATAGAAAAAAGCAAGCATTACTATGCTTGTGCTTTAAGATCACTGCTAACTAATATTGGGATTAATTACATACGAATACTATGGTGTGATTACTGGTAGTTGAGCTATTAAGTGACAAAAGATCAGGTAGCACAACGTGTGAATTTGCAGCTCAGAGGGATAATTCACATCCTGAATAGGATAATGCTGGAAGACATGAGATTTCATTACATTGCATAGAATGGTACCCGATTTAACCTTACAAATTGTGTTTTTTTTTTTTCCTGAAATTTTCCATGTAATATTTTTAACCACTGTTGACCTCAGGTATCCGGGGGAAAATAGGGGGAATCATTATAAACAGATAACACTAAATAAATAAGAGATACAACTAATAGAGCACACAGAATCCTTCAGGGCTTATTAAGGTGCGCTTTGTGATTTTTTTTCCTCCCTGCTTTTAATCTTTTTTCTGTGGTGTCCATCAGTGTGAACATGTTAGCTCATGATGTATAGATGCTATCTTTTCATTCTTCACTTGAGATCACCGAACGGCTGCTTGATGTCTTTATGACAAAATCGAAACAGCTCAGACTGAGGCCAAAACCACTTTACGAACCAGTCTAGCTGCTTTTCTCATCCCAAATCTTGTCCTCTCCTATGAACCCACAGCCAAAACAAATTATTTGTATTCCTTGAACTCTCTTCTTTGAGACATTACGTGCTGTGCCCCCTGCTTGGAACACAATTTCTTCCTTGATGAAACTTCAAATATCTGTTAAAATTTTACCACCACTATCATTTTCTCGATGAAATTTTCTGTGCGTTCTGCTTTCCTTTGGGGTCTGAGTTCCCTCCTTCACGCATGCTTTATTTGACCAACTCTTCTCTAGATTGGTGTCCGTTCAAGGTCAGGTTTTTGTTTCTTATTTAACTTTTTTGGTGCAGCACAGCATTTGTCTCAAAGTAGTGGCTCAGTATGTAATTAAATAATGATTAAATTCTTTGATGTTTTCAGATAAATTAATGTAGATAAAGAGATAGAGCTTGTGCACTTATTTTATTGATGTGCCATGTTGAATTAGAAATTTGAGTACTCATATAGAAGTCAAAAAAAATTTAGCTTCAACAGAACATTTTAATTATTTTGGACAGGTTTGCCAAAGAGGCCAATTAAGCTTAAAATCACTTTTTTTTTATGAACATAGTTTCCAAGTTGCCTTGGATATTAGAAATGAACCACTGTCTGTCCATTGGTATCTCACAGACATACTTCTCTTTCTAATGCAGCACTTTATTCTTCTGAGATTGGGTCACCTACTTTTCTTTTCATCATTGGTATAATGATGTGAAACTTGTGTTTGAGAAAAGGCATTTATCATGGTCCAAGGACCACTAAGACTCCTTTCAACTTTCTGTAATAATTAAGCAACTAATGGGAAGGGTCTCTAATGCTTTCTTCTAACAAATTAGAAGATAACATTTGATAGCTAATGTACCTTACAATTTAATATCTTTGAAAGGGAAATTAGAACTAAAAATAGAATCAAGAATCAAAAGTCAATGACTTCATTCAGTTTTTGTTTGAATGTGTGAATAGTGCTTCTAATTCTTAGACTCATAAACTCCAAAGTACAGTTATTGACAGTGTCTACCAATGAAAATCAATGTTTTGGTTAAGATTATCAGATACTCCAATTTAAATACATGTAGTTAGCCAGGCGTGGTGGCACACGCCTTTAATCCCAGCACTGGGGAGGCTGAGGTAGGAGGAGCGTTGTGAGTTCGAGGCCGTCTTGGGCTACAATGCGAGCGCAAGACTGGCCTGAGCTGCACAGTGCGACCTTGCCTCAAAAATCCAGGGCTGGGAGTTTGGCTCAGTGACTTAAGTGCCTATCTGGCAGGCGCAAGGTTATGAGTTCAAGCCCCGGTGCTGGAAAAAATAAATAAATAAATAAATACATGTAGTTTATCTTACATGAGAAACCCAAAATATAAATAAAGAGAAAAATAAAATATATGTAACTAGGAGTAGGAAGACACCTCTTTTGCAAAAAGAAAGCGGACTAAGAGATGGAGGAAGGGAGAAGGGAGAAGAGGAAAAGGGCATGAAAACAGAAATAATATCCATTATATACTTGTACCAATTCCCCAAAAGGAATATTATCATTATATGTTGCAAACATCAACCAATAAAAACAAAAAAGAATAAACACAAAGCAAAGAAAAATTTTAAAACAAGAATATAATGGATTTTAAAGAAACTAAGGAAATTTTTAAAAGTTTGCCAAAGGGCAAAAATAGAGCATTTTCTAAATAAAAGAGCAAAAAACATGAGAACAAATACACTCAGTAATGATTGATACAACCTTCTTATTTAGAAAGGAGACCAGTGTTTCCACATGTATAATAAATGACACATACAAGATCAGGAGTGCCACAAATATCATTTATGAAGTGAATTTAAGAAGGTACACATTTTTTGGAGAATATAAATTTACATTTTTGGAAATCAAATCGGTAACGTTTGCTCTAAATTTTAAATAGTTACTCTTTGACTTTTAATTCTGCTTCTAATAATTTATCTTACCACATACTTCTAAAATTACTTAAATATGCAAATATATATTTTATTGCATTAATTTTATCATAAAATATATGTAACCTAATGCTCATTAATTTGTGCATAGACCCATACATTACAAGACTTAAGTATACTAGAGTATTATGCAATCATACAAACAAACAGCTGGAATACATGTATTACTATTTTTTTTTCTTTTTTCTTTTTTTTTTTTTTTTTTTTTTTTGGTACCAGGAATTGAATTCATGACCTCACACCTGCCAGGCAGGCACTTATGCCACTGAGCTATATTCCCAGTCCATTTCTTATTTTTTTTATTGAATTTCTTTTAAAAATTTTAGCTGTTTTTCAAAATTGTATATTTTCTTCTTTATTTTGAAATAAATTCAGATTTACAGAAGAGGCCCAAAGAGAATACAGAGTGTTCTCTTATACCTTTCATCTTGTTTCCTCTAATGCTAACATCCTAAGAGATATTTATCCCAGTAAAAATCATTTGTTCAAACACTCACTTTCATACCTAAAATCAACTCTTCTCTGTATCGGTGCCTGCTCAAGGTAACATTTTGTGTCTGACTTATTTATTTTTTTGGGCCAGCGCATCTGCCTCAAAGTATTGTTGATAGAAGCAATTTTTTTTATATTTAAAAATGATTTTATGTATTTTTCCAAAGTCCAAACATTTGTGCTACTCATATAATAATATATGCACAGTAACCTGATACTACACACATGTAGACAACCTCTCTGGGTCAGCATAATTTCAATGGGTTTTCTGTATTTATGTTTAGCAACTTATCAAATGAATATAGGTTTACCTATCAACTGTGACAAGTAGGTTACTATACATTAGCAGCCTATTTTATATGCTTTTTTAATTTTCAAGTTTTTATTTTTGTATGTTTGCACTGACTGATTCCATTCCTTGTGGGGAACTGGCACTTGTACATAATTAATTCTTTTTTTCATTTCCTTGCCTACTTCTTCCTCTCTCATCCTCCTTTTCCTTTTCTTGGATGCCATAATAAAACTTCTTGCTCTACAAAAAAAAAAGCAATAACAAAATGATATTCAAGGTCTTTTAAAAAATTTTTTCATTTATACAAATGATTATTTCTTTCAGACACTCGAGTAGTATTCCCTGCGCATATGGAATTGGAACTGTGAGGATAAAAGGGCTGCCTTGACAGAAGTCTAGAACATAAGTAAAAATGTTATTTGTGAACTAATTCTAGTCTCCTTTCTCAGCTCAGATTCGACCTTCCTCTCCCAAACCAAAATATTACATAGGGTCTTTGCCATGGACAGAATTGCTTCAAAATTTCTGCCTTCCTGAAAAAACATTCCTACATTTGCATACCTCATAGTTGAAATACCTTACTTTTTTTTTACGCTGAGAGAAAATTAACTGATTTACAGTATTTAGAATAAAGGCCTTGGCTTTTGTATCCTATAATAGTGTAACTCACACACAAAAGTTGCTAAATAATGAAAAATACCTGCTTTTGCAATTATCTGAAGAAATGAATTAACTACTAAGTTAAGATGTTTTATTTTGACTCCTTTTAAAATGAAGTTAAGATTTGGATATTTATAAAGTTAGGACTTTTACCAGATTTGCTTTTCCATATAATTTATCCACATGCAAATAAGTTACTTTATTAAAACTACAATTATACTGGGCATGGTGGCCCACATCTATTTCTTAGCATTGGCTGAGGCTGAGGCAAGATCATAAATTCAGGCTCTATTTGGGCAACTTAGGCTTAAAATGACCCTGTGTGAAGAAAAATGGAAAACCATGGGTTCAATCCCAATAGCACACACACACATATATAAGCATACATACAAACACATATACACACACTAGCACTTAAGAGAAAAAACTTCAGGAAGATTTGATATTAGTGATATAATTCTGATAAAATTAAAATTAATTTTTAATATACTTTGCAATTCAAAATAATTACTTTTATAAAATGATTAACTTGATACCTATTTCTTAAAGGAAATACACTAAATTATCCTGCATGCTTTACCCTCATTCCTTTCTTCAATTCATTTTGCTCTGTTTGATAATAGCTTGTTAGAAATAATTCAGTTCATTTGCTGTTGAATGACATTTTATCACATATAGTGCCACTTATAAGTGACAATCGCTTGGAGTTTTTAGTGACTTTTTTTGTATGTTTTTGGTATTTCCTCAGTGTTTATTTCTGCTATTAGGTTTTTTGTTTTGTTTTGTTTGTTTTGGTTTGGTTTGGTTTTTGGTTTTTCAAGAGAACCTTGCAGCACTGTTCAGGCTAGCCTTGAACTCACTATGTAGCCCATGCTGGCCTCAAACTCCCATTGATCTCCCTGCCTCAGCCTCCCAAGTGCTTGGTTACAGATGTATGCCACCACACGCAGATTGTTATTACTTTAATCTGTAAAATCATATATATGAAAATGAAATGGATTTAATGAAAAAGCATAACATGTTTCTGTTACTGGTATTGCCATGAATTTTATGTAATTTTTCCTTTTCATATTTTTACATTGAAAATAGAAGATATAAAATCATAATTTTAAATCTGTCAGTTAAAATTTACTTTAATGGTAATAAATAGTATTTGATCCTTGAAAAGTAACATAAAATATTCATAACGTGCAAAGGAAGCTACCCTAACCCATCTTCTTCTTTCCTACCAAGTAGATGTACTGAATTGTTGGCAAAGACTAGAGCAAAGGGAACATTAAATTTAAGATCAAAATCATGCGGTTGCACAGAAATCTTGAAGATTAACCAACATGCTCTAAAGAATGAAAATTATATACAAATTCAAATACGAATTACTTATATGGATAAATATACTGTGTTCACATAAATTAATACATTCATAAATAGCAAAACTTTCTAAAACTTGGAATAATTATTTTAAAATATTTTGTCTTCCAGTTCTCTTGTTGTTGACTTAAATTTGGATTTATCAGCTCTTCAGGATCTATTCTGACAGTCCAGGGCATGAAGAGGATCATTTGTTTCTCTTATCAGCTCACTCATTTTCTAACTCCTTAGTTTGTCATCTCGGTCTGAAAGTAGACTCAACCATATATTATCAGCATTTACCTTCTCCATGTCTCTTTGAGTGTCACTCTATACACACCTGTATCCTTTTACAGTTGGCTTTTTCAGATCAGCACCCTGGGAATCATTCTAAATTCCCATAAAGCAACAAGACTTACAAACTCTACCCCAAATATATTTCTTGGATCTGACTCCAAAACTCTTACTCAATTTTCAAGAATATTAGTATATTATAATGCATGGAAAATCCTTGGACTCCTCAAATATATCATTTCACATGGAAAAATCATCTTAAAATACTACATTTTTCATGAGTGTGTAAAATTGAAGAAGCAATACTCTATTTTGGGAAAATAGTGTACAAGAGTACAAAGGTATACAGGATTTGCATCAGATTAGTTTTAAATTTCAGAGTTCAAATTATTTTTGTGCTTGTATATACTTGGCCAAGTTATCCAACAGCCAAGAATGAAGAGACGCTTTCTTCTCATTTGTAAAAAGAGGATAATAGTTCCTGAAAGAGTTATTACTGAAAATAAATCAGGTGTAATAATCTTTTTGTTTCATTTTAAACTTTACTATTCATGTTTCTTTCAGTTGCCAGCTATTTGTAGTATAATTTGTCATTTTAAAATACTATTTTTTATTATTAGTTGATTTCTAATTTCCAGCACCTGAGAGTAAGAACTTATTTGAAAATAAAGTGTTTAGATATTATTGTAGTCAGAGGTTGCAAGGAGAACAACTGCATACAGAATACATAACTTACAGTATTATTTATAATGATCAACCAAGGAGTCAAATACCAAGAAAGTGCAGGTAATCTGTCCACAACACTAAAGATCTAGAAAATCCAGCTGAGGGCCTGGATCCCATGGCAATAACCTACATAAGCTCAGCTGAAAACCTAGCATCCATGACAATGCCTCATGCAAGTCCATTTCCTGGACCTGCACAGGAAAGGCTCAAAGGTCAATGGTGGAAGCTAGAAAGTCTATGTCAGCAGGGTGAAGGATCTGTGCCAGCAGGCTGAGGGTTCTGTACTGGAACCAAGAAGTGATGCTCAAATAAGGACCAGGGCTCCCCTGAAAGGTACCACAGCCATCCGCAATGACAATGAGGTCCCGAGTTCCTCTGACAATGAGAAGAGTTGAGTACATGTCAGGAAGCCAGTGTGAAAAACTTCTGGAGATTAAACAGCACACCTCTTCCCCTCTGGAGCCGAGAAGCAATGCTCAAAGTAAGGACCAGAGCTCCCCTTAAGTTAACCACAGCCATTCTCAGCAACAAGGTTCTGAGCTCCTCTGATGATAATGGCTGAGCTCATATCAGGGGAACCGGCATGACAAACTCCTCCAGAAGAACAAACAGCTCCAAACAACAGCAACACTTAGGAGAACCCACAAAGCTCTTCCTCTCCAGGTTTCCCTTTCATGCTGACAACAATCCTCAGGTGGGCCATCCACGCTCGGCACCACGCTGATTCAGTTCAGCTGGTGTTAAACTGCCCCTCAATTACCAATCCACTACAGATATGATCATTTTGCTATCATTTGGTTGGTTACTCGTTCAATATGTCTTATAAATGGGATATTTGGACAGGTAAAGGCATACAGAAGAAAGATAATGTGAAGTCAACTGATATTTCCATCCACAAACCAAGGAATCCATTATGCAACCAGAAAACAAAACAAAAAAAAAAATGGAATACATTGTACTTTGCAGGCCTCAGATGGAATCAACACTACCAACACTTTTATTTCAGACTTTGAACATTCAGAACTGTGAGACATTAAATTTCTGTTGTCCAAACCATATATTCCTGCCACTATGTTATAGCAGTTTCAGAAAACTAACAAGGCTGTTTTATTATGTTTTATATAGCTTGTATCCACTTATACTGTTTGTTGGATTAGTTAAGAAAACATGTGAAGTCAGGCGTGGTGGCGTACACCTTTAATCCCAGCACTAGGGAGGCTGAGGTAGGAGGAGCATTATGAGTTTGAGGCCAGCTTGGGCTACAATGCAAGTGCAAGGCCAGCCTGAACTACACAGTGCGACCCTGCCTCCAAAAACCAGGCCAGGGGTTTGGCTCAGCGGCTTATGCGCCTGTCAGGCAGGCCAAGGTTGTGAATTCAATCCCCAGTGCCACAAAAACAAAAAACAAAAAACAAAACAAAACAAAACAAAAAAACCACACATATGAACTGAATATATGTCAATGCCATACCACTGAGCAACCACAAGTAACTAGTCAATTCATTAAAGAAACCAATAATGCAATGAAACTTATTATTGTATCAAACCTAGAGAAAAATATACTAATGAATTTCCCTTACATTCCATAGAGGCAAAGGAAAACCTTTATGATTAAAAGAGACACTAACTGAAAGTTTACTCATCATTTTTCCTGAGCCACAAGCTCCACATGTAGCATATGGAGTTATGTGTAGTGTCTTTCTAACTTCTGTGTCCATAGGCCTAGTAAAAGAATCAGAATAGACTTAAACTAGTGAGTGATCTGTCTCAGTATAGCAAATAGCTTACTGAATCATGAGGAGGACTAGAAAATAAACTTTAGGTTGAACAGCTAGTAACTAATCCTAAAGATGTACTACAGAACAAGATAACAGAGAGTTGTCTCTTCTCTAATTAGGCAGGTAGCAGCTTTGGTTCCCCATCAGTGCTGCTGCAAATGAGTGAAAATCGTTGGCAGCAGTGGCAGCTTCAGAAACAGCATGTCTGCCACACGCTGCACAGTGAAATCTGTGCCACACACTCTACCTCTCAGCATCCACCACTGGCTGACGAGATGCTGAGTTCCCTGCAGATGCCTCCACAGAAACACCACACACCCGTCAATGTGATTCTTGGCAGTACAGAATTCCCGGGGAAGAGACATTTCTCAGAACATATGAGATTCACTGAATCTAAATCACATTGAGACTCCTGGTTGTAAAGGAATCTTGAAAATGTGGGCTGTGGTTCTCTATATTGTGCTGCTCAACAAAGCCCAGTAAGAGTGGAGTGGCACAGTGTTGACCACTAATCCACTACACCTACCAGGTAACCTGTCATGTTGGTTTATTATGAAAGCAACGTAGGTACCTGGTGCAACTTCTAGTCCATACTCTTCATTGCCGCTTCCAGAGTACTAGCCTCCCTCCCTCCTGAAACTCTTCGATTTTAGATTCTCCACTCTCAAGCTACACTGCCAAATGCCCTTTCTTTATCAATGCAGTTTGCAGGTTCCTAACAGACGTGAGTACATGGATCATCACCTCTTTCGTATTTTTAATCAAAACCCTGCTTGATTCTATATCAATGCAGAAAAATCTTGACTTCTTTTTTTTGTTAATTTGGTCATCAATCATCTATCAGCTATCTACTTTCAAGGTTAAATCCATATTCTGTTACTAACAATAACTGTACCCTAATTCCCATGGTCACATTTTTAAACATCTCATTGTCTACTATCTTCAATATTTTTACATACTCACTCAGGTAGTAAACGTTCAGCAAATCTTCAACGATTCATACCTACCTGCAAACTATCCTTTCATTCTTTCTCCTGTCCTCAAAACCCCAGATATTCAGTTTAGATACTGTGACCCATTATTATTATTACTCTCGTGTAGATATCTTAATGGCAATTGGCATCTTTTTTCTCTATAGCACTCACTAAACCACTTTCCCTGCCTTTGGATTTTCCATAATTTTGTGTCTATCTATCATGTGTAATTATCTCCCTCCCTACTTGACTGTGATTTCCATGAGGGTAAAGCTCTTGTTCACTATTATTCCTCACAATATGAGACAGTGACTGATGTGAAGTAAAAACTCGAAAAACATTTATTAAGTTACTAAGATAAGAACCTCATAACAATTTTTTTCTTTTTTTTCAATGCCGGAGATCGAATTCACAACCTTGCACCTGCCTGCCTGGTACTTAAGCCACTAAGCCAAACTCTAGACCCTAGTTGTTTTGAGACAGGGTTGCACTTCAGGCCAGGCTTGCACTCATGTTGTAGCCCAAGCCAGCCTTGAACTCACAATGCTCCACCTACCTCAGCCTCTGGAGTGCTGGGATTAAAGTCGTAAGCCACTACGCCTGGCTAATAATTTTTAATTTAGATACAATACTGCTTGTCATGTTAGATTGCTCTAATTTTATACTGAATAAATGAATCAAACAGAATAAACAATCAAATATCATGAGAAGCTTTAAAATTATTTGCTCTACATATTAAAAGTAAATGAAAAAGTTAACTTCATAAAGTCAACAATGCACAATAAATACAAAAGTATTCTAACCTATGTTACGTCATACTTTTAAAATGTTCACTTTTAATTTTATCTCATAAAATTTCCCACATTTTTCTTTGAAATTGCCTCAATTAAAATAACAATGCAATTTTTAAAAATTAAAAATATCTGCACTTCCTAATTGAATAAATCTTAAATTGCCCAATTAAACTAACTATAGGTCATATTAATGTTGTACTGAAACTCTGATTATCTTCAAATTGATTCCACTCTTTTCAATCTGTCTTTAAGGAAGAAAATTAAATGGCTTGAAAATATTTTAAGATTCATTTTAATGATGCCATTCAGCAGCCATAATGCAGTCTCCAAATTATTAATTACATCAGTTAAATCAACCATGACACTCTATTAATAGGAAACGGAGAAGAAAATTAAATTAGTAAAAACTATTTAAACTGATTAGCTAATTATAGAGAAATCTACATTACATAAGCATGCACTAGAAGAGTCTGTAGAGATCCCCTTTCAAGCATGCAACTTTGATTATTTACAATGACATAGCTTTCATTGCTATAACGAACCATCTAGGGATCTATGATATATCAGATGGCATGAAATTATGTACTTAAAACTATGTCTTAAGTCCTGTGTAATTAGCATACTGCTATGACCTGCACAATATTTAACTGTTTAAGCATATTACACAAAATGATATCTAGAGCTCAGCATAATGAGACTGATGAGAGATTAGTTTTAAAACAGAAATTTTTGAGTTTATGCATTTTTCATTCTTCAGAGTATGCTTTTTCCTTCTCCATTTTTTTCCTTCCTTAAAATAAATAATTCGTGGTCACTTAATATATGCCAGTCACTTAGACAAGTTTGGTCAAATAAGACGGGACAGACAAAGTGACTGAGATCCAAAAGACAGGGAATAGTCAGTCAAGAGGGTAGATATAAGGGAGAAGGTTCACAGATGTTAATGAGCTTTCCTGAAAGTACCAACACACATTTACTGTAGTGGGAAAAATGTGGTACATTCTAAGAGTCTGTGTGCTGAGGTCAGAATGAATGACAGTAAATATGTCAAGAGAAGAAAGACATTAAGCAAGAAAGAGTCACCCTATGCAGGGACTGATAGCTCAAGTAGTCAGTATGGATTCTGTTGGAAGTACAAAGGGAGCTCATTCTGAGTGGGGAAAGGTAGATGGTGGAGTGTCACCTGACCCGAATATTGTGAAAGAGAATAGAAACGTCCTTCTACTTCCATGTCCTACTATAGATAAAGCACTAGAGAATCACAAATATCTAAAATCAGGGTACTTGTTTTATAAAAGAGAGGTGCTAACTAGCCACAGAAGAATTACTGGACTATAATCTATGATTAGAAGTAGTAGAAAGTAATGCATTCCTAACACTTTTGAGAAATTAAAGGAGTCACCAAAATGAAAATGTGGTCCACTGATCACTAACTAAAGATCAAAATGAATTTTGAACTTTCTGCATACCCTGCATAACAGTGCCTCATACATTTCTCTTACTCTGGTAAAAGTGGTGGGTGGCATTCTGACATGTATTTTTCATCTAATTGAGTAAACGGGTTTATGCTGATATTTAGTAAATATCAATTTCTTGCAAAAGATCCAGAAAATTGCAGGTATGTACAATATATTGTCCACTGCGACAAGCACAGTTTATATGTGCAATAAGTGCTACTATTACTACTTTATTGATTGAAGTTCAATTTTGAAGGGTAATAAAGCATTAAAATTGATTTTGAGATAATAGTCTTTTATCAAAATTACTATAAGTTTTGATACAAAAGTAAGTTTTCTTACATTAAAAAGAAATTAAGGGCTGGGAGTTAGCTCAGCAGTTCAAGCACTGGCCTGGTAAATGCGAGGTCATGAGTTTGATCCCCAGTATCAAAAAAAAAAAAAAAAAAAAAAAAAAAAAAAAAAAAAAAAAAAAAAAAAAAAAAAAAAAAAAAAAAAAAAAAAAAAAAAAAAAGAAAAAAGAAAGAAAGAAATTAAATTACATCCAAGATTGCTCATCTGTATTATGGACTTTACATAAATACTGTTATGTACATATAACAGAAAAAATTAATTTTTAAAGTTATTCTAGCCTAATGTAATCAAATGATACATTTATCTAGTGGAGCAAATAAGAGTAAAAATATTTAAATGTTTCCTGAAAGCTTTTTGAAAATATTGAATCTATAAATTTGAAAGAAAAAATCTACAGGAAATGATATTGGACTGGAAAACATTTTAAAGCTAGTTATCTAATGATTTCAAAATAATATATTGCACACTATATTTTTCTTGATTCCAAATTCTACACCTTACCAAGGAATGAATAATCATTCTTGCACATACACAAATTTCTGCTTATTTAGAAGTAGTGGTACATTTAAAGTGTGGAATTTATACATACAAGAAAAATTTGAGTCAGCTTTATATGTCTTATTTGTTTAGAAAGATATAGTGCATCAAATGAGTATTATATTTATTTGAAGACCAGCTCAGAAAAAAAGTTTTAAAAGTTTTCATACAGAATTAATGGATATAAAAACTTGAAACAATCAGTACCATATCTCTGTATGTGTACCATACCTTTACTAATATTTCTGAAAGAAAAACCATATGCACTTACTGCCTCCAGGATTCTCCTATACTTCAGTCCTGCAATCCTTTCCATATAGTACCACAAGACTTGTCCTCTAAAAGTTACAGTCCTCACACTAAGGATGGCTGCCTCATTTCACCCCACTTTAAAGTAACTGCCTCTCATCCACATATCTTTATCAGAAGTAAGTAGCTACGTCAACTACTTTGTTTTTTCACGGAATGCCTTTCAACTTCCTTGCTTTGACTGAAACTTAGTTCTATTTATATATTTTTTTTATTTTGAAGAGAAAAAAACAGAAAAATCAAGAAGCAAACAAAAAAAAACAACAAAAGCAAAATAACAACAAGAATGAAAACAATGGTGATATAGGATTGCAAAACAAGAAGATAGGAATTTAACAGTGGGTGTTATAATGCACATTGCTATCCTCAAAGTAATTGCTCAGGCTACCAGATACAGGCATGTAAGATTGATCAAACAATAAAATTTCCCTATGAGTAGTTTGTTTTCCTTTTACTGTATCTATTATAACTTCTGGATCTTATTTTGGATGTACCATTCTCCTCTGACTCTCACTCATGGAGACAGTATTCTGTATTAGTTAAGATTGTAGCAGCTTCTGTCACAGAGAAACCTTGAGTCTCACAGAGGCTCTCTAATCAGTAAATGGAGGACTATGTTCTCCACACTCACCCAGGGACCCAGGGTGGTCGCGGTTCTTTCATCTTCACCATGTTGCTTCTAATTTGCTTGGAGAATCAACACTCATCTGATAGAGAGCTATATCGAATTTTTTTTAGTCTAGACCAGAAGCTAGTGTATGCTATTTTTGTCACTATTTCATTGACAATGTATTAGTCATGTGGTTGTCACAAACCACACACCTGTCATAAGACAGCTGATAATGAAAAGGAAGGATGGGACATAAACTATGACCCTGCAGGAAAAATGAAACAAAACAAAACAGAACAAAATTAGATCTTCTGTAGGGTTAACCAATCTTACAAATTCCTCCTTGCTTCATAAACAACAGAAACAGCAGTTTGCTAGCATTTTTTGATTGATAAATAGTTCCAGATTCCTTGGGAAACTTATAGAAGCCACACCTACTTACAATTACCCATGTGCAAAGTCTTACTCAGCATGTGCTTAACCATTCCTCAAATTTATCCTCCAGTTTGTTTACTCATCCATTGTAACATAAATGTGTCTTCAGATCTATATCTTCTGCTGCTCATATCAATGGAGATAGATAATTCACTTTCCACATAATCGTCATTTGAACATCTGAATTATTTTTTATTCTTAAAAACTACTCTTTCTCTCATCTTCATGCCTTTTGGAACTGCTACTTGCTTTAGCAGAAATCTGTTAGGGAGCCTTCTTTTCCACAGACCGAGGGTGGTATAAGAACTGTGTGCTGACCAAGAACTTATAATCTGCATCTATAATGTGAAGGAGCCTGATAAAGTGAAAATGTTCCACTTGCTTGAGTGAGATCTTAGTCTGAATTCTGCAACACCCTAACCCTTGCTGCACTCAAATGAACCATGGCCCCTAGTCCTCCTCTCTGTTCATTTAATCCCACAATGACTGTAACAAATTAGTTTCCACACATCTTCCAGAAACAGGGAAAAATAAAAATTTCAGGAAAATGCTAAGCTTTGACATTTTGAATTTTGAATCATTTTGTTACCTAGATGACCTTAGTCTCATTATCTTCCTAAAAGAACAACAATCTCGCTTGTTTTCCATTATTAAACTCTTATTTTACCCATGTCTGAAGACTTCTGCTGTGCCCATCAAGACTGTAGGGGTGTGAATGCCTTAATCTAAACTTCAGAAGAAGCCCTGGAGACCTTAGTGCTCAGGTCAAGAACTTCCATGGGTGTAGGGCTCTCACAGAGAGCTCTCACAGAGGTGGCACTGGCCCCTAACCTCAGACTAGTAGAGCCCACAGAATATAATTCTAGCCACAGAAGTCTTGCAAATGATCTCCACCCAGAAAAAATATGGGACTGGGTTGCCCAGCAAAGGATGATAAGAGATAAGATAAAATACATTAAAAAAAGAAAAGCTAAAGAGATGATCCTTTCATTCCATTGCTTCTAAACAGGACTTCTTGCCCCAGGAATCCTGGAGGACAAAGATTTTTATTGAACTTTAAAGCTTTCCATTTGCTAGGAACCTGTAATTAATTCCTTGTTTCTTTGTCTCTCTGTAGGATTAAAAATGTCTGTGTTTGGCTGTACCATCATTATATTTGGGAAGCACCTAACTTGTATGATTTTTAGGATTCACAATAGGAGAACAGTTTGCCTCAATGAATCATACATTGATTTTTACTAACACTCCATTCAGATGATATTCAGAGGAGACTTTAGATTTTTGAGTTGATGTTGGAATGAGTTAAAATTATTGGGGCTATTTGAATGAAATGATTGTATCTCATCTTTGAGAAGGGCAGGGGTAGAATACAATGATTTGAATGTATCCTCCTATAATTCATATTGGAAACTTTAACCCCAAGGCGATGATGCTAGGAGATGAAGTCTTTAGGAAGCAATTAGGTCATGAGAGTTTATGGCTCATGAATGAGATTAATTACTTATGAAAGAGGTCTGAGAAAGACATCACCCCTTCGACCGTGTGATGTTACTTTGAGGAGATAGTCATTTATGAACCAGAAAGCTGATGCTGACCAGATATTGAATTTGCTGGATCATTGATACTGAACTTAACAGTCTATAAAACGAGAGGAAAATATTTGTTGTCTATAAACTTCCAAATTTATGACATATTGTTATAGAAACCTAGATGGACCAATATACTTTCTTCATAATCTTCTAGCTCTTTAGACATAGTCGTTCTGGCTTCTTTAGGGGACAGGTTCAAGGTCATGACTGATTTTTTCCTTTCACATTTACTTTCTACATATCCATCCTTCCATCCCGGATCTGTGATGTTCTGCTACTCAAAAAATATGGCAAAGGAGACAAGATTTTTGCATATGAAATTAAGATCTAAAACCAGTTGATTTTAAGTTAATCAAAATGAATTTTATCTTGGGTGACTGTCCTAAATCAGGTGAAACACTTCAAAAACTTGAGTACACTTTGATATAAAAGAGACTCTCTTAATAGACTTAAAGGAAGTTTTATAGCTGCGTGTACTTTTAGGAGGTGGGGCCCAGGTAGAGGATATGGGTCACTGGGGATTGGTGGTACTTTTGCAGAGTGTATCTCTGCCTGGCTCTTCCCCTCACTTTCTCCTTCTGGTCACTATGATATTAAAGCTTTCTGCTGCCATGTTCCTCCACCATGTTTTTGCCTTGGCGTCTGTTGACCATGGACTAAATCCTTTAAAATTGTAAACCAAAATAAGCCTTTTTTCTTTAAATTGTGTACATCAGGTACTTCATCCCAGCAATAAGGAAGTCAAACTATATACATATTCACTATAGGTTTTGAGACTTTGAGCAGAAAACTTGGCTCAGTTATGTCCAGATCCATAAAACAAGGAAACTATGAGATAACATGTGTTACTTTAAAGTAGTTAAATGTGTGGTAATTTATTTCTCAGCACTAGAAAATTAATACAGATCTTGTACGTGTACTATCCTACTATAGAATACAAACTTGGTTATACTACTTGGTGTGTTAATAACGGCTACTGATTCATGTCATCTGGGTGAGACTTTGAGTTTCTTGAAGGCAAAAGTTAAATGTCATTTATAGAATTTGGTATTTTCTTGTTGGTTTAAATAGTATATATACAAATAAAATTCTTATAAACTTGCTGATTGTTCTTATATAAGAAATTTAGTCCTTGGTAAAAGGAGCAAAATAGGACAGTCAGTTTCTTCTAAAAATCTAGATATCAGGAATGGATATTACTAGTTCCTTCCCACACTTCTAAGTACTCAGATTTTAGGCTTCCTGTTTACCCCTCCTCCAATGCATACTAAGTAGTCTGAAGGACACTCTGAATCTCCTAAATTCAGGTAATTTTTTCGATTGAAGTAGCATTTTTACTCTTTAGTCTCATATATAAGCCCAACGACCTCAGTAAGCTCTTATTTGGAATACTGGAAATAGAAAATGTTCCTTCTCTTGCTAGCTGTGACTAAGGGATGCCTATGCCCCTGATTATGAGGAGAGCCAATTTATGGCAGTGAATTTGTCTTTTGAAGGGATAAAGATAAATTTATGGAGCAGGGAGCACCAAGACAGAAAAATAAATATGTTTTTAGTGATATTCCTGAAGAACCATGTTTTATTGTTGAATTTGAGTTACCAGCAAAACGTCATGATTTTAATGCCAGTATTAGTTGAAATTCTCTTCCTATAACATTAAGTTCTAACTGATCTAATTTCTTAAAACTTTATTCTCAAAGCATCATTAGAACTCAATATAAAGTAAATATTTGGTTATTTAATTTTTGTTTGTTGCCAGTATGTCAAAAAAGGAATTGACAAATTTGACATTTTGGTAACACATTATTAGTAAGTAATAAAAACAGATAACTATGACTTTTTAAGTGTAATATTGATTTATCAAACTAAAAGACACGAATTTTTGTTTTAAAATATTTACATTATAAAATTTTTTAATGATGTTTATCTCTACCTCCTCAACTCAAACGGTACTGGGAGGTTGGTATATATAACATTGATGGCCATTTTAATTGACAGATGTAATTACTCATATTTTGGAAATCCAAATACAAAATTATACCTATGCTTCTAGATGGACGTGTAACCTAAAAGTTTAAATAAATTATTGCTCAACAAAATAATTTAAATTAGAATTTGATCAGAACCAAGGCTATGGCACAATGATGTAATTAGTAAGAATTCTGTCGATTTTATAAATTGATGGTGGTAAAGAGGATTAAGGTTGGAAATAAAATGCAATTTATATGATTATAATTATTTTGTCTAATTTATTTTTTGAAATACGTAATTTTCTTTTTAAGAATAAGGCTCATGAACATGATTTTAATCGGTATCTATACTGTGCAAGCAGCCACCGAAAAGACCAAGAAACTGGGACTGACCATGATATATCATTTCTTTTCTTTCCTCACTGGAGACTTCTCATGGTGCTCCAGTTTCAACTATTCTATAAAGCACATGAATAATTATCTAACCTTCTATTTGTCATCACCCCATTTTTTTCTTTTCCTTAAAATAAAATTACTTGAAAAGTACTCTTTACTCCATTGTATTTACACTGACTCTTACTAGTCTCTTTCAAAAGCTCCTAACTAAAATCATCTTGGCAATATCCATGGTACACATACCCCAATTCAAACACAAATCTTTGCTTTCCATTTTTTTTTTTTTGAGTTTTTGTCCAAATGAAAATTCTAGGATAAGCCTTCCTTTATGGTTCCAGTATGCTATGCTTTATTTTTCTTTAGTGTCTAATGACTATCTGGTACACTTGAAAAAATACATATATTATTATATGTTTCTAGTGAACAGAATGGATGTATTGTTTCCCTCAAAAACTCATATGGAACCCTGCCCCTAACATGATGGTATTAGGAGATGAGGTATTTGGGACATAATTAGAATTAGATGAAGACATGAGGAGGAGGCCCCATAAATGTGATAAGAATACTGAGAAAGCTTGCTTCCTGATTACCATGTGACATTAAAACAAGAAAGTACTGTGTATAAATAAGAATCTGTGGGCCCTCAATAGGTGCCACCTTGATCTTGGACTTCCTAGAATCTAGAACTATAAAATAAGTTTCTGTTGTTTATAAGTCACCCAGTTTATCAATCCTTATTGAAGCAGTCCAAAAGTAGTAATATAATGTTTATTCCCATCGCTAATCTCTACTACTAGAATGTAAGCTACATGAAAGATTACCTTTTATTTCTTTTATTCTCTTCAGTATCCCTATTCCTAGAACAGAGCTTGGTCCTTAGTAAATGCTTATTAGTGTTTTATTGAAAGTATGAGGAAGCACCAAGAATCAGGGGAGCAAAAACAGCTGCATGGATAGACAGAGCATGTAAGGGTGCATTTTAAAGCAGACAGGTCAATGGAGAGCCATTAAGAATCCAGATAGTTATGTGACCAAGAGGGATTCAGAAGTTCAACAACATTTAGATAAGAAGCAGAGGAAAATAGCAGCCCTTACAGAAATAACTAAAGCAACAGCATTCTACTAGAGAAAATGTCCATGCAAACTTTGTAAATTCTAGAGACAGCATTTGTTTTTAACTGAGCTGATTTACAAGTGGAAACAGGAAAACGTAACTTCTAAGTCTAAGGTGACATAAAAGAAGCTATAAGGGGAGGAAATCTGAATTTCATTCCAATTTCTGAGTGTGCACTTGTTTAGTCATAAGTAGTGGGACTTTGTAATTGTTTGTGATCACAAAATGTAATTTAGGCTCGTAAATTGGTACATAAATAAATATGAAAACAGAAAGAAAAAAAAAACACCAGTAATTGAGACAATCTATGAAAAGTGTCATTAGAAACATCTCCATAGCAACATCAGAATAATTATCACTATAATCAGCAGTAGAGGAAATGTGCTAAAGCCAAGATTTTTTTTTTTTTGAGAAACATGAAACTGCAGTGCTCACCCACACAACAGGATTAAAAGCAGGAACAATGACAGAAAATTCTATTTTATGTACAAGACAGTCACTGAGCACTATACAATTATTTAAAACCAATGAGCGTGAAAAAATATTTTATAAACAATTAGGAAGAAAGATAATTGTGGTGTTTTTCAGTGTCAGTAAAATGTAGCATATTCCAATTTGGAATTATTTTTCTAAAATTAACACATTGCAGCTAGAGTCCCAGTTGCAGAAGAAATTCAAGCTCAAATCAAACATCTTAATTTGTATCTCATTAATAAAGCTGTTTTCTCAAAATTAGTATAATTCTTTTGGAACCAAGAAAGACACAGACTAACAGGGAAAAGGTGTCAGAAGAAAAGATCGAGCTGATAAACAAAATGCCAACTCTTTATTTTAATGAACTACATTAAAAAAGAAAATACTAGGAAAATTTCTTTATGTTAAATAAAGAAGTCATGAAATGTAAAAATGAAGCTACCATCAATTTCTTTAAGTAATCAAAAAAGACAATTGAGATTATTTGCAGATATCTCATTCGCCTTTCCAGTATTAAATGAAGTGATATTTTTTCTTGAATAGTTACTTTTTGAATAATTTTGAATATTTCTGCCTTTCCAGTACTAAATGATGGAGTGATATTTTTTCTTGAATATTTATTTTTTGAATATTTTTCTTGAATATTTATTATTTTAAATATTTTATTGTCCTGCTATTTTCAAATTAATAAACCTAATGTTTAAATGTATATTACACAATTCTTGAATCATGGTTAATGACAATTCCCCTGGTCAAATATAACTGATCACTTCTTTGTTCATGGTCCACATACTAAAGGTGGTTTCCAAACTTTTAAATGCTTGAAAACAAATAAAAATCATGTGAAAAATAGGTGGATATTATGAGGAATTCAAATTTCAGTAGCCATAAATAGAGCTTTATTAGAATGTAGCCGTGGTCACACATGTCTTGTGCTGTCTGTGATGGTTTTTGAACCACAATAGCAAAGCTGAGTAGTCTCAGCATAGATTCTCTGACTTTCCAAAACCCCAAACATTAACAATCTGCATCTTTACAGAAAATTTTGTGAACTACTACTGCATTTCACAAAGCTATGAGAGACAGATATTCAGAATGCAAATGAATGCAACTTTATTATCCAGAAGATTTAGTACTTCAAATGGGAAGAAAATTAAGAAGGCAGAATTCTGTCTCACCAGAAGGTGAAAAGAATTTAAATATGTATGAGCCTAAAACATGTAATCTCCGCCTCTGGGGAGGTTGAGACAGGAGTATGGCAAATCTGAGGTCAGCCTGGGCAATTTAGCAAGATCCTGTCTTAAAATGTAAAAATTTAAAAAAGAGCTGGAGGGAGATGCAGCTCAGTTGTAGAGCACCCCTGGGTTTCATCTCTAGTGCACACATTTTTTAAAAAAATGTCAAATCAAAGCAAGTGATACAGAAGCTAGGTGAGGGATGTAGGACTTCATGAAGAAACCAGGATTATGGAACCTGTGAGCTACAAAGCTAGAAGAGCAATTTTAAAAATCAGTTTGTATGTTTTAAAAGGGGGCAACAGTAAAGGCAAGAAAAAAATCACTCAGAACATCAGTAGTTCTGCATCTGCTCAACCACAATTTAGTGAGTTTAGTCAGCTGAAAAGGGCAGTGTCTCCATTCTAGCAAACACTAAGGCATAAGCACAGAATAAGCCTAGGAAAACGTTAAAATTAAGAGACAAGAGGATAAAAAATACCCACGTCCTGTTAATGTATTTGTTTATGAAGAAATCACTTCATATTTGAATATTACATACATATAATATTTTTAGACATTGTACCTTTAATGAATAAAAGTCAGCTTTATTCTAAATTTACAGTGTACTGCTGAGTAAATAGCTTAGCATTGTGACTGTACATGAAAATCTCACTGTATTATTTGCAATATTAAATTATTTAAGAATTTAAGCTTTGATATATTAGACTTACAAAGTTTAAGGGTAAATACAGTTTGAATAGTTATAATGTGTCTGAAATTCAGTTTTGCATCCCATATTCCTGATAGAAGACCATGTTCTTGCCCTTCAGAAAACCATAAAATAGTGAAGGAGACACACAGTTAAATAACAAAATGGGCTAGACATATGATGATAGTATAAACAGCATGTGCCATGAAATCGTAGAAAAAAGAAATCAAACCTAGCATTGCAAGATGAAGAGGACTTAGAGTAAATCAAAGCATGAGTAAGATTTTGAATAAAAATCAAGACTCTCTAGGCTATTAATGGCTCACTTTTATTCAAATTCTGTAAGAATAAACAACAGAAATTATGATGAGAAAGAGGTTGACAGTAATTAGCTACCAACAAGTGATGTGGAAGAAGCAGATACTGGCTTGTGGGAATGTAGCAAAATATAACCTAAGAAGGAAGACCAGTGTTCCCAGGAACTTTTGTAAGATATGTGAATGAAAAACAGGTTTTTTCATAACTAGAATAGAGAGAGGTTCTAAAAAGGTGTGCTGTCGTTGTTGGTTTTGCTTTAGTTTTATTAATTTATTCATTTATTTATTTTCTTTTGCGGCACCAAAGATCGAACTCACAACCTTGCGCCTGACAGAGAGGTGCTTAAGCCACTGAGCCAAATTCCTAGACCTAGTTTTTTGCGGCAGGGTCGCACTATGTAGCTCAGACCAATCTTGTGCTCACGTTGTAGCCCAAGTCGGGCCTCGAAGTCACAACGCTCCGCATACCTCAGCCTCCCAAGTGCTGGTATTAAAGGCGTGCACCACCACGCCGGGCTTGCTTTTGTTTTATTTAAACAAGCAAAAAACTAAGGTGGGAATTCTAAAATACAGTAAAACTTGAAGTAAAATAATGACTTGAAAGGCTGGAGTAGTAACAGCACTGGTAATTAACAATGAGAAGAATAGAATCTGAAAGTACAAAGCAAAAATGAACTCTATTAAATAACTTTTATAAAAATTGATAATTGCATAAATATTAATTAGGAAATGAATGCAATGGACACATTTCCTTATACAGAAACTGCTCAGTTCCTCAAGGGTCAACTTAGCTTCATACAAGTATGTTTTCCTATTCACAACATTTGGTTACCGTTAGTAGAATCGAAATTGTCTTCTAAAATAAAAGCAGGAGGCTGAGGTAGGAGGAGCATTGTGAGTTTGAGGCCGGCTTGGGCTACAACTCGAGTGCAAGGCCACCCTGAGCTACCTAGTGCGACCCTGCCTCAAAAAACCAGGGCTGGGAGTTTGGCTCAGTGGATTAAGTACCTGCCTGGCAGGCGTGAGGTTGTGAGTTCGATCCCCAGTTGCCCTAAAAAAGTAAAACAAAATAAAATGAAGTAAAAGCAGGTTAGGTATTTGCTGGACAGAAACTTATGATTTAAGTAGCCTAGCTCTAACAGATAAGTTAATGAAATCAAATTAGAGATTTGTAAATTATTACTAGTGAGCTATAGACTTCACAGCTGGAAAATTATGAAGCTTTGAATTCTGGGGTGGATATTTTCAGACTTATGCAAGTTGATGACTAACCCAACTGTAAAGAAAAGAGGATAGAACATACAATAGAAATGGAAGTGAGATAAAAATGGTGTAGTCCCTGAGTGATGGTCAGAATGGCTCTGCTCCTAGTGTCTTGTGAGCTGTCATAATTTTAAATAGTTCTTTTGCTACAATCATGGTGTCTTAGTTATCTCTTTTGTTGATGAGATACAATTCTTGACACTCCCAAGTCAAAGCAGAAAAGGTTTTTTGTAACTCACAGTTTGTAGAGGTTTCTGTTCATGGTTGGCTGGCTCTAAGGCAGGGTGGCAAGGCAGAGAGGCATCACAGAGGAGAAATAGACCATGGCAGGCAGAAAGCTGCAACTAATGAAGAAGCAGCAAGAAAGGACAGCAGCCCTGTTTGTGTCCCTTACAGTCTATCTGGGCTACACACCCTTGGGGTAGGTAGCACTCACAGCCAGGGTGAGCCTACCCAGAACTATGGCAAACCAATCAGTGGACTAATTTAGTAATTGCACACATCAATCCCATTATCACACACTTAATCCCTTTATCAAACACTGTAGATCAGCCACCTCTGAAAAGCCACACATATGACCACATAAGGCTTTTGGGGATGGGGTGACATCTACACACAAATCATAATACCCTGTATTTTGTGAAACTCTTTCAAATCTGTGTAACTAATATGCCCTCTTACTGATCTAGCTCATATGTATTCTGTTACTTACAAAAGCATCACTTATTAAACAGATAAAATACCAGGTAGTTAGCATTTTTTTAACTCTATTTATTAAAGAAAGTTATACAGTTTTTCTTTGAATATCTTCAATTGTCAGAAGCATAACTTTTTTGATGTAGCTTATTCTAAGAATTTTAGGCATTAAAATATTAACTAGTTCTTTATATTATGGTAAAATCTATCTTGAACTTCATTTTATTTTTTAACAAGAGCTGTGCCTTTTGTTTCATTATTCTCATCCTTTAATCTCCTCTTTGGTGGTGTCTAGAAGTGTTTTTAAGATTATTATTTAAATTTCTATCTCTCTCACCATGGAACTGAAGGTTTCTCCCTGACAGACATAGCTGGTTTATCTCAACTAAGATCTAATCATCAGTTGTCAAATACCACTTAACAGTTTTCTATAGTTAGTGTATCTCTCCCATATCTAATTTCAGTCAAAATTTACCTGAAATTCCAACTTCATGTCATAATATTGGTATAAAATGGCATCAAATGGCATTTAAGTTTCTGAGCAAGGGAGAGAGTTTAGTTTCATATCTAGTATTATCAATACCTGGGCAAAGTAAAGGAATTTAATAAAATACAACAATAATTTTTGATGAAAAGAACATTGGGTAAAACATTCAAAATATACTTATTTAATCACATATATTACTGTTATAAGAATGATCATATTATTTTAACATTGAAAAGATAGTTTATATAGGTGCCAATTTTCTGCAAAATAAATTATGAATCTAAGATCTATAAAAATTATTTAACGCATTTTAAAATTTCTGCATGTGCTCAATATCCTTATGTCTTCTTTAGGCCTAGATAGGTAAAACCAAGTACAACACCTCAGACCTCAATGTAGTTGAAAAAAGTGTTGGCAAACTATAATGAGTTGAAAAATTTCCATAATGATTTTCCTCTACTTAGAACCTGTCAAAATTTATGAACCTTTTGGGGCAAGAGCTAAAGTTCAGTGTAAAACCTCCTCTGAATTAGAAATAGAATATACAAGTAAAAACAAAAATTAGGCTTATCTGTCACAGACAACTGAGTTAGATAGAAATATTATAGACTGTCAGACAGGTCTAGGCCCTCAAAGGAACCAGCTCAGAAGACCAGATAGCTTACGACTGTGGGGGAGATAGACACCTCTTGCTTTAGACCAGACTGCAAGACAAAAGATCAAACAAATACACCCACATTCCAAGGATTGATATTCTAAGTAGTTCTCTATCACCCTGAGGAAGCCAGGAGTCACCATCCCAAGCCCCTACAGGAAGAGTCACTATTCTTTACACATGCCTTCTTGTTACATGACTGCTTGCTATGTGACTGGCTTCTCCATTTGTCCCAAATGTAATCAATTTTACCTGAGCAATTAATCTTACTGGTTGATCATAGTTTTGTACCACCTCATGCCCGCCTGCCTTGCAAGTTCCATGTTTTCCCCACTTTAGACCTGCCTCACTTTGTGGTTTTACTCTATAAAATTCCTGGAAAACATAGAATCTTTGGCAACCCACTTGGGACCCTTTCTGTCTCTCAGACAGAAGCTTTCTTTCACTCAATAAATATATTCTGCTCTTAACCTCTGTTGCTCCTAAAATTCATTCTTCAATTTTAGAGAAACTCATATTAAACATCTAGTAGGTTGGGAGTTTCATTCCCCTATATCATATCGAGATCCTTTTTTATTATAGTTGCTCCTAATTTCCTTGTTTGGGAGAGGGGTCATTTTCCTATGCTAGTTATCTTTGCATAGTAACATTATATTTATATTTCAATCATTATTTCTTTGCTGAACCTTGTACTAAGTAGAAAAAAGAACACAATAAAACAACCCAGTTTTCCAGCACATTTTCCCATCTTGGAAATGAAATAATTCCTTTTCTCCATTTCATGAAAGTCATGAGAAGACCTTGAGCACTAAATTTATTGTGTTTCAATCTTAATTTGAAAATTCATAACAAGACAGACATCTAAGAGAGATAAAAACTTTCCTGGAAACAACCAAAGCAGAGTTTATATACTTTAAGAACCAAAGCTGGATAGACAGTCCATTCTGTCAGAAAAAAAAGCAGAAAAAAATAACTAATTCTCAAAGACACTTTCAGGAGCAGAGGAAGGAAGCCAGAAGATGAGAGGAAAAGGATGGTAAAAGATGATATAAAGACAACTTGCTCCCTGCTCAATATTGAAATGCTAGAGAAGTAGATGGAATGATTTGAAAGATTCAGGTGGACTAGAGAAAATAATAATTTGGGCAAATTTCATATTTTTTTTTTCTGTGAAATCTTGGTAAGCTTGAAGGCTCGCGTCCCAACTTCCACATATACTATGGTTGCCATGGCCCAAAAAGGTAATATTTCAGGTTGTTTAGGACCTAACAGTGGACCTGAGAGCAGTCTCCACAGTTCTGGTGCACTACAGCCTGGAGTGTGAAATATATGGTTGAAATTCTCAAGGTAATGGATAGCAAAATCTGAGAAGCTTTGAAGTAAAGAACTCTGAGAATGCTGGTAGATCTTAGGAGGACTAGGTTCAGAATAAGAGGGCCTTGAAATTGGGAGTTTTCGACTATTAGCAAAGGTAAGATGTACGGTCACTAGCACTGCATGCCAGACACTGTTCCACTGACCAGGTGGGACCACCCATACCTCAGTGGACACCAGCTCTTGGTACTCAAAGCCTTGAAAGGTAAAAATTCACTCTACCAGACGTCATGAGAGAAGGTGAGACACCTGAAAGAAGAACATCTAACAATATCATAAAAACCTCTGAGTATCCCACTATCTTTCGGATACTATATTGACAAGGAGCAAACGAAAATAAAAAGTTCATGGAATTGTAGATAGATACCTACTATCCTAAAAAACAAAACAAAACAAAAACTGGGAAGTGAAATCTCTTTAAGACACTCATATATTGTTTTATGTGAGAAAATGAAAGTTCAAAGAATGAGGAGAGATTCACTATAGAAAATATAGAAATCAATAACACATTTTATATTTAGGAATTATGTGAAAATTATAACTTAAAAAATTATAATTTGAAAATCTCCTTTCTTCATGTGACCTTTGTTGTAACGAAGTACAAATCTACCTTCCCAATATGAAACCGGAAGAGAATACAAGGTTATAGTTGGGAAAAATACTTTTGCAGACTGTACCATTAGCCACTTCAAGAAGTCAAGTAGAACATCAAAAAAATACCAAGCCATATTTTTAACTTTGTTCCTCAAGTTCATTTTCACACATCATTAAATCTAAGTCTTCCATGAAAATATGAGTGCTATAAACAGTCAACAAGTAGTAAGTGCAGAATACGCTAGAAGAATTATAAAAGCACTTCAAATTCACCAGCAATTGCAACAAATGCTATTTACTTCCTTATCAGATTAACTGAAGATTACCACAAAACAAGCTAATTATATCATCTATTTTCCATAGTAAACAGAGTGATCCTCACTGGCTCAGCATAGTATATAAATATTATTCTATCATTCTCAATGATTTTTAGTTTTGCATATCACCTATTCTTTTTTCACAATCTTAGTTTCTTGTTGTGCTTTACAAATATTTTGATTTCCAAACAACTAAAATTCCATGCTAAAAAAAATCATAGCAATCTTATTTTTGATTTTAGCTCAAGAGAGCTCTTATTCCCCTCATAATTGCTTTATCAGAGAAAGATGAACATCAAATGCTAACCCTTAATCTAAAATTCAGATGTTTTAAATTTTTTATTAAAATAATCAAATGGTTCAGTTTCTTTAAGGAATAACCAGAAATATGAATTATAAATCAGCTACTTCAGATTATGCAATTAATAATAAATACATATATTCAGTGTATTTTAAATTACCCTGTGTAGACATATTTATTTACAGTCACATGCTGCATGAAATTGCTTTATAAAACCATGCATTGCTAATATGATGTGGTGATATACTGTATTGTATATCACCTACCGACACTGTGGCATCTTTTTGTGATTACAACTTGTAGTGCTCATGCAACGAAAAAAATCACACTCTTCAGAATGTATCCTCATTGTTTAGTGATAAATGATTCTGTGTGTGTGTTTGTGTGTGCACGCACTTATGTGTATTGAAGTTTAGAAACAAAGTAAAATACTTTTATTTTCAGAAAATTTCCACTGAGGGGTAGTGGTCAGGGGATTGGTGGAGAATTTTTTTTTAATTTGTTTGTTTTAGGTTAACATAGATATAAAAGGAGGCTGTATTTCCAATACACTATGACTCATGTGAAAGTTAAACATTTTTTAAAATCATGATAATTTTCCTTCCAGTTCCTAATAAGTTTATACTTTTATGTTAGTAAATATTAATTTATTGTGTACATACGGTTTATAGAACAAAATAGATTCCCAAAATTTGAGTGAAAAGAAGAAGTGGCAGGGCCGGGCCTAAATGCCCTGTGGCATAAGAGCCTCCTGCCAAGTGCGAGGTTATGAATTCGATATTCAGCACCAAAATGAATAAATAAATAAATAAATAATAAAAAAATAAAAGAAGAAGGGGAAAGAATGTCAAAAAGTAAAATATATAAATACAAGCATCTTGAATGAAGAATTTAAATGTCCATGTATTCGTATATATGGGGAAGGAAAAATGTAAACCAAAAGAGTTGTAGGGAAATCATGCAACAAAAGGTAATTTTTTTGTGAGATTTATGGTTCTAAATAATCTGTGCTGGGAAATTTTTACAGGATATGAATTTTAGTATTTAAACATTTGCCTGACTTTTCTCATTATTTTGTACCTCTCCCTTTACTGTTTTATTTATAAGAATAAAGATAGCTAGGAAAACTGCTTATTGATATGTGCTTATCTGAGAGAGGGAGGAGGAGAGAGAGAGACAAAGACAGAAACAGAGAGTGACAGAATTCAAAGAGGTAAGAAAGGAAGAAAGAAACAATGTAGAAATAAGTACAACTGATGGTATCCAAAAATGACTTCTTTGGCCCCAAAATGCCATGAACTTGGGTTTCCTCTTGCCCCATATACCAAAGTGTCGTGGACAATCTACTCATCTGACCCCAAACCTTGAGATTCCTCCACCGCCTACTGAAAACTTAGATGATTTATCCTACTCTTAATCCACCTGTACTAGAGTACTGTTCACAGTGTTTTATGAGTATGTTCATGCTAGACTATGAGTTCTTTTAAGACCCAGTTCAGCACCTGACTGTGAAGAGCTTCAGTGAGACTAAGCAAACTCAAAATCGGCCCCTGTGCCCCACCAGTGCTTCAGTGGATCAGGAACTAGAGGGTGGGGCCTCGAAATTTCTGCTTTAGTAATCATTTCAAGTGATTGTTACGAAAGCTAAAGGTTTTTCAGAGGGACAGTTGGATTTGGGTTAAAAGTGGAAGAATCTGCATTGATTCTTTTAAATATTAATAAACACTAATTGAGCCTCTATGAAGAGCTCTGCTATGAGATTGGTAGTAAGGATCACACACTGAAGCACCAAAGAAGAGTCTACTTCAATTTGTGCCTTCACATATTTCTATGTTCCTTATTTCCCCATTTCTCTTGCTGATTGGCCTGATCGATTGGAATAATTATTTCCCCAGGTTGATTTCACTTACCTCAATTTTTTCCATTAAATCTGATTAAAGAAACATTGTTAATTAAAGTTGTAAACATCCAAAAATAACTAGCATTTCAAACAAGGTGGTTATTTACCCAAATGGATGCCTACAATGTGTGGGAAGAAAGAAAAGGTAGAAAGAAAGAAAGAAAAAAGAAAGAAAGAAAGAAAGAAAGAAAGAAAGAAAGAAAGAAAGAACGAGCAAGAGAATTGCTTATTTGAGTTATAGCCTGTACTTCTCACCACCCTCTACTCCTGCCTTATCAGAATAAATAAAATGACAGCTTATATGAGAACTAAAATCACAGACATGAGGAAGAATACATGACTAATAGACTTTCTTAAATTTTGTTTAATATTCAAGGAAGATAAAAAGATTTATGACAAGATTCATCACCTGAGAGTAGAAAGAACTGTGCTAGATAACAATCTGATGACTAGTTTGCAAAAAGTGATACAACTTTTCAGGCTTATGCATGCAGCAAAAATGTGTACAACTAGAAAGCCTCATGAGAGCTAGAATTGATTGGTCTCTCATTCATGAAAACGTTTCGTCAAACCAAAAATTAAGGAAAGATAGATTTGGTATGTTGATAGAAAGGAAAAGTCACCTTATTAAAGGAAGGAATTTTAGAACAGAGAGAATTTATCAATCTTCACTTTAAAAGTATTGGTTTAGTCTCCTCATTTTTCAGTCTTTTGGTTCTCTTAGATATGATAAAGCTCAAGTGTTTTACCTCAAGCCTGTAAAACTGTGCCTTTGACCTAGAGACCTTATAATCTTACACATTACTGAAAGTACTTTTCTCCCTTACACACATAAATGATGAGAACCAAGCCTAGGAGAGGAGACAAAGCCAGGAGTTTAGAGATTTACCCTTAAACTGAATGTTTTGGTCCCTTAAATATTGTGCTTTAAGAAATAGCTCTTTCTGTTCTCCCTCGGGAGTTCTTTCCACAGGGTCTCTTGTTCAGTTTCCTGTAACTGGGAGACCATGCCCAGAACACTAATTGGGGATATTACTAACTTGGGATGTGTCTTCTCCTTAAGGGGCAAAATTTGGATGTCTCATCTGACCCAGAGATGAAGTATGTGTTCCTTATCTAAGATGACTTCCCTGACTTTGGCATTTCTAAAAGCTTATTTTCTGCAAGCTCATTTTAACATTTCCTATTTGTAGGCTAGGAAGGAAAGGTTGAGATAGGTTAGGGTTCCTTCTTCTCTAATCTAGAGCACAAACATACTTCCAAAAAGTAAGGAAAAGATCAGAAATTGATCAGAAAAAGGAAGTCTTTTCATCTCACACTCATGGTGAGTTACTAAAACAATTATGGGAATCTCAAGAGCTAAGATTGCCTCCTCACCAGTGGAAGATCAGCCCTGAAAGGAAGCTGAGTCAGAACAGGCTTGACCTTTTCCCCTAAAGTGTAGAAGGGGGAATCAAGTTAGACTGTCACAGTAAAACCTGTCCTCCAAGTCTCAAAAATAGCTGCCAAAGTATTGTCTTCTAACTGGCAGTTAGAGACCCACGATTTAATAGTAGCTATGGATATTTCCTAAGTACAAATTAGATTTCATAAAAGACCCAGTTGATAGCATTTTATAAATTCACATTTTGATTAGCAACAAAACCCATTAGGGAACACACTAACATTACTTTTTCTTAATATCACTGTCTAAAAAAAGGCAACAAACCACAAAAATCAAAACAAGTCAAACAGGTCAAGCAAGGAACAGTAGTAAATTTAGGAACTAGTAAGTCTAAATGTAGCATATACAAAATAGGAATACAAGTTGTTGCCTGCAAAAGTAAAATGTCCCATCAAAGAAACATCATAAGCTTTTCAAGTTCTTGACTTAAATTCATCATCATTTTAACAAAAAAATAAAATGCTTAAAAAAGATAAGGCATAAATAGGTAAGGTGCAAGCAATGGACAAATAAGGATGACAATTTCTGATTACCTAAATGAGTCACAATCCAGAATTCATGAAACAAAAGCACACTGTTAATTCCTTCCAGTTATCTCTGTGATATAGGGGATATAATGTAATTCCCAATGTACTAGATGTAATATGCTGAGTGTGTGTTCCCCAAGATCAAAGAATAAAGTTTAAGGAACAATGGAGGTTAAAAGTAAGAAAAATTTATTGAGAAAGATAGCTCCTAAGAGACAGCAGGGGACCTGAAAGTGGGTTGCCAACAAGCCCACTTCTCAAAGGAAGTTTTATAGAGCAAAATCACAAGGTGAGTACAAAATCATGAGGTAGTACAGCATACATCAAAACTATGATCAACCAATAAGATTATAAGTATAGCCACTTAGGTAATATTGATACAATGGGGAAGCAGGTCACTTAGCAAATGTGGATAGGAAGAACAAAGACCATTTTAGGAAAGGATGGATCAGGAGATCTTAATTACCCACTTGGGTGACTGATATCTATCTAGATTTTATTGGAACAGGTGATATCAATTTATATAATTTGTTGTTTATCCCTCAGGGAGATACATAGGCGTGGTCACCTCGTCATTGTCTTGAGGACTGTTCTTTGACAGGTGAGCTTTTAGCCACATTTGTTCTGTGTTTTTATCTTTTGCACTGACTGCCTTGAGGACCTAGTCCTGTCTAACTGTCTATAATATATTTACATAACTTTTACCCCTACAATAAAGGGGCAAAAGTGTTGGCTCAATTTTCAAGTGCAAGGTAAGTGTTCACTTATACTTGGCTCATTTTATAGGTGAAGAGCATAAAACCAATCTATTCCATATTTTAAGACTCAGAAATTTAAGAGTGAATAGCCTGGGGGAGGGAGATATTGTAAGCTGCAATTTTAAATGTACTATTTTAAAATTACCATTTCCCTTATTTCCTTTCCTACTCATCTTTATTTCTTTTGTATCTTCCATCAGATACATGTTGCTAACTAGTTTTCTATAACAAGAATAGAACAATTTATTTTTACTCTTACACAGAGTGTTAGGTTGTTTCCACTTACTTTTTTCTCCATCACAAAGAGTTCATTGGCAGGCATTTTCTGTTTTTAATGAGTACCATTCAAATGAATTCAGCTGTAGGAAATTGTCCATGGCACACTCAAATCTGACAGTTCTGTCCATGAGCTCCTCCTCAACAGCTGTCCATACTAATGGAAGATGATTTTATGTAAAATTAATATTACTGTGAGATGTTCCCACGAGAGGAGTTGTCTTCTGTGATGAGAAATCAAGTGCCGAAGGAAAGTCATCAACTCCAAGAAAAAATATTTTGCAAGGTCCATGGTTTTGGTGGCTTCTATGTGGTATCTATAATTATTTGGAAAAGGCTTTGTTTTCTTTTATTGGAAAAATAAAACTGTTTTGAAGAAAATTATTGCTGCTCGGCAAACTGTTCTCTTTCTTTATATTAATCCAACACAGTATGTCTTTAAAGTAAACTAATAAAGAAAACTGGTACTAGTTTCTTGAATAGTTAGCATGTTTATGATCAGAAGCTGGAATGAAAGGACTTTTATTCTTTAGCTGACTTTCTCAAGGAATTTACTTGCCCTAGGCTACAAGTGAGCAGTTCTGAAACCACTGTTCATACTGGACTTGAACAATGAAATGATGGAATGACTGAGGGCCTGAGTCAGGTTTCTTACTGAGGAAAGGGTTGTTACAGACAAGCAACAGTTGATGACTAAAATGATTGATGTGTACTAAATAAGGATTAAAATACATCAATATAAAATCATGTTTAGTTTAACACAGATACAGATGAATGCCATTTCAGATTGATTATTGATGTCCAACAACTGTATCAGTTCTAATTTATATGAGATGATAAATATTGTTGTATTGTAACAAGAGATGTGATAAAGACTCTTAAGGGAAGTTGCTGGTTTTCTTGAGGAACCATGAAGTCATCTCATGGGTCCTGGTGAGACAGAGGCCCAGGGAGTTACTGAGACAGAAAGAAGGAGGCAAGGTGACCACAGGAACAAAGATTAGAGTGATGTGTCCTGAAGCCAAGGCATGTCGGGAGCCACCAGAGGCTGGAAGGGGGAAAGACTGCCATTTTACCTCCAGCCATGGAAGGAGAGGAAGAGAGAGAGAGAGAGAGAGAAATAGAAAGAGATACAGAGATAGAGAGACAGAGAGAGGTAGAGAGACAGAGAAAGACCGAGACAGAATTGGCACACACATATGTTTGCTAACTCTGTGAGCTCTGTCAGCTGAGGAGCAGAGAGGTAATGGGATGCCAGAGACAAGTAGAATGTGACCAAGACACTTTTAATTTCCCTTTAGCTTGACTTAACTTTTGATAGACTTCCTGAACCTAGGCCCCCTGACCTCCCTTCTTTTAGAGATTTCACTTTAGAAAACTTGTGAATGTAAATTTTTTTCCTGTTCCTTTTTGATGTAAATCTTTCTCATAGCCTCAAGCTAGTTTTGCAACCCAGGAATATCTTTCTTAAGGATTTGTGAACCATCCCTTTGAAATGCAACCATCAAGGAAGACAGACCACTCTCTCTTAGGCTCTGGGGGAGGTAAGACCTTAACTTTTTGAACTTGTACCAAGCTATAAAGAGACTTTCTGTCAAATCAGAGAAAGTTTACTTTTCCTTTGAGTATGGTCAATTAGCAAAACCAGGTGTCCTAGTATCCTAGGATCACCTCAGCTTTTAAAATCTTCTGGGCCCTGTGTGTGCATGTGTGTTCATTTATCCATATATTTAGCAGTACTGTGGGTTGAACCCAGGAGGACATTACCATAACCTTTTTTAAATGTATTAGTTTGAAACAGAGTTTTGCTAAACTTCTAAATTGCTCATTGTGGTCTTGAATTTGCAGTCCTTTTGCCTCAACTTCTTAGAGTGCTAGGATTACAAGCATAGGCCATGCTCCTTTGTTTTAAGGGGAGCTGAACTCTTTTATTACAATTGCCATAAACACATCTTCTTTCATATTTTAATTTTGCTAGGTGTAGTTTGGGCTTTGATTATGCCCAAAACCTAGATATGGGATTTAATGCAGTTCTACAATAACAAAGGAGCTCCATGGCTTCATGAAGAAATAGTTTATAGTTTATTCTAGGAATGAGGTGAGAAATAATATAAGAGAAGGTTGGAGTGTCTTCTAGTGTCAGAAAAGAGAAGTGAAAAATAGGAACACTAAACAATCACATGTACACATAATGCCTTGACAGGGTGTGTCAAAAAGACACAACAGCTGAGAACAGAATGACAAGTGGCCAAAGTGGGAACAATTTGAGCCAGAAGATAAAGTCCTATTGGCTTATGATCCCAAGAATAAAACAAATATCCAGAAGTCCATATCAATATAAATTAATGATTATATAAATAAATATGGAAAATATATGAATCTTCCAATGATTTGCAGAATTCAAAATAATTTATGCAAGTATTAGAACTCTAAGAAGTGGAACACACAGTAACTCCTTACTCCTTTTCTTTTTTCTTTCTTTCTTTCTTTCTTTCTTTCTTTTTTTTTTTTTTTTTTTTTTTTTTCTTGGTATCAGGGATCAAACTCAAGACCTCATGCTTGCCAGGCAGGTGCTGTGCTGCTGAGCTATATCCCTGGAGCAACTCATCACTCCTTAAGCAGGAATGGTACACAGTGATTCTCTTCCAAAGCATGCAGCATGGAAAGTGGTGGTGGGGGGATAACGATGGTAAAGAAGTCTGATAAACCCTTTCCCTACCATGTGACTAAGGTTAACATCAACAGTGATATACAGCAGTGCTAGTACACACAATGTGATCACAGTGGTGCTTTACCTCCATGGTCTTCCTCCTCAAAACTCATAATTCTATTCTAGTCATGAGAATAATGTCTAGAAAACACAAACTTAGAGATATTCTTCCAGTTACTTTACTAGCATATGTTAGAACTGTTGGGATCATCAAAAAGAAGGAAAGTTTGAAAAAGTGTCAGAGTATCTTAGTTACTTTTCGCTCGTTGCTAAGACAAAATACCTGACGCCCAAAATTAGGGAAGGAAACGTTTATTCTCAGAATTTCTTGGGAGTTTCAATCCTACTTAGTTGGCTCCAAGTCAGCATGGTGTGGAGGGGCTGCCACTCATGGTGGCTGCAAGCTGCAAGGCGCACTGGCAAGAGAGAGAGGGCGAGAGAGGGGGAAGCGCAGAAGTGCAAGAGGAAGACCCGCCTCCCTTACACTGTATCTCAGCTCCACCCCTGGGCGGGTGCTACACAATGAATCAATAACAAGCACCAGACTCAGCCCCATCAAAAGTAAATGAGGACTTGGGGGTTCATAGTATATCACCCAATACACAGAGGTAGGGGAAACTAAAAATATAGAACAACTGAATACAATATGATATTCAGGAAGATTTTGAAACAGAAAATGACACTAGCTGACAGCCAATGAAATATGAATAAGACATAGAACTTAGTTATTAATCATGCATCAATTTTAGTTTATTAATTGTGACACATGTATTGTACTAGGATTAGATTTTTAATAGCAGAGAAATTGGGTAGGGATAATTTTGCATACTTTTACAATTTTTCTTTAAATATAAAAGCATTTTATAACGAAAGACATTCATGCTTGAATTAATATTTTCAAGGAATAAGGAAATAAGGTATAATTTTCCAACAATAAGGGCCACTTTCTTCCCCAACACAGATGCTATTAATCCACAAAATTAGAATATTCTAAGGCTGTGGGTGTTAGTGGAGTGGTTCGCCATTGTCTGAGCTCTTTATAAAATATGTGGGGATGTTTGCAGTTTTATGGGGTTGATTATTGCCATCATGATGAAGGGAAAATTCTTCAGTGTATGGAGTAATTCTGCCTTCTTCCAGCACAGACTTTCGAAAAGTCTCTTCAGACATTCACATGGGTGAAAAGATGATCTTTAATTATCTCAATCTAGCATGTAATTTAGTTTTATATGGAAGGGTACTTAATTATAAATATCTTTACACTGTTTTACCTAAAATGAATTTCTCAGGAATAGCATTATCACATACTCATAGGAGAGACTTGATTTTATTGGAAGTACTTAGGAAAGCTAACTGCCAATGACTCGAGTTGCCAGTATAACACACTTCTATCACATGTGCAGAAATTCTATGTATGAGTCAAAGAAACTAATGAATTAATTATGACTGGTCACGTCTGAATTCAGTTAACCTCAGTTAACAAATTTAATTCATTCCAGGATTCTGAGGAAGATGGCCCTGGTAATGTTCATCACCTGATGTGGAGTCTGTGCAAGAAAGGAAAATTTTCCCCAAGGATTCTGTTTGCAAACAGAACAGAAGCATTCCTGAACTGAGGCGTTACTGTTTATTAAAATATATGGTGACTTTTCTTTACCATTCTTTTATGTTTTAGAGAATTATGCTGATTTTTAAAAATATATTCCTGTGGATGGAACATGTGATATGTGAATTTAACTTTAGAGAATAAAAGAGCTTTGCATTAGAAGCCACTGGATTTATTACAGCAGGGTTGTCAGAACTGTGCAATGTGATGACTGTAGACTCGGGTAGCTGCTGATTGTCTGATTGTTTTCTTCTCTAGTATGGAAAGAGCTAGCAGGTTGTGACTTCACAGCTCCTAATCATGCCCCAAGCCTGGCAGTGAGAAGTGTGGCAGATGCTGGGGGTGGGCGTGTTGGAAGGGAAAGGGAAATAATATTCTCCAGCACCTAGATTTTAGTGTTGGCAGGGAAATTATTTGTCCTTTACAAACCACATTTATCTTTTATAAAAATTGTGCTACTTCATGCAACTATATTCATGTTAACCAGAAACCTAAGTTATATATTTCATTTGCATTTCTCTTTCAGTACCAAATGCATATTAATCAATCACACATCTTAAATAACATCAAATTCAAATATCAAAAGGCCACCTCTGAGACTTGGTCTGAAACAGAATTCTACTTTAAAGTAACTGTGAATTTACAAAGTTTAAATGGATAAGTGCTGTGTTTAATTGAAGAAGCAGCAGGGAATTAGTAAAGAACAAAGAAAATTGGAAATTTGAGCTCAAATCCACTATGGTTTCTGATAAGCTTTTTTTTTAAACAATCTATGAAAATTTAATGTAGTTAATATTTTCACAAAAAAAAAGAGGAGCAATAACACACTTCTAATTACACCAATCACAATTAGTACCTAGGAAAAGTGAAATAAACCATGACGTGTAATAGGACTGTAATGTATTTTTCTGACAAGACAGTTCTTAAAAGTGTGAGAAGAGCATTGAAGTAGTTACGTTGATGTAAACAATGATAACAGTAATCCAGGACCAGGTGGCTACAGTTAGGCCTTATAAGAGTAGTCATTAAATTAACATTTCTTGCACACAGGTCATGTACCAGCACTATAAAAGTGTTTTGCATACTACTTCTCCCTCTACTTTTCAATCTTATAAAGTTATTTATATATTCTCATTTTAAAACCCAAACCTGGAAAAATGAAGTAGTTTTCCAAAGTATATATAACTAAGATGGCAGAGTCAGAAGGAGAATCTAAAACAGTAATTCTGTAGTTTTTAACCTCTATGTTGTATCTGAGCCCAGACTAAGAGGTCATTGCCAACATTAGAGTATATTAGAAGTTAGATCATTTTCAGCCCCTTCCAAAAGCTTTTTATTTCTTGTTAATAGAACAAATGTGAGCTTTATTCTATTTTGATTACTATTTCAAAACTAAATACTAAGATTATTTATGTGGTTTTCTGGATCTTCACATAAATATTTTGATTTTCAAATGTATTCAAAGTAAAATAAACTGTGATATATTAATGTTAGGCTGTTATCCTCCTGTATGTAGGTGTTAAAAATCTTTATTTGAAAAACTTAAAATTTGTATGTGAGTATATGAAACATTTAAAATTTGACATACTGTATTTCTCAAATCCAGACTACATAGTAAGACCCTATCTCAAAACAACAACAGAAAATCAAGTTCAGTTGTCATGCCAGAAGATAATACGAATCCCTCAGAAATTAAACAAAGGAAGTAAATTGAGCATATGATGAATGAAACTTATTTTGCTTATAAATGTGTGTGTGTGTGTGTGTGTGTATTTGTCTCACTGGAATAGTGTGTTTTTACACAATTAAAAGTCAGGTGTTTGTTATGGAGCTATACTAAATTTGAAGAGAACACTTGTGTTATTTCAAAGCATTGGTTTATAAGCTTTACATTAACAAAATATAAAGAAATTACATTTTTTTCAGTAAGAGCAATAAATAGTAAAATTTAGTGTCTTCAAGCTGTACCTTGCCTCCACACAAGTAGTGAATCACATTCTCCCATCTGTCCCAATCCAAATGTATCTACTTCTCTGGAAAAAGCACTGGCACATAGATTTATTACTACTTTCCTTTATATATAATCCTAGCTTTGCCTCTCTTCCTAGAGCCTCCTGCCATTTCATGATGTTGAGGGAGTGTCATATGCTGCATTGGAAAGAAATCAGCCACTATAATTCATAATTAGAAACAAAGCCTTTAAATTGACTAGTGAAGAATTAATGTATAATCCAATGAAAGATACTTTTTAAATATCAAATGAACAATATAGTCACTGAAAGAACTGACAGAACTTTTAGTTTCCTTAAAAATATGACTTAGCTTTCATCAGGGGTCTTCTTCCTTTTAAGAGTTAAATAATATTAATTGCTGTTCCTACACCATGCTCTATGGGAAGTCTAATGCATTCCTCCTTAATACTTAAATATATGAGTTTTCATTAGCATAAAAACCTGGTTGGTTGTATGTTCTTATCTCATTGGATTTTTTAAATATACCCCTTTTCCTTTCACACTCCTAAACCACAGCTCCCATAAGTTTAAATAGATTTTAAGAGTTGGGCATAGTGGTGCACACCTTTACTCCCAGCACTAGGGAGGCTGAGGCAAGAGGATCATTGTGAGTTTGAGACCAGCCTGAGCTACAAAGTGAGTTCAAGGCCAGCCAGAACTGCATAGTGAGACCGTGTCTCAAAAAGCAGGGCTGGGGATCTAGATCAGTGGCCTAAGCACCTGCCTGGCAGGCGCAAGGTTGTGAGTTTGAACCCTGGTACAAAAAAAAAAAAAAAAAAAAAAAAGATTTTCAGTACTTGTAATATCAGAATAAGCAATAGTATGCATAAACTACAGCAAGATAAACAAACATCAGAGTTTAAGACATTCTTATTCTATAATCTTTTTAGTCATATGTCTCCTCATTACAGAGAATTTATTGCTGTCTAGTTAACCATTTTCCTAGAGGGGTCTCTATTCTTCATTCCACATATAGGTATGTGATAAACTGATCAAATAAACTTATTTAACTACCTATACTTATCCCAACTTGCCTAATACTCTAAAACAAAGATTGTTTTTCCTGAAAAGACTCTAAAGTTCCTTGCACAAAAAGTCATTTAATCTTAAAAATGTGTCTTTAATCTAGAGTAAATAGATCAATTATACAGCATTAAGCACTGGGGATACAGAGTGAATGACAAATCACTGCCCTTTCACAATTCACAGTCTATGCAGGAAGATAGACAAGTGAAAAAGGTTACAGAGGATACACTAAGTGCTATAATAGAGCTCAGTGGGACATTTCAGGAGCAGAGACAATTCAGGGATTAGTGAGTTTGGGGTTTGGGGGTGGACTGACATGGAAGGAAACATCTGTGCTGTGTCTTGGGGATAGAAGTGAAATTACTAGGCATTTAGGAGTTTAAAGCATCTCAGACCCATGGAAGACCATTTGTAAAGGTGTGGAGGTAATCTATTTGGAAAAATAATAAGTTATATCTGACAACATATACTCAGAATAATGAGATCAAATAAAACAAAAGATAAGGGATTAAAGTGATATATTTTAAAGGTCTATGTAAGGCAGCATGTGAAAGAACACACACAGAATTTGAAGCAGACTTCATAATGGGAATATGGCTTCAATGGATTGAGGTTTCTGGCTGAGATATCTGTGTATAGCAACATCTGAGTATTAAGCAGTGGTTTTTAATTTGGCATTTGAGTTGTACAATGTGCATGTGAGATGCTAGGGTTAGTTCTTTAGTAAAACTCACAGAAACAAAATAAAAGTGCCTTTGTTATGTCTTTAGTACTTAGGGAGAATAAGACTAAATATAGCAATAAACATACAAAGAAATCACATACAAGGAAAAATATAGTTGCCTAAGGACTGGACCCTAAAAAATAACTAGGAGTATTTAGTGGCAAAGAAGAGGGAGACATCTCAGAAGAAATTTGAAAAAAAAAAAAAGAATGATCAAGCTGTCTTAGAATCCTAATGAAAAATTTCAAGGAGGGAGTTATTAAGAGTGACAAATGATAAAGTGAGATCGAATAAAATATAGATAGAAAAATATTCACCGGAATTGTCACATAAAGGACTAGAACATATTATGAATGATTTTACCACCTTTACTAGGTGAACACAAATTACAGGGAATGGGACATGATGAGGATGGAAATGCATGCTCAGAATTTGATGCCGACGCCAACACATCAAAGCTAGAGACAAGACTTAGCAGGCAGTAGATGTTTAATAAAAGGCTGTGGATAACTGAAGAGATTAAAGAGAAGTAAAATCCTGGGTCATGCGTATCCAAAATGAAATATAAGCAGTGATGTATTTTATATTGGACATGGCAATTAAATTTAAGCCATTTTATTGCAGTTGTATTATATTGAGAAGATACTCTGTAATAAGAAAGTAATCTATTTTTGAAAGTTAGGTTTTTATAGTTTAATAACATTTTTCTGTCCACTTACACTTACTTCTCTGTATAACTGTGAGATGTCGACTTTATGAATAGGTTTTAATACTGCATCCATGTATATCTCTTCAAATAAGTGCTTTCATGTATCTTTTGTTCCATCATTAATGATAATGTTTGTCTCTGGTTTGTTTCTTTGTTTTGTTTTTTTTGACAGTACTGGATATTGAATCCAGGGCCTTCAGACAACGCTAAGTACCCAGGCTTATGGATAGATAGATAGATAGATCGATAAACAGATAGATAGAGGGGCAAGGTCTCCCTAAGTCATTAAGCTGACCAGACTGATTGAGTGTCGGGATTACAAGCATGTACCACCACATTCCATTTTAATCCACCCCAAAAACTTTCTCAAAAAAAGCAAGATAATACTGTACAGCCTTAATCTTGTGAGATGACAATAACTGAATTAATTTAATTTGTCTCTTATTTAATGTGATGCTTAATAGGTGACTATACTCAGGACTACATCAATATTCGGACCACAAAAATTCTAAGAAATCGATTCTAAATAACTACTTGAATTTTAAGTACTGAAGTATCTATTCTGTAATTGATAAAGTAATATGAAAATGTTACATAGTAGAAAAAAGTTTGAATTTACAAATCACTAAATGCTAAAACTCTTTCATTAGTTTCACTGGTACTTTATAGATTCAGAATGAAGAATTAATAGTACTTTGAACAAGCATAAGACCCTGAAGGGGATAAGATAAGGTCAAGTAAATTCTTCAAATATTACATATTTCCCTTTCTAATTGTAAATTATGCTTCCTCAAAATTTTTATTTTTGTTCATTGTTTATCTCATGAAACTAGTTATAATGGCTAATTTCAAGGACAGGTACTTAGTGAACATGCATGCAATATATTTATATGTATTAATATAAGATATTTCATTAAAAGTTCATAAAGGAAATGTTCTTGCTCATTTGAAAATTGAAATACTGATCAATGTTACTACCCCTAAGATATGTATATTTTGGAAATACTAGCTTATAAAGCCATGAATAATAACAAGAGCACTCAACTTGCAAAATATAGTTTATTTGAAATTCCAAGAAATATAGAAACTTCCAATGTCCAAGTTATTCATCATGAAGGCTGTATCAATCAGAAATCTCAATATACATTTTTATGTTTTGGACCATTTCTAAAATGAAAACCATGAGTTTTTTTGTGATTTAATATTTGGTTGTTGGTATGCGTATTGTAACTCAAAAAACAATATGAATTAGAGTAAATTCAATCAGTTCAATAATAACAGAAATTCAAATTTTAACTAAATTTTACACGAGTGAAAAAGTAGCTTCTTATTTAGAAAACATGATCCTTTCTGCTTTCAACAGTCAGATAGTTTAAACAATTTTTGAATGACATAGGTAGCTCGGAGAAACCATGTTATAAATCTGTGTTATCTATCACTCAACCCATAAACCAAACAATCATATGTTTCCTCGTAAAAAATCAAACTGGCAATTCACATGTTTTCGTATCACAAATAATGACTGAATTTTCTGTCATGTACTTTGCTTATCATTGAGAAACAGAAATGAAGTACTGATTTGTTTTAATAAGAGTCATAGTTCATGTACAGTGTGTTAAATGCTGTGATAGAGGAATGAGGGAATGCTATAGAATTACACAGAAGGAATACTGATCCAAGGAAGCAGAACCTAAAGTAGGTGTCTAGGGAAAATTATCATCTGAACTAAGTTTTGAAGAATGCACAGGAGTTATCCACAGAGGCAAAGAAGGAGAAAAAATTGAAGTACTCTGGACAAATAAAGCAGCCCAGTGGGGAGAAAACATTAACAGGTAATAAAAAATTAAAAGTAATTAAGTCAGGGATATATAAACTGCTACGAATGTGACTGGAATATTTTCCAAAGATAGATATAACAAGATAGTACATCCCTGCATCCTCTTCTGTTATATGGTCCTATACCTAGCAGTAGGTAGGATAAGATTCCATTTATCTAGCTTTGAATGCTTGAGTATTAGCAGGTGCCGTGTTTTGACCCACAATTGGTAGCAGATGTAATAGGGAGTCACCTATGAACATATTCCTTCATGATGTAACAAGTACAATGCCCTGCATCTTATGACTCTGAGCGTTGACTTCATGTAAAAGTTCAAGCACTTTTACACTTGGCTGGATGGAGAGACTGTAGATGCGTAAAGATTTGTTAGACATGTGAGTGTGAAGAAGCTATGTCTTATACCAGTCCAGTTGAAATTTTGAGTGTCTCAGACTCAATTCTTCCATCTGTAGCTGTAAGTAGGCAGCTCCAAATGAGAACTGTACAGCCGTCTCTCAGATGAGGAGGAAAAGTGATGAATAATCAAAATATTGATTTAACTGTATTTTGGGGCTTTTATGAGCAATAGTGGATAACTGGTATATACAGTATGCTCTCTGGAGGTGACGATGGAGTTGGTGGTAAGAGGTAGAGATGGGTAACTGGGAACCAGATTTAGAATGGTTTTCATGACATTTCAAGACAACAAACTGAATTGATTTGGCAAAATTTTTTGATTTGAAATTGGTTTGATCTAGTATTCATGTTTGATATTACAGCATAAATTGAAAGAGGCCAGCACTAGAGTTAGGGTACCATGTACAGGAGTGCAGCAATAATTGAAATAAAAATGGTGGGTCAGAACAAAAATGACAGCAATGAGAAGGGAGTGACGTCAAGATCTATAAAAGAGTTAAAAATTAATTGGAGTTGATCATTTAGGTGTGAGATTCAGTTCTGAGTGTTGAAATCATCAAAAATGGTAGCAACTCAAATTTTCTTACCAAAGTAGGATATATCTTCAAAACTGTGGAATTTCTCTTACCACCCAAAGAAAGGATTTGTCTGTGACTCAGGAAAGACTGGAATCAAGAATCCAAATGTCAGTGAAAGTCTTTCACGTCTCATCTCCGCTCTTCCTTAAATCTCTATCTTTTTTCTCTGTGTAATGGTTTATTTCAATTTTTCCATCTTTGTCTTGGACTCAGGAAAAAAATGTGTCCAAGAAATTATCTGACCAGATGTTTAAGAAAGAACTCCTTAGTGCTCATTTTCATAGGTGGTAAGGGGAGTCTGTAGTACGATGAATAGTGTCATAGAACAAGAATGATTACACCCAAATAAAAGAAGTATAATCTCTCAGATCCAATGGAAGTTCTTAGTCCTGGGATTTGAAGTAGAAATATTTCATGAACTAAAATGCACATCAGTAATTTTAACACAAGATCTGAAGACTGCTTAGATACGTAAGCCTGGTGTAGTATTATGTGAGTTTATTTCAAACTTTCAGTGATAGGATTCAGTGAATATTCTAATAATTATCAGTTTTCTCTTTCTTAGAGGGAGCAATTTGGGGGTAGCAGAATCTCAAGATATGATTTGTAGGCCAGGGATATAGCTCAGTGGCACAGCACCTGTCTGTCAAGCACAAGGTCCTGAGTTTGATTCCTGGTACTCCCTCCAAAAGATATGATTTATTAAAAATTAAAGAAATTTATTGACTCTAAAGTAGCATATTCCAAAGAGTATTCCCCTAAATACAAACACAAGGTTTTGTAGTCATATGAATTCTGGAAGTAATATGTATTATATCTGCCTATAGTTACTACAATACAGATTGAAAGATTAAATTTCTGAGAAACATTTACACATCTATGCACACAGACACACTCACTTCTAAAACCATCATTTGCTAATGCATTTGGAACTTACTTGAATACTTTTCTTAATTTCACATATTACATGTGATAGGAGATGTGTATAAAAATAATGTTAATCTGTAAGGAAAATGCTAGTATAGATAATATAAATTTAGATACTTATTTTCATGATTTCAAATTGGGAAGCATTATATCATATAATAGAGCATATTATGCACAATATATCTGAAATTGAAAGTACAGACTTTCCAAATTCTCAATCTTGAAAGAGTACTTAAAAGCTACTGCAGACTTAGAAATTGCAACTCATTTTGTTGAGAACTGAATAGATTCTTTCCTCTTGACTAGAGTGGAAAGGAATCTTTTAAATTGGTCAACCTTAATAAGTGATTTAATTCTTAGAGAGAATATTTTCTTATTCATATGTCTCCTCAGAAAGGCTATCAATTTATCTAGGAAGGAGAATTATTTTAGCAATTTATACCATTTGTCATTAAAATTAGTCTTTGCTCAGGTGAATAGGTAATTACCTCTCTTGATAATTTAAGCTAATTTGTGAAAATACTATATACTCAGTCTAGGCCATTACTCAGAGTTAAATACTACCAGAATATAACTGAAGCTTCTCAAATTCAGTGATATTTAGCTCACTAAATACGCAATTTACTTAAAAGTATTAATTGTCTTGAATGTATTAGTGCTTACTCTAAAATGTACTTACAAACTCTCTGGTCATAAATTATTTCTCTAATATCATCAAGACTCATGAAGGGTATTTTAATAAAATGTCATAGCCTAATCTGTGTGAACATTCCTATGAAACATTCATAAATGTACATTATGCCTCACTGAGATTAACCTGAGGTATTATACTTCACAAGATTTGAATGAATTGCTTTTTTCATAAAAGCATCAACTTCTTGAGAGATATTCAGAGTCCAGTTACCAATCATGTGTTTTGGATTGGTTGCCCTGGGCCCTAAGTTTAATATTATAAATTTAACTTTACAATTATAAATTTCCTTCAATTTTCATGTATTTTCTCTCAGTAATAGAGTTTGATACTCAGTTTATTTTCTTCTACTTCATCATAAACGAAACCATTTAGTGATATTTTATGATATGCTGAAATGTTCTCGTGTGTATTTTTATCAATATGATCAAAATTTGTGCAAATTAATTTTGATATTATAAAATCTCCTATTAATAGTCCTATTATTCAATTCCTATTATTCAACAGATGACATCATCTTTTTAGTTTTGTTCTTTAAAATTCTGAACAAAATATGAAACTTTTAGTCAAATTTCATGGCAACAATTAACATAACTTTTAACAAGTAATTTGTTATATTAATGTTCATAATTGAATTTATTTAAAATATTAACAGAGAAATATAATATCACAATATTTATTTTGAAGAAAAATAAAATAAACTGGCTTTTACTGGTGAGACAAAACATATTTATTTATTTATTTATTGGCACCGGGGATCAAACTCACAGCCTCGTGCCTGCCAGACAGACACTTAAACCACTAAGCCAAACTCCCAGCCCTGATTTTTAAGGCAGGGTCACACTATGTAGCTCAGACCGGCGTTGCACTTGCATTGTAGCCCAAGCCAGCCTTGAACTCACAACGCTGCTCCTACCTCAACCTCCCGAGTGCTGGGATTAAAGGCGTGCGCCACCACGCCCAGATGACAAAACATATTTAGATATTTGATATACATAACATTTATCTGAATTTGAAAATATCAATATAACAAAATGTTACATATATTACTGAGATATCACAGAAATCATTAACATTTATTTTATTTATTTATTTATTTTTTATTATTTTTTGTTTTCTTGCAGCAGCGGGGATTGGACTCACAACCTTGCACCTGCCAGACAGGCACTTAAGCTACTGAGCCAAACTCCCAGCCCTAGTTTTTCGAGGCAGGGTCGCACTATGTAGCTCAGGCCCGCCTCGCGCTCACGTTGTAGCCCGAGCTGGCTTGGAACTCACAACGCTCCTCCTACCTCAGCCTCCCGAGTGCTGGGATTAAAGTCGTGCACTGCCACGCCCGGCTTCATTAACATTTAATTTAAAATTAACTGTATTTTCAAAAGCTTCAAAACAGAATGATCTGTGTAAAGTATACATATCACAGATAAACACTGCAGAATAAAGAAAAATGTTATAGATATTAACTAACGTATCCTGAGAAAATCAGTATTTTGGTAAAGAACTAAAATCAAGCCCCAGGGTGGCACAGGTACAAGGTTTCATTCTGCAACAGGTTGGTTCAGTGTGACATTGGCTGTGATAGTAGAGAGTAGTAATGTTTAAAATGTTTTTGACTTATATTATTCTAGAAATATCCCATTTATACTTAAACCAACCTCAAAAATGAGATTCTATCAGGTTTATCAAATAAAACACTCTGCAATTCTCAGGTTGCAGTTTATTTCTTACAGAAGAGGTCGATAAGTCACTCTACCTTGTATTTATGTGATTCCTAATTCTTCTTTAGACTAAATTGAGATACACAGAAAGTCATATTCATGATTTTCCAAATTTTCCCTGTACCATAATTGGACCTTAACCTAGCATTCAGAAGAAAGACAGAATTAATGAGTAAATATTAAGACCTGCACTTATTTAGCCAAAGGCAAACACATTTTCTCATAAATTATAATTTAATATACAATCTTGAGAAGTTAGAAAAATCAGATAATCAAAATGCAAATAAATTATTGATAATTGCATGACTCAGAGAGAAAGTGCGAGCGTCCTACATATCTCCATGGAATCTAGGATGGCCCTGGCACACTGAAATCTGGCAGTAGAGAAGAAATAATAAATCCCAATATAGCCATAGAGATGCAGAGCAATGCACATCAAAGAAACCAGGAGAGCAGAAGACAGTAAGTATAGCTCAAAAGATTTATTTAGGATAACTTCTAAGACATCTCTAGGCGCTTGTAAAATAAGTGACGACAAAGCGTAATGCTAAGTATTTGTGGTTCTGTGATGGCAAATGTGGGGAGAGCTAGTGACATGTGGGTTACTATCTACTCTCTGGTAGGAGTGACCTGGGAAAATCTACTATAGCATATATTATGAATGTACTTTGCATTCTGTGTCACACAATGGTGTTACCGACATTTTCAGAATTTTCATATTTTCATACCGACATTTTCATATTCAATTTTGTATATTAAGAAAATATCATCCCGCTGCACAAGACAAAGCATAAAACTTTTTGTAAGTTTTTAAATTATGATATAAGACTATTTGGCTCACTTAATGTCATTTTTTAAGATATATTCTCAGAGTTACTAGTCCTTAAAATTAAGAAATCATTGAACCTATCAAAAATGACATACTTTCTGAGATAGTTGAAGCAACTTTAAAACACACAGAAAATGGCAACCTTCAATTCTCTGAAGGAGTTAATTTCTTTGAGGCATCATAACTGAAAAAACAATGTGAGTAGAAACAGCTTATGACATTTCAAGGAATAAGAACATTAAAGACCCTTGCTTCTCTTTATTAAGAAGGAATGTAAGTGTGGTGGGAGCTCTGTGTGTGTGTGGGTGTGTGTGGGTGTGTGAGTGTGGGTGGGTGTGTGCATGTTATAAGTGTTAAAGGTATTAGAGGATAGAAAAAATGATCCAAGATACTAATTCCAAAGCGTTGTTTTTTATGAGTCCTTCAAATGAACTATACTTCATTTTCCTCCATCTGAAGAAAAAGTTTCTAATCACAAACTAAGTTAATAATTTTATGTTACAGTATCAAAATTAAGACTTCGACCTATGGAGATTCCTATAACCAGGTGAAAAATTATACCCTAGTTACCACGAGAAGACTCCTTTTTCCAGGCATTTACTATCACAGACTTAGAAGGAGCTCCATTGTTACTGTGAACAAGAACTTAGTAAAAACATCAAAAGGAAAGCATACAGTATTTCGCACAGTATTTTGGTAGAATGTTGTAAAACTTTATAATTGAAAACTCAAGATATTGATTAAGTAAATTTTCATTCCATTAATTTTTCTCACCAAATGCATTTTGCATGGATACTTAGTTCTTTTGCATTCTTCCGGCACATTTCCTACCTCCTCAAACCTAGAATGTTGTTGACACATATCTGCTCAAATAAATTAACCTGCTATCAAAGTAGATTCATCTGTCCTGAATAAAGAATTCAAATGCTAATTTATAGCCTGACCCATGTGGTCACCTCCATCAAAAAATATAACACATGTTATTATATTTTGCACAAATAGACACTAAGGAGACATGGACCTTGTGTTTTTGTTTTTGTCTTTTTAAATGACACTTACTGTGATTTTGTGTATTATAGTTACCGCAGACTAAAATGCAAGAAATGCAAAATAGGTTTGAAAGGATACAAAATTAGAGATAATGTGATAATGATGCTCAAAGAATATCTCCCTGGATCTCATATCTTTCCTTCATAGCCCTAATTTATATTTGACATAAAGTTTTGGCAAAAAGCTCACTCATGATGTGAAAATATGCATGGCTTAGGGAGTGTAGAGGAAGGGCGGGAGGTACGCTAGTGGCTGCTAAACCGATTTAGACTAAAGATTGTCCTTCACTTCTGGAGTACTAAGTAAGGCAATATCACAAATCATTTTTTTCCTGATTAAAGCATAGGGTTCTGATAAAACTAGTGACAGATGCAAGCCACTAACTTTTATTTCCTATTTAAAGACCATTGATTTTCAAAGCTTCCCCACTTTCCAAAAAACAATTATTATGAAGCACATTATAACATGACACTCATTTGGTATATGATTTACTAATGTCAAGCCAAAGATTCCTATTTTTAGATATGTAGGTGTATCATCAAAGGGAGACTTTATATTTAGTGAGCATCCAAAAATATTGATCACTTTTACATGTAGTATCTAAATTCATGTTTTCATTAACTTTTTGAGATGAGTATTAGAAGATTACACATGAATTCTTGGAAGAATAGCATAGATTGGGGAGATAATTATGAGTATCTCACAGACTTTAGAGGTAGCAATAAATGTGGGTCTCAGGAAGAAAGAAAAGACAGAGTCCTTGAATGTCACTAGACTCACTCCTCTAATCTCTACACTTCCATTTTAGTCTTAGCTCTCTTCTTATTTTTAACCACATGAAGTTGCGTTTTCCCTCTTTCATATTCCTTGGTTAGAAAAAAAATTTCCTACATTTTATGTGTACAAGTACAAAGTTTCCTGTTCTCCTGTTTTTCTTAAAATTCTGTGGAAAGTGGAGAATTTAGATAAGGTAGTCGCCACCTCATTTATATATCTGAATTGAGAAAAGGGGTAGTAGATGGATGAACAAGTGAGTTTTGCTGAAAAGAAACACCTGCCTTTCACTACAAAAAGTGAGATGTTTATTTTGATCTTTAGCAGCTAAAGCACTGGTACATTCAGACATTTGGCTGCTTCTGTTTGAGGCTTATAATCTGAGATGCGATAAAAAGCAACATGGACAGGGCCAATTAATTCCATCAAAGTGCAGGCAGTAATGTTCATCATCCAGTGACAAGCTTTCATTTCCAGAGCACTGTCTCATTGAGAATTGTGATGGCGTGGATGGACAACAGCATGGTTGTCAGACTACATAGTGGAAAAATTGTAGCTGAGTTTAATCCACCAATCTCACTTAGGTTTTGCTTTTTGAGTCTAGCTCAATCCATCAATTTTTCCAATAAACTTGGTATCTGCTTAAGAGTTCATTTGTGTTGCTAGTGGTGAATAGCTTGTTGTCTTTATCTACTTATCTAACTATGTAATGTGTTCATTGTATAAATATATAGCAATAAGAATTTTGACTAGAATTTCTTTCAAGTTTAAGAAATACGCTGCGTTCACATGTTTTTGCTAGAGAAAGAAAATGGAGATATGATCAAAGATAAAAATCATTTAATAAGTTAATATTGCAGCACTTCTTTTATTCTTATGATTCTGTTATCTCTTAAGAAAAGCATGACTCTTCATGTTTTTCAGACTTATTTTTATTACAGATTGTTACATCAGTGTGGAAAAATAAGGCAACTTAGGGGACACAGGCAAATTATAAAAATCCAGTGATGGAAATACAAAAGTTGAATGAATCTAAAAGTGATCAAGTCATGAATTTTCTTTGATTAGATAATTATAATTTAAGTAAAAATAATTATCAAAAACAAAATAAAAATAATTCAGAGAAAATTCGTCCATTACTTTTATTGCCAGTCAATATCATGCTTATACTGCATATAGGTACAAGAAAAAAACTATTGGAGGAAAACCCTGAGAATTGTGTAGTTAGGACTAAAAGTAATTAGTGAATAAGGTTCACTGAGGAATATTTCGAGAGCATATAGCCATTCTGTAAGAGATTTTTGTTGACCTAAGCAATCACTTGCTTAGGAAATCTCTGATGTGATAATACGAATATTTCTCCCTGGTATTATGCAAGAAAAGATCTTCCTGCAAGTCATTACCAATGGCAATGGGCAGTAAACACTGCTTGCCGAAGTATTTAAAGATTTTTAAAACAAATATCTATAGTATATTTATTTCTAGTCTATTGCTTTGGATTTTTTCTGTTTTAACTACACTTCTGAAAGAAGTGGTCTGACTTTATCAATTCCACTTGGTTCTCCCTTGTTCAGTCCTTATCCATTACAATCTGGCTTCATTTCTACCAAACTAAATCTAATACCCTTTTCTTAGTTCACATGGAATATGTTTAACATTTGACAAAATTTATGACTCCTTTCTTGTTAATGTCTCTCAATTTAACTTCTATTATGATGCTCTATCCCTTTTGCATTCTTCAATTTGTTCACTTAACACATGTGAAACCATTATACTGTAGTAGCATCACTGTGAATGCTAAGGTATAAAATGAGTAAAGACATGGTCCCTAGAATTGAGAGGGAGAAAATTTAAGTAAATAAATTTTATAAAATGTGATAAATGCTACAGTAGAGATATTTGCGTTGCTATAGAGTACCAAGATGGCTCATTTTAAAAACCTTTATTACAAATCATTGTTTCAAATTCAAGTATATAATATCAACAAAAATATTCTGCATAAATCTCTTACAATGTGAATAATATGACTTCTGAGTGATGAAGCATTACTCATTCATTTTGTAAAATAGATAAATGTAAAAACAATTATTTTGAATGGTATTACCTGACTAAAATTAAAAATAGAAGTGATTCATTTTCATTGTAAACTTGTGAAGTTTATCATTCAAATAGCACTTCCAAGTCAGTGTATTTGAAAGAGGAAGCACACAGACAATAAACCTTTTATGTGTCTGATGGGGCTTGGGATACAATTCAGGGCCTCACATATGCTAGGCAGGTGCTCTACCACTGAGCTGAACATGGTGCTCCTGCATTGTAGACTTTTAAAGCTAAAGAGATCTTTAAGACCAGTTAGTCCGAGCTCATTAGCTTTGCAAAGAAGAATTGATGCTTTTCAACACATTTGCTCCAAATCACACAGATTGTTATACTTGTACCTAGATTAGATGTTCTGGTATAAGAAATCTTTCTGCAAACATGCAAAATGAGCCAAACATATTAGTATATTTATACAATAAATTGTATATATCCCTTTCTTTACAATAGTCTAAAGAAGAATATGTTAATGAGCACTGCACGTGTTTATCTATACTTTCGTTTCTCTCAGTGATAAAACGATTGTTCACTAACTCCTAAATACAGCATTACACTCCTAGGAATGCAAAATGGGTATTACTTAACATAATCGAGACTGTTTTTGTCAGGTATGAAAATAAAAGAATCAAATTACTAAAAACAGTTTCATATCTTATAAAAATTCAAAGTTGTTCTCCCCCAAATGTCATGTATAACACTTCAAATTCCTTTATTACCTGATCGCTTCATTTAAGGGGAAATCTGCATTACACTCTTCTCTGAAAAAAACTGCTTGCCAAAGGCAGACTAGAATTTGATGTCCTAAAAGCTGTCATATGCACATATTTACATGGAGATTATATCTCAGTATGGAAGATTAAGTTTTAAAGTTAGTTCATAAGGCAAAAACCAATTTGTTTGAAATCACCTTGGACAATTGCTCAGAGTCATCGCTATGGAGCTCAGATATCAGGTCCTACCAACTTCACTCCAGGTAATATTGCTCCTGAATTAGAAGATATCAGTTCACCAAGCAAGAGCACCGGTTGTACGTTGCACCCTGTCATAAAGACTTTTTGTGTATAAAAAACACAAAAGGTTCTTTAAAAGTTAGGCTTTAAATTTGGGACTGTATTTATCAATTGGAAGTGCTCACATCATGAGACACATATGAACAACTTTAGCAATTGCTTTCCTTCTCACATTCACTTGAGAGGACATATTTATTGCTTGGAAACTTTTGTAATTTTTAAATGGTCAACATGCCTACCCTAATTTTTGTTTTTACAGAAAAGATATAGTTCACTTAACCCAAAAATAATGCAAATCATGTCAATCCACATAGTGCACACTTTTTCTTATATAATACTGGGACTCAACTGCACACGTTTGTGGGATGTAGTTCAGTTCAAAGGGATCTTGGTTCTGTATATACACAGATGTACACAAACACGCACATGCAGATGATATTGTTGAAAATTTGCCAACATGCTAAACTGGTTTGTGTAAACAATAGTCACATTTCTATGCTTCAGTATTTCAGGTTTATCTGGGTTACAGTCAAATGATAAACAAGCTCCCAATAATTACGTTTAGACCAAAAGCATGCATGGATTGTGGATAATGGAGTTGTTAGGTTTTTTTTTATCTTTAACAAATACAAGGTACAATAAATATCTAGTATTATATCTCTGGCAATTTAGAAGAACTTTGTACCATATTCTGTTATGCAAGTAAAAGATACAGATGATATTTTAAGACAAGAACTGCATGAATAAATTTTATCTTCTCTACCAAAAAAAGAAATGTACATTTAATGTAGAACAAGTTAAATGTGCAAATAAGCAAAAACAAAATAAATCACTCAAAATCTAACTATTCTGACAAAAAGACTTTAACAATTTGCAATATGTAAAATCACTTAGTCTTACTGTTCAGAGGAAAGACTGATTGTAATGCTTTTCAAGGTATATTTGCAGATTTTAAAAAATTGCTTTTGTTCACTAAAATTATAGCAAAATTATCATACTGTGTTTGGAATATCATCTTACATTTTTAGTTAATCATCAAGGATACAAACCAGGATATTATACAAGTTTGGTACACTGTTATTGTGAAACTAGAAATGAATCAAATAATAATACCAGTAGCTCCTGCTTACTGGAAATCTAAAATACAAGAATTGTATAGAGAATTTTGCATATGCCTTTTGTTTCATATACAAAACATATGAAGTGGAAACTATCATTATTATTTTTAAAAAGTTTTTTTATAGGTAAGGTAAAGTGGTTAAGAGGACTACCCAAGGTTACATTGCTGGTAATAGTTCAAGGACTTGAACTTGGAACTATCTACAATTTAAATCCAAGAGGAAGAGCCATTTCTGTCAGCTCTTTCCAAGTCTAGATACAAGATACTTGGTTAATTCAAATTATTTAAAAAACCTCAAATTTCCAATTGTTTCCTCTTCTTTTCCATCCCAACTTATGATCACTCATCAATGATTTCTGTTCTCAATACATAAAGTCTTTCCACATGTTCTGAACTAGTTTATAAGCTCAGGAGACAAAAGTAGGGCAATATTATTTTGATTAAATTCAATAAAATAGAGTGACACATTAATTTTTAACTCCACAATTGCATTTAATGTTGACTTTTATGTTTTATGCTGTTAATACTTTTAAAAACATTCATAGCCTTCATTGATTCATTTTTAATATTTAAGCTAAAGTTTTTTTCCATTTTAACTTCTTTCCACCTTAAACTTGGAGAACAACTGCTGTGTTGCCAAATTTTGAACCATGCTTGGGCGGGGTGATAGGAGGTGGCTGATGAGCAATAAGAATTGCTGCTATTTTTGATTAGGCAAGCACAATACATGACTCACTAAAAATAATCCATTGTGTATCTTTTATGCTGCCTGGTTTGTTTTCAAACATTGGTGCATTCTTTAACATTCATCAGTTAAAAACTTTTATCACTAAGTGAGAGAAAATTTTGTCTCATTAACTCATTTAAAAATTTATACCTATCAATGCAATCTGTATGTTAATTGCAATATGAAAATTATTGTAACAATAGTCTCATGTTTGCAAAAGGTAGTATCTCATCACAGAAAGGCAATTTGAAACTCACTGATACAAGCTCACTTAACTGTTTTTATTCTTCTAAAATTTTGTGTGGCAAATCTAAATTCAAAAAGTGTTCTCTTTTATGGAGATAAGTTTAAATTACATGTCTTAGTAATTTTTGTTCATTCTAAAACACTCTTGGGCTATGTAGAATTAGTATTTGATTTTTTTTCACACTGAACAATCGTCTTGTTTTGCTAGTTAGTGATATTAGCATTTGTAAATCCTAATTGGAGCAGGGCTATGTGAGAGAGTCCATGGTTAAAAATTCCTTGAGTAAAGAGCTGCAAAGTATTTTTCCAGATGACCCCGAACTTGAGTTTTATGTGCTAATAAGTTACTGCTTTTAGCATTCGTGTGCTACATGTTAAACACAAAACTGGATATTGTAGGAGAAAAGGAATGAGGAAAAAAATTACTTACAGTTTAGAAAATACATAGAAATAGAATATTGAAAGAAACTCCCCCCCACTTCTCTGTCTAACTTCATCTCTCCCTCTTTCTCTCTTCATTACCATGGTGCCGGATACATAGCCCAACTTAATTAAACTCTATTCTACTGGTTCACAAATTTGGAAGCAGAAGGTGTGGGGTGAAATTCCTGCTCTTTCCTTACTACTTATGTGGCCTTAGGCAAATTATTCAACTAAAAATAGGTTAATTGCACTACCAATGACATTGGTTTATTATAAAGACCATTCAATTAGTATGTGTCAATAAACTGTTTAGAACAAAACACAGTGTGCATAAGTATGTGTGTGTTTGCAAAACAAAACAATTCCATTCTTTATGTTTTATATTTAATTTTTTCCATTTAATTGTTTATTCATTGCCTTATTCCAAAAAAATAGCCACAGAATATTATAATTTTTTTAATTTCTGGGCCTAGAAAAATTTTGTCAAAGGTGACAAGAAATTTTATTTGCTGGTAAATCATAGATATTAAGAATTGAGTAGAAGAAAAATCTTCTTTCCTATGAAAAGTGGCATTCCAGATAAAATGTTATATAATTCTGTTACCTGAGCAAAAGCAGTAAATATAATTATGGATTATGCAGTCTTGATATCCACAGAAGCTACAGAGGTTCTATTTTTGGGTATTGCTCAGAACATGCCAGATCTGTCACTCAGTCTGCTCGCCTCTGGTATTCTGCCACAGTCACACTGGTCTTCTCTGTCAGGGCACAGCAAACCATCTTCTACCCTAGAGATTAACATCTGCTGCTCCTATCTAAGCACCCTCCTTCCATCCTCCCCCACCTGGACACAATCTGCTGGACCCCTTTTGTGTTCTAGAGCAACCTCCCCTTTTTACTCAGACTTCCTCATCATTTTTGTTTCCTCCATATCACTACTCATCAAATGAAACCCTAAGTATTTGTATTTCTTTTATTTTTCTATCTCTTTCCTACAGGGTGTGAATTCTAGTGTAACAGTCATTCTTGGCATCCTCAGTGCCAAAAACAGAGACTAACATATAGCAGATGCCCAAGTGTTTAATGAAAAGAAAAATAAATACAGATTTCTTTTCTATTTGGATGTTATCTTGGGCTATTTGCTTTCTTGAGTGAAAGCTAAATGGATCATTCTATAATTTGGAGGTCTGCCTAATAAGAACTAAAAATTCAACTGTGGTCCTTCAGTAGCAAGGAGTCCTCCAAGTACTCACACCCATTAATAGGAACCAAGATCCTCTGAAGAACCAGTTGATTTAGGGCCTGGGAGAAGAGAAGGGAAGGCGATCCAGAGGTAGGTTTTGTTTGATTTAGTTTGGTGCCTCCAAATAAATTAACAGTCAAACACAGACAAGAGGTATATAAGAAGGTATGTGGGGGCCATTTGAGGGGACTTATAATGACAAAATTTGGTATTAACTGATGCTAAAAATGAGTAATTGATTTTGATGTATTGTAGAGAAAAATATGTAAATGCAGAATAATGAGAGAGAGGGAAAGAGAGCGAGGAAGGAGAAAGATTAAAATTAATTACTAATATTAGAAGTTTCTGTCATGTCAGTTCTTTACTCCGACCATTGGCAGCTCAATGCCACTCTTATTTTAGGTAGAGCTGTGGTTCATACACAGCAAAGGGAAGCTCTTCTTTCAGTAATGTCACTGATTATGACTAGAAAGGGTGATTAGCATTGCAAAGTTACTATTTTGCAACCCCTTAAGGAAAACATGATTCAGTCCAGGATCATCAGTGGAGATAAAATGTTAGGACACTATTCTAGAATAAGAAGCTATTGAAGAACAAAAATGCAACTTGTGCACTTTGATTGAATCCTTGTTCAACAGAAATAAGGAAGTCATAAAATATATTTTTGGAATAATTGGAAAAATTTGAAAATTGACTTAATGATACCAGGGAATTACTGTTAATTTTCTTCCATGTGATACAGCTGTAGTCACAAAGGAGAGTGTTTTATCATTAGGGATTCACTTTGAAATGAAACAATGTATAATTTATCTTGAAATTGTTCAGCAAGAGAAAAAGGGGCAACAAAAATGTATCAAAATATTAACAATTTTTCAATCTAGGTACAGAGATTCAAGACTTCACTGTACTATTCTGTAAACATTAGTGAATTTTGAAAGTTTTTCATACCAAAAAATTAAAGTAACTGCTAAAATTTGGGGAACCTAAAGTTAGCATTGTGTGTAGGAGCAAACAAAGAGATATTTCACAAATGGGGAAGGGACCAGGAGATGGAGGAAGGAGGGTAAGAGTAAAGGGGGAGCAGACATAAAAATAATTAAGGAATAAATGCATACTGCAAATAAGTACTAATAAAACAAAAATTAAAGAATAATATTATAATTTTCATATATGTGTACAAAATGCAGTACAACTAATTACTGCCGGTTATATGTAGTATTTTATTCAGAATTTCTCAACCAACGTTTTTGAAATTTTAGATAATTCCTTGTTGTAAAAAAATGGCTTTGTGCAGCATAAAATGTTTAGCGATATCCCGGCCTTCTCTCTCCTAGATGTGAGGAATAGTATTCCCTCAAAACATAAAGGTCTATAAACATTGTCAAACGTTCCCTGTGGGAGTAAAATTGTCTCTGGTTGAGAATCACTACCGTGTGTGTTTACTTTTATTTATTTTTTGTCAGATTTCCAAATGCTATTTTGGAGAATTAAAACGAATTATAGACATTTGTTAAAAATCCAAATCTTTGCCGTGCGTGGTGGCGCACGCCTTTAATCCCAACACTCTGGAGGCTGAGGTACGTGGAGCGTTGTGAGTTCAAGGCCGGCTTGGGCTACCACGCAAGCACAAGGATGACCTGAGCTACATAGTGCGACCCTGTCTCAAAAAACTAGGGCTGGGAGTTTGGCTCAGCAGCTTAAGCGCCTGTCTGGCAGGCATGAAGTTGTGAGTTCAAACCCCGATGCTGCAAAAAAAAAAAAAAAAAAAACATCCAAATCTTCCATCTCACACCCATAGAAGTATATGTATCTTTTCTTATATTTGCAAATAAATATTACTGAAAGAATCAACTATAAAGGACTTAAACTCTCTTTGAATTTAAAAATAAATTTCTAATATTAAAACAACAAAATATTTACTTTAGCCACATTATTTTTGCTAATAGAAATTAAATTCATTTTATATTTTCCAAGTTATTTAAGGTTTGTCATAGAAGTATGATATCAAAACTATAATTCAGCAGATGTTGCTACTTACAAAGTTGCATTCATTGGGATTAAGTGCACCACTGTTTATGAGTAGGTTTTAAAATCACCCCTATTATTGACTCATGCCACAATTTGGATGACAATTAAAGGTTTTAGATTGAGTGAAAACAGGTAAACTCAAGAGTTTAAATTCTGTACATTTTCCTTTATAAGAAATTCTTGAAAAAATAAAAGTAGAACAATAATGATGGAGAAAATTATCTTGGGACAAATAAAGGGGGAAAGCATGAAAACCCAAGTAGCAAAAGTGTACCTGTGCTGATGATGGAACTGTTTCGTACCTGGGTTGCGGTGGTGATTCCATGAATCTACACATGCTAAATTTCATAGAATTGCACTTGAAAAAAATGTGTGTGCTACTTTGTAAAATAGACTCAAATAAAACAGATTTATCTCAGAATTCTAACAATATAAAAAAGAACAATGTTCAATAATTTTTTCTAGAAAAACTTATTTTTATCAAACAACAAAGGTGAATTATTTATATGTCATAAATGTATAAGGGGAAATCAATAAAAATTCATAACCTCAATTTAAAACTATTTTTGCAATCTATGATGGAATCTAATATAACTTGATTGATAGTGTAAGAAGACAACAAGTTTATTTACTTTGTTAACCAATAATGCATTCAAATCAATGACTTGTCTCAAATGTCAAACATAACTATCTTCAGATTTTCAGACTGTGTGTAAATTACTAGGAGAAACAACGCAAGTGTTTTGTACTGTTCAACTAGTATAGAAATGCATCATTATAATAACTGATTTCATGAGTTTCAAAATTGTTAATTAAGATGTTCCTATAGAACAACAATTAATTATAATTAAATTATATTTGAAATATTACAGTCATTAAACTTTCAATGACCCAAAGTCTGATGCCAACCAAAATTTCTTTCTAACTTTAAAGATAGTTTAATATCTTCACTGAAAGGAAGAAAAAAATTTGCTACACATTTCTAGGCTGAAAATACTCTCAGTAAGAATGGTGTCACTGACTTCCACTCTCATATTAGAGTTTTACTTATTATGCAGATCGTGGTTATGATTTGGCTTGCAACTAGACAGATGGTATTCAATTGCACATTTAATGTTACAATTTCTAATATCACAATACAAAAATAGTTACCATCCGATGCGTATTTGTTTCTGTAGACACCCGGGAAAAATAACTTCCACGTTTTCTTTTTTGTCATTTACTACTGTGCAAACAGAAGGTTGTACACCATGCCTCACCATCTGTCAATATATTGCTTGTTAATATATGTTGGCTATGACCAAGGGACTAATGAGGAATTCTGGATACTATATAATTATATTTAAAAGCAGGAGATGATTAGAAGACACATGTAATACTTAAGACTAAAACTACATGACTCATGAATTACTCTCCCCTTGATATTTTGAAAGGCCCATCAGAGTTTTCAAATATCTCTATTAAAAAAACTTAAGGGAGATGGCGAAAGCCTTTAATCCCAGCACTTGGGAGGCTGAGGTAGGAGGAGCGTGGTGAGTTCGAGGCCAGCTTGGGCTACAACGCGAGTGCGAGTCCGGCCTGAGCTACACAGTGCGGCCCTGCCTCAAAAAATCAGGGCTGGGAGTTTGGTTCCGTGGCTTAAGCACCTGTCTGTCAGGTGTGAGGTTGTGAGTTCGATCCCCGGTGCCGGAAAACTTAAGGAACTGTCATTAAAAAGAAAATGGTCAGAACTGGAAGAGGAAAATCTATTCAACTGTACTTAACCTTCTTAAGCATAAAAGATGGCATCCTTCTATTAAGATTTATTGAATGTGGTAAATTGCACAATCTGCCAACTACATTTTTAGTAACATAGTTCTCCAACACCCTTTAACTTCCAGTTCTCATGAATAAAATACATTTGAATGAATTTCTACCTATAGTCATCATGGTGGTTCTGTAGATTTTTAAGACTCCAACCCCTGACAGTCTCGTGCTCATTTTATAGAAATAAACTACTAATTTAATTGATACTTTTGTGGTTCAAACTGCTCTCAGATGTGTGTTGTGGTATGCTCTTGTGTAACCAGATGTAGATGAAATGTAGCTGAAGTATTTTAATGTTTCCCCGTTGCCTCATGGAACTGTGTTACACTTCATTTGAATGTTAAATAAATTGATGTTTCTTTTGGTTTTGAAACCTGGCAGAATACTTAAAGCAAAACAACACATACATATATATACATATATATGTACATATATTCAAATTATGTAAAAGTTTGAAAAGTAATCATTTCAAAAGGATGTATCCTAAAATAAAAATACAACATCTGTGAGACTATTGATTTTTAAATATCTAAGTTATGTTAAACTTCTGTCTTGCTACAGATTTATGAACAAAAACTTAATCGTTGCTTTTTAGTGTTTCCTTTTCCACAATGGAAAAGTTACAGGATGTGAAAACAAATGCAATTAATGTATCTGGAAACTCCACACAGAGAGTTTCATCATTCAAGCAAAGGAGAGACCATTCCTCTCACCAGTTAGGTCTTATGACAAAATAGACAGCTGAAGATTCATTACCTCTGCTGGACAGCCAACTACTGAAGAATAGACCTGCATAATAACTTCAAAGTGTTTCAGAAGAGATATAAGTTGTATATCTCAGCTCCTTCATATTAACCATTTCATCACATGCTATTTTCTAGATGTTTAATGGAACATTTATTTTATGATCAGTACCATGACAGGCACCAGTGATATAAAAGTGAGTAAATGAATAAAATACATTAAAGTGAATCTCTACATCCAGGTAAGGAAAAACATGCATGAACTCTGCTCTCTGGGGATTTTCTTTGAAAAAGAAGTGTATAATAATTAGGATAATGTTCACTTTTATCTTAAAAAATAACATATGTAGCAGTGATAGAAGAAAGAAAAAGGTTAATGCTACTAGACACAAGTGGTCTATGGCTAGTTAAGAAATCTCCATATTGGCAGAGGTCCACACTCCTTGTTTGTTTCATGTGCTTCTACTCCCGTCTTCAAGATGACTAGGTGAGCTCCAGAGTCAGGTTTGCATTTAAGCAGGCAGGAAAAGGCAGAGTTGGAGTGGTATTTTCCATCCAAGTTAAAGGTTTTCCTGTGAGTTTTGTGCATTATGTTACAGAGTGAATTTAGATATACCTAACTGGAAAGAAGGAGAGTTAACTAAGTGAAATATGTCTAATGAAAAGTGCCTAATTAAAAGCCAGGAGGCCTTTAACAAAGAACAGAAGACTGAATATTTAGAGGCAAGATGGAGATAGGAGGGGAAGAGTGAAGACTGTCCAGGCTGAAGCATGACCCACATAGCTGCACAAGTCCCCATGCTGCTCAACCTGGAAGTCTGGTTTCTAAGAGTCTTTTGTCTTGGAAGGAAATTAATCTCTCTTTTAACTGAAGCTATTTTGTGATTTATAAATATAAATTGAACCTACCCAATAGGACAGCCTTTGTTGACCTGAGGGTGGGACCTATCAGTTATATTATGCCTAGTTTCTCTTAACTATTTTTCTTGAGTCGGATGCATGATTAATATTTGTGTTTGGTTTTTATTAAAATTTACCCTTATCATGAGTTTATGATACCTTTAATAATGTCAGACACAAAGTAAAATAAATCTCTTCAGTCAAGACTACATAAATATCCAAATAAATATTTATAAATAGATGCCTACCATTCTTATTGCTGCTGAAATACACCAAATATTTTGAGGTATTTTAGATTATTAGATATCATATTTTAATAAGTTTGAATTTTTAAAAAATAAGTAACAGTCACTATGATACCACTTGAGAAATATTTTCCAAATATATTCTTTGACAATTTTAGGAGACACAGGAACATTGGCACTGTGTCTAAAGTAATTTCAAATATTTTGAGACCAGTCATGCATTACTGACATGCACACATTCAGTAGGAAGAATTTTATAATTGAGCTGAAAATAAACTATATACACCATAACAACTCAACAATAAATTAATACATAAAAATAGAGTTAATGAACTTTATTACTAGGAAAATAAAATTTATTATTAAGCAATAATAAAATATATTATTAAACTAATCTGTTCTGTAGATTTACTTAACAGGAAATTCTTTCAAACCAAAACGGTATTTTATCCAAGGAAAGTAAGCATCAGTTTATCGTGTCTTCCACAAAGTAATTATTTCAACCAGCCAGCTTACTAAAATGGACATTCTTCTACTTAGAAGGAGACTGTAAGTTATATTAAAATATTTCACTTTTTAAAAAACTGTAAGAACTTGCTTCTTTTATTTTTATTTCTAAATTTTCTTTATGGACTGCTTAACTTCTGCACGTAAACTCCTATGCACAGTCTTAACAAGCAGACATGACCTTCCACTATGTTCTTTCACCAAGAATGACAGTTGGGAAATGCCAGATATATCTACATCTATCTATATCTATATCTATATCTATATCTATATCTATGTCTATGTATCTATATATATATATATATCTGGAAAAAAGCTTCCTAAATGGATTTAATGTGAAAAACATTAATACTCTAAAATTGGAGCATTTGTGATACTACTCTAAAATTGAAGATAATTGAGATAAAATGGAAAACAAAGATAAATTAAATGAAGAGAGTAGGTTAGTTTGCCTAGGAAAGACAAATTAGGGGTAAGGAATTATATATAAACAGGTTAGGTTATAAGAACTTGTTTAGAGATGATGAGGTTGCCCTTTAACCTTGGCATTTGTATTATATTACTGCACAACTAATTATCCTAAATTTTTTTTATTCTAACCTTTAGTAGCTTAAAGCAATGATTATTTATTACCGCTTTCTGGACAGGACTGTAGGTCGGGGTTTAAGAATAGCTCAGTGTGTTGGTTTGACCTTGGAGACTCCCAAGAGATTTCAAACAGAAGAGGTCAGCTCAGGAATTGTCTACTGAAGTGACTACTGCTGAGACAACCACTTTCCAAAACATATCATCCACATGACTAGCATCAATTATCAATAACACTATCATTTTATTAGTACTGTTATCCTGGTGATTGGAATTTTTAATAAAAAATCTGCTACAGAGCTGGGAATATAACTCAGTAGTAGAGTGCTTACCTAGCACTCATGTGTCCTAGATTTGATCCTCTGTATGGAAAAATAAAAAGCAGCTAGTATTTTAGACTATTTCAGGTCTTCACAATATTCCCAAGAAAGAACTTTTATTATTTTCATTTTATAGTGAGAGAACTGAAGTTCAGAATAGGAACTTGCCTAAAGTCCCCAATGGGTACAGGGTATATATCAGTCTGATTCCAAATCTCATACTCTTTGAACCGCTTCAAAATACTTCTCAGAAAACATTGTCTGTCTTGTGCTGATTCTAATAAATATCTAAAGTGTCTATATAGTGGCTGTTGGATATTTTAAGCACCGTACAAAGCACTGGAGTTAGAGACAATAATCGGCACTATCAGGCACACTTTAAAGTATTTTATAGCATGTAATATACATTTAAAGCAATGTTTATTTTGTAATATTAGAAGATATTTGCCAAGTTTCTTCTCATTCATGTTAAATTCAAGAATATTTCAAGATTAGTCATTAGTAATTATTTGACCAATCAGAAATTCATAATTTCTTCATGACTGTTTTAGCATCACCATTTTCTTATGGAGTTCTTGTGATTTTGAAATTTTACAAGAAGAAAAGTGACCATTTGTGGACTTTATTGTTAAGATTTACTTGAGAGGATAAAGATAATGATCAAATACATTAAGAGGGGTTATTGTTGACATCTGAGGAGTGTAGTCCAGGAATAGCAGTCACATAATACCTTTCTTATAACAAACAATTGTTATAGTTTAGGTAAATATTCCCCAAAAGTCCATATGTTAAAAGCCGAGGCCCCGGCAATGATTCTTCTGGGCAACTATCCAGTTTTGAAGAGGTGAATCCTAATGTGAAGAAGTGTTACTCAGGAAATACTGAGACCCTGACCCTCTCCTGATTCTATCTTTGCTTCGTGGCCTCTCTAAAGTGAGCAGCTTTCTCCAACATATTCTCCCACTGTTATGTACTGCTTTGCTGCTGAGATGAAAGTGTTGGAGACAACCAATCAATCTTTGAGACTAAATAAACATTTGCATGTATGAAGTTGATTATCTCAGATATTTTGACAGAGAAATGAAAAGCTGCCTAATAAAACACCTGTATTTTACTTATTTATTTTTATCAGTACATGCATGCAGGACATTGCATTTACATTCTTTGTGTGGAATTCATATGTGTACATAACGTATTTTAGTTCCTTTTTTTATCCCCTTTCTCTCCCTCCCTTCCCCTCTGTACATGTCTTTATCCCTTCCTCATTCGAAAAAGATCTATCTTCCTACTTCCTATTATCTTTTATTTTGTGCTTATTTATAATTTGGGTTTCTCATATAAGAGAAAACATGAAATAATGAAGCTTGTGTGCTTGATCTATTTCACTTAATTTAATCATCTCAGCTCTCCAAAAATATCTCAAGGATATCTCTAAGAAGGAAAACACAGTGAAGCTAACAGTGACTAAAAGTCCAATAGAATAATTTTACAAAGTAGGGTGAGCAGTTAAGCATAAAGGGAAGATAGGGAATCCACAATGGGAAGGTAGCACAGTGACAGAAATAAATCAGTACCTGCTAGGAATACTCTCAATGGGAATGGTTCAATTCCCTAATCAAAAGACATGGAGCAGCACAATGGTTTAAGGACAAATCCAATGGTATGTTCTATACAAGAAACACATACAATCCAAAAAGAAACTCATTGACCAAAAACCAAAAGTTGGAAAAACAATATTCCATACAACAGGAAAAAAAAAAAAAGAAGCAGATGTAGCTATCTTATATCCAGACAAAGTATGTGTCAACCCAAAACTAATCAAAAGGGGCAAAGAAGATCACTACATATTGGTTAAAGGAACAATTCAGCAGGAAGAGATAATTATTGATATATATATATATATATATATACACACACACACACAGAACAATGGCACACCTAACTTCATAAAACAAATACTACTGAATGTAAAAGACCAGATAAACATAGATACAGTTATAGTGGGGGAACTCAATACCTTAGTATCACAAAAAGACAGATTAACTAGACAAAAAATTCAATAAAGAAATATCAGAGGTGAACAAAACTTTCCAACAAATGAACTTTATCAATAGCTATAGTGTGTCTCACCCAACAACAAAATTCACGTTCTTCTCAGCAGCATATGGAACTTTTTCCAAAATAGAACACTCATATTTAATCAAGTTCTAATTCAAAGTCAGAGTTTTAAAAGATAGCCAGTTTTATTTACAGTAATAAATAATCTAAGGCTTTTTCTTCATTTTATACCATTTCTCAGTGACAGATAACTCTTTAATTAAGAACAGATGGGTATCATTCTTGACAAGGCACTAAGTGTGAATTTGGAAATTCCTTGACAACCATATGCCCTAAAGGAGATACATGCTAAAGGTCATCATTACAGAAGGCCAATCTTCAATTTAATAAACCTATTTTATTGCAAAACTGTAGTTCAGAATCTTTACACTTTGTGCATCAATTGAAGTTAAAAATTAGCCAATGAGAGATATTACTAAATACCTTCATCGCAAGTCAAAACACATCTTTCTGAAATACTTTTAATCATGCCAAAAATACTCCTTCCCTTGTCTGCTGTTTTTTATTTTAATTCATAATAATTCTGTATAGGCATCATTTGACATTCAGTTTAAAAATGCAAATTTCTTGGTCCTTACATATTGTCTGAATCACTTCTGGAGGTGGTAGCTGGTAGCTTGCATTTTTGGATAATAATGTATTCTAAACTTGGATATTTCCTATAATAATTTTAAGGATCTTTTACTCTTATTTAGGAGAAAAGAAGAGAGGGATGGAGGGAAAGAGAGAGAAAGAGGGAGAGAGACAGAAACAGAGAGAGAGACAAAGAGACTGCTGCCATGAACGTAAACTCTTAAAGCTCAATTGTGATTTTCTGAGACAATGTTAATTGACAGCTAATAGAAAATAATTATATTCTTGAGAAAAATATTGCATTAAAATGTTTCATACTTAAATAAAAAATCAGTAGACATAGTGCTTTAAACTAATCTGTTTTGGCATTTTTGTGCGTTGAATGCCATTATGAATACCTTACATGCATTATCTACTTGATCCTAATGCCAATTCCTTGAGGTGGTATTATTGCCTACATCTCCACTTTATAGCTGAAAAAAAATGAAGACAGAGCGATTAAGGCACCTGCCCAGAGATGGTAAAAAACAACTAACACTGACGTATTTCTGAGTTCGTCTGCTATACTGCATCATTATAGACTACGAGGATTTAGAATTAAGTACTGATAACCTAAGGAAAAAAATCTGAGATAGTAAAAGAAAATTGAAGATAATTTGAATAGGATGAAAATGTGCACATACAATAGATTAAAGCAGAAATTTCAAATGTAAGACATTTATATGAGATGTACACATCGTAGTGTGATTTAGTGGACATTGGGTTTAAACAACTGCATTTATTTCAAATTTGAGTATTTTTAAAGCATTATGAAAATATCTTTAAAACTGCATTCTTTTCTCATTGCTAACTTTTCACAATCAAATGAACAAGGAAAAAATATCAACCATAGATTTACACATATAGATAATAAATTCAATCATTTATCTTCTGTTGAGTAACTCATAATTTAAAGTTACAATGCCAAAACACTAATCGATATATTCCCAACATAAATCTTGATACAATATATATGCTGTGGCCTTTGAGATAACCTTAAGTATTCTTTAAATATTTACACAATTACTGAATAATCACAATTTTGTGTTCTTAAGGAATCGCAAAACTCAAGGAAATAAGTATACATAGTGAGATTTGTAGAAATTGTTTTAATAGAGGTTAGCAAAACTTTTTATGGCATCTCAACAAAGATAAGGATGAACTTAAACTAGAGGACTATGATGTATTTGTGAAAGACATTTTGTACCGGACTCAAAAGAATGAATGAAATTTTAGGGGAAAGAAGCAGGAAATGAAGAAAAATGACAAAATAAGGAAGTTCCGGAAGTAGTGAAAAACATAGAGACTTAATAGATGCTTTTTTGTCCTAAAGTCTAAAATTTGGTTCAACAGAGTCTATGTGAGTCTTACTATAGCAGGAAGGAAGCTATTGGAACAGGGCTGGGGCAAGCCAGGCAGAGGCAGAAGGCAAGCAGAGAGAAGTATGCATTTGATTAAATGAAGCCCAGGCTGGCCAAGTAGACTTTCTCTCTCTTAAACTAAAATCTTTAAGAGAGGGGTATACATGGCGAAAATTTGTGAGGCAGTTGTCCTTCAAAGCATACTACTACAGAGATCCCAAAATCTACTCTAATCGTTCGAGGTCTTTATTGACACTTTCTTTTTCTGTGACATTTCTCTACCCACCTGAAATTGATTCACTTTCTATGCTTTATATTTCTCCTTAGAACTTATTGCACCTAACATGCTACACATCCTACCTATTTATTTCGAACTATTGGTACAATTGGTCCTCTAAATAGAACAGAAACACACAGTAGACTGAATAAATCAATAACATCCTGGCTTCTGGTTTTCTTTCGATGTTTCACATGTCATCGTACTACATTTTTCTTTTGCCTAATACTCGTAAGCTTTAACTCAGGGCTTTCGAATATATAAAATGCTTTCAAATATATCTTCTAATCAATCTTGAGAAGTGACTTTAGTATTCTTATTACCTTTAAAAATACAGAAAGTGAAACTCAGTAACATTTAATACTATGTATTCTTACAGACCAAGAGTCTTTCTTTTGAGTAAAACCGGTTTATTGAGTAGCCCTTCTACATTCTCTTCCTTAGCTATCTAGTCCCCATGATTTTCTCAACCTTCCTTTTTAAAATCTAGTTTTCATTTAATAACTTATGCTGACAGCATTGTATAATCTTCTGTATTTTTGAAAATGTGATACACTAATACATATATTAAATGAAATTAGATTATTATAATATGAAATATAAGATTTGTAGATTGATGATTATGTTTGATCTTTCTTTACAATGGTACAAACTCTTGCATTTTGCTTTAGTTATAAGAAACTATGGCTACCCCATAATTGCTATTTACTATTTTTGATTTGCTCATATGTCCTTAAATCTATGCCTTATGTGAACATTTAATCAGTATTAGTAGAGGTAATATTAACATATATTTGAGAATTACTAATAGTTCAAAATATAATACCATAATGTCACTGATATTGTTTTATGAAGTTAAAAATCTTAAGTTTATGTTATCACAAAAACTTCTACTTATTTCATATATACTTTTGGAAGAATTTTATGTTAAACATAATGGAATTCTCTGGTTACCATTATTAAACAAAATGAATTTTCATGGCTGTTATACGTATGTAACATGGTATTGCAGAAGCATAAACAAAGCATAATGCTCCAGTAAATTTCTGTTTTCTGTTCCTTTAGCAAAGTGAAATAACATTTCAAAAGAAAATATTACTTCCTATGTTCATTTTCTCTTTAGTTAGTTTAACATTAGTCACATTAACTTAGCAGAGGAAGTAAAAAGGAAGGTGTAAGATTTGTTAAAACAATTCAGTCATTGCTCTTTGCAGAATACCATGCTACAAAAAGAAACATCCTACTTATGGAAACATTTTTGGTAAAATTATTTTCTATTCATGATCTCCATCAACCAGGTATTGCACTGAATGAGTGTGTCTGTGAGTGCATGACAAATAATGGGCACAGGTAAAAGTAAAATTGAAGACGTGAATGTCTAGGAACATGACATGCATTGGAATTGCAGGATTAAGAACACTAAAAATCTAGGGAAATTCTCACATGGAGTTTAGTTTAGGATCTTCCCTTACATTTATATGTGTTACTTTTTTATAATAATATCTAATGCTCTTCCAAAAAGTTATTTGAAATTTACAAGTTTGGACCTGACTCGTTCTTTAATATAATGCCTTTGTACTTTGAATGATTCTCTATTATACCTGTATCTATTTTAACTTGTATATCACAACTGCTTCCTAAAAATGTAGACCACATCTAAAGCAAGTTCTTAATGATAGTTTCCTAGATGCAATAAATGTGTATGCAAGAATTTCCCCGTTATATTATTGTTAAAGCATGTGACTGTTTACACATAAAGTATCTGTACAGTAAATAAAATCATATTAAAACTATATAGTTAAATATGAATTGTAATTCTTCAAATATAGTCAATTTATATTACAATATTATGTTTATGAAAGTAATATTTTTTAGGTTTTCAAATACAGGGTTTTTTTTTAATTCTCTAAAACAAGAATCAAATTACATCTGTTATTTCCTATGAAACTACTGTAACTTCATAGATCATCTTAGAAAGCAGATTAATGAATGCTAAATAAAATATAAATACAGCATGAAAGGTAATGGAGTGGTATACTATATATCACTTGAAACATGACATTGTAGGTCAGAACTCTCATATTTGCATTAATTTTGTTTTGTAGAAAATAATTAAAACAATTTTTCTATTAATCATCTTTGTTTCCTTTACCAACATAATTAAAGTGAGAATTATTAATATATAAGAATCAGATGGTATTGAACAATCTAATCACTTTCTGGTATCATTATCCAGCATTCCATTTAATTTACCAATTTCTGTTTTATTTAGCATTCATTAATCTGCTTTCTAAGATGATCTATGAAGTTAGAGTAGTTTCATAGGAAATAACAGATGTAATTTGATTCTTGTTTTAGAGAATTAAAAAAAAACCCTATATTTGAAAACCTAAAAAATATTACTTTCATAAACATAATATTGTAATATAATTATAGTTATAATTAACTAAGATGATCAATTAACGACATTTTTTAAAAATTCAAGTAATAATATTAATTCTTGTGAACTTTCAGGATAAAAACTTATTTAAATCTTTATGTATTGTGTATGCTTACTTTCTAGATATTTTCAACTACACTGTAAAATTAATTCCATAAAGCAGATATTTCAATTTCACATAATAAAATTCATAAATTTTATATGGAATTATAAGATACAATTTAAAAATTCTAAAAATATATTTATAAAAGAGATCAAAGCATACTTTAAAAAGACAATATGAATGTACTGGAAACATAGTCTACAAAATAAAATCTTTGAAAAGTAAATTCAGTATATTGTTTTTCTCTTTTTTTATTGATTTTGAACCAATTCAGTACATTTTAATAAGCTCACTTAATATATATGAGGTACTTAAGTACTTATATTTTAGCATTAATTTTTTATCCAAAATGAGAAAAAGATCAAAATATAATTTGTGAAATATGTAATGCTATTATGTAGAAAGTGCACTAATCATTAAACCTATAAGATAATCTTGACTGAGGGTCATTTCTATGGGAAGTAAATACTTTATGCAACATTTCAAAAGTATTTTTATTGGTTATTCATAATAATTTCATGGCCTAAGTGTCATTTTAGCAGCTAAAAGTAAAACTAAGTGAATAATTTTGCTTGTTAATAGCTGCATTCTAACTGGTAAAATCTAGCTTTCAAACCTTTGCTTAAACCCAAAGATCAAAGAACAATTAGATTATGTACATTGTTTCCTAATGTCTTTATTGTATATTATGAAACTTTTTTCTTCAGAGTAGTCTTTAATAATTATAAAATATTTTTAAAATATACAAGAAAATAGAATAATAATGAGAAAGCTAAATGCAAGTTGGAATTAAAACTATTAAAATAGAATTCTGTAATTTCAATTCAGCAATTCATAATATTCTGTATATGTGTTTTTAATATATCAAAGTTCTTACCCTATCCTTGTCTACTCTAAAGAGGAAAATAATGTTACGTTTTGGCTAGAGGTCAATTTTTCATGAGGTGATTCTTAAAATTTCTTGAGTGCAGAAACCAAGGGTTTTATTCAACATTGTTAAAGAGGACAGTTGAGAATGTGAGGCTATTTATGTAATGAATTCATAAAAGAGAAATTATTTTAGGCAGTCTTCAATTCATACAACAGGTCATTCAAAAAGCACAGATATCTTCTATATGACAGGAATTAGACTATGTATCAATAAGCAAATATGAATGGTTTGGTAAAATAAGCTACTTGCTCTTTAGAAGTTCGGGTTCTGGTGGTGAAGGGAAATAAATGAAAAGCTAAATGTAGCATAACAAACAATGCAATACCATGCAATAATTATGTCACGGAAGTATAAGATTTTACTTAAATAAGATTGGGGGATGATATTCCCAAAAGAGATAGAAAGACAACATATGCTTTCAAAATGTGTTTGCAAGATGAAGTAAACACACATACTCAGGAGCCTCTTACTTTACTTAGGTTAATGGCTGATATTCAAGGGATGGTGTTGATGAGAAGATAAATTTTTTATATATGCTTGCAAAAGATCAAGTAGAAACAATGAAAATGATAGTTCTGGATAAGTCAGAGTGTCGGAGGTTTTCAACGTCATCCTTTCTTTAACCTCCTTGTACACTGTCAAATTCATTGCATTTATTTCTATAGCTTTCCTTACAGATGTCTCTCACATTTATATCAGTTACTCAGATTGATCCCTCTCCTGAGAGCCAAACGTGTGTTTCCTACTCAAAGCATATCTGCTCACTCTATGAAATACTGAATTCAATATATTATTTTCCAAACTTGCCCTTTCTCCACCATGCACTTGCCTTCTTCACTAGGAACCTGGAATTTTAATTGTGCCTTATTCTCTTTATTCTACTGTAATCAGAAATATCATACATTGCTTTGACAATATCTCTCTAGGACTTTTCCTTTTCCCTTAACTTCTCTTGGATCACCTTTTCCCATCTCTGTTATAGCCAGTGGACCAAACTTCTGGTTGCTGCTGCTGCTTCTGTGGCTAACGTTTTTTGACTCTTTGTAACCACAAGGGCCTCTGTTCAGTGCCTTAAATACTTTATTCTCCACACACTGAGATCCAATCTCAAAATGACCAAACAAGAAGTTAGTTTGCAAGCCTCTCAAATTTTCCCAATTTCAATTTTCCTCCTTTCCAGAGATTATTTCAAAATTTTAGATAAGTATAAGATATATATATATATACATATGTATGTGTATATATGTACATATATATATATGTGTGTATATGTATATATATATATATATATATGTACATATATATATTTCAGCCTGAGAATCTTATAACCTTTTGTTTACTTCTGTGGGGAAGTCATCCCAAATTAGGATACCATCACACCTATATGATACACAGAAGCATGTTCTTTTCAATTTTGTACTCAGTTCAGCACATAGATATTTATCATGGCTATATATTCATCTTTTCTGGTCGTGATTTCAACTAAAAAGAAGCATGCAGTTCCCGTCCTCATGAAAAATACAATCTAGCTGACTTTTATTAAGTAGAAACTTCTTCAAATAAAGAGTTATAATTGCTTTTCTCTCTGGAGCCCTAAGGACTACTCATTGATTTCTGTGATCAGTTCATACTGATATACAGATAATGCTTACATTACAAAGATGTAACACATTTGTCCTCAGTTTCCCTTTCTATATTTCAGTGAAATTTTAAGAAACAAATTTTTTTGGAAATTTGATTATCACAGAGATTATTTCCAATGAAGAAAACTGCATCAGTTAAGATTAAATGAGTTGTAACTAAAAGAAAGCTTTAAGTATAAAAATTCAGTGTGGCTGTACTACAATTTTTTTAAAGTCTTGGAATCAAATTGTTTTAAGGTTTTTTTCTTTCATCATCACTTAATTTAGCATATTATAAGGAAAATATGTAGATTGTTTTGTGTTCTATAACTCTCATTTAAGATGGAAACTACACTCTTATGTTCTATATTATTAATGGTTATTTGGGTATGTTTTGTGAACATTAGTTTCCTCATCTGTACAGTGTAGACATAATGGTACCTCATCTGGATTATTCTGAATTGTTCTCTGTACTGTAAGTCAATTGCTACCAAAGAGAACATTCAATATTATGACTAAAGAACAAGTCCAACCTTATTGCTTCTCGCTGCAAATATTAAAAAGCAAGCCCAGGATCCTGAGAATCGTAGTCAAGTCTATGTTTTTATTTGAATTGTGTGCATTTACTTTGAGACATTCTCTGTTTCCAAATTGTGCTCCTGTTATACTAAATTTTGCTCATCCAGCACACCACTGAGTGCCTTTGAACACATAGCAATGAAGACATTTCTTGTGTTATTCATCTCCACTTGTGATTAGGAATACTTGAGAGTAAATGATGACAAAGAAAACTTTCTATTCTTTCATTTAGCTGGGCCTTCTGTCTCTATTTCTATGCAACTATGGAGCCATAGGGGTCTTTCTCATCACTTCTAGAAGACTAGGGCTATTTTGCCATCATTCCTAGTGTTTTTGAACATGTGTCAAACAATTGGGATAGATTGTTTTTCAAATGTATTTTAAAATTACCAACAAGGAGAAATTATAGTATGCTCCAAATGAGAGAAAAAATAATGCTGGACCAAAATGATGGAATATATAAGTACTGAATTTTTGCTAAAAAACCAGAATTACCTTAAATTTTACAAAGGTTGCTCCATGATAATTACCAATAATATCCTTTGATTAAAAACTCTTAATGCAGTTTCAGTTTCCACCTTGCCTCATCGATTTACTTTTTATATCTTTTTCAAGTGCTAATCTTAGCAACCAACTGTGAATTCCTGCACTAATCAAAAATTTTTTTAATAAAATAAGAAAAAAACAATGCAGAAAGAATAACAAAGGACAGACATAGTGGTAGACTATGTAATCCCAACACTTGGGAGGCTAAAACAGGAAGTTTTCTGTGAGTCTAAGGCCAGTATAGACTATGTATTAAGATCATGTCTAAAAAAATAAAAGAAAATGGAGAAAGAAAGGGAAAGAATGGCAAAGAGATACAGATAAAACATTCTCAAAAGATTTTTGACTATCTACCATTTCATTATGAACAATAAAATTAAAGGCTTTCTTTTATCACCCATGTAACTGCTGCATATTTTAAGCAATCACATTTTATGCAGTATAAAAAGTGAGTATTAAACAAATTTTCTTCTTTTTTAAAGTTTTTTTTATCTTAAAGAGAATAAAACAGAACAAAGCAAATCAGGATAGAACAACGCAAGCAACACAGGACTTCAAATAAGACAATAGGAAATCAAAAGTGGCTACCATAATGTCTCTTGTTTTCTTTGAAATAGTTGTCCATACCTTCACACACAATATGATCAAACAAAACAAAATAGTATAAAACTAATCTAAACAAAAGAATGAAAGCATTATGAGACTTCAAAACAAGACAATAGGAAATCAACAATAGATACTATAATATCTCTTGTTCTCTTCAAAATAGCTGTCCATACCTTCATGCACAATAAAATCAAACAATAGAAAACAGACTAAAACCAATCAAAACAAAAGAATGAAAGCATTACAGGACTTCAAAGCCAGGTAACAAGAAATGAACAGTGGTTACTATATTGTCTCATTTTCTTCAAAGTAGCTGTCCATAGCATCACACATAGCAATTCAATGGCTGGAAGATGATGTAAAGAGAAATAATTTAAGAGTGATAGGTATCAATGAAGAAGCAGGCATCAGCAAAAATAAAAAGGCTATTTACATAAGTAATAACAGAAAACTTACAAAACACGGGAAAAGGATCTGGTACACAGGTAAGTGAGGCATATAGAACTTCAACTAGCCGTAACCAAAGTAAATCTACATCCAGACATATAATAATCAAGATTCCAGAAATTCAACTCAAGAACAGAATATTAAAAGCTGTTAGAGAAAAGAAATAGATAACCTATAAAGGAAAACCAATCAGAACCACGGCAGACTTGTCAACACAAACCATCAAGTCAAGAAGAGTTTGGAGTGAAGTGTTTCAAATTTTGAAAGAAAACAACTTCCAACCCATATTGATGTACCCTGCAAAACTATCTTTCAAAATGATGGAAAAATAAGATACTTCCGTGATAAAGAACAACTGAAGGAATTCACGACCACCAAACCAACCCTACAGAGTGTTGAAGGATATTCAAGAGAGATAAAGATGGCCATGATTCCAGGAACAGCAGCAGAGGAGGATCGCTGAATTTTCTTAATATATCCTTATATATTGCCTACATTAGTATACAGTTATGCTTAATTACTATATATTTGAAAGAAAATATTTTGTGATTTATTTGGCTATTTCCTATTTTAATCATTTATTTTTCAAATATATACCACCAGTTTATAAGAAAGAAATATTGAAATATCAATGGTATGTGCATATTAGCAACACATTAAAAACTGGTCTCAAAGATTATGACAAAGCATAAAAATTGCACCAGTAGTGTTCTGAATGCACAAAGTGATCAAAGGAAACACACTTAATACAACTCGTAGGAATGAATGAATCTTTCATAGCTGTTGAGATGAATTTTTTATAATAAAATTTTCTTTGGGCCAGTATAATGAAAAGCAAAGGTGATAACACAGAAGCATGCTAAGAATTTCCTGGCATAAAAGCATTAGAAAAATATTTTGTGTGTGTTTCAAATCACAGAAGGTCTTGTATTGAGCTTAGATACAATGTTATACTTTAAGAAGAAATGATATGTGAATGATTCTTTTTTAGCCATGAAAAGGGAACATTTCTATGTTTCCATACTTTAAGGTAAAGTATTTTCTTTAGCTTTCAGTGTGTTTTAGAGGGTAACAGTTCTACACATAGACCCAATACATAACACTAATGCTAGGATTAATGACAAAAGTGGTATTCTGCAAACTATTTTACACAGCCCCTACTGTCTAAAATTCATTCTTTTGATTTAGAGAACAGGTTTGTAAATGTGTGTGTGTGTGTGTGTGTGTGTGTGTGTGTGTGTGTGTGTTATTGGGGAGTTAACAGAGGGCCTTTGCTCTAAGCTGCATTTTCAGGCTTTTTTTTTTTTAATTTTGAGGCAGATTAGCTGATTCATGAAGTTGGAGCTCAAACTTGCACTCTGTCTACATCAACCTCCCAGTGAGATGGGATTATAGGTATGTAGGACTATACTGCTATTAATTTTCTTGAAAGTTTACAAAGAGCTCTAGTAAATAAAACAAGTAAATGTACTACAAGAAACAAACACTTGAGGAAGGCATTTAATGCATATGAAATGAGTGACCTATGTTAGACACCAACATCTCTGGGAGTGCTACCACATTAAATCATGATTGGCCAATCTAGGGGTTTAGTAGCATAAATGCAATGTTGTATTTGCAAACAGAGATATATAAGAGAACAAATATAAAGTCATGTTGGGACATAATTTTTATGGACATAAAATTAGGAAGAATTCATTGCCTTTTAATACTATACTTAATGCAATCATTAGTGTGTATATTAAACATATATATAAATATGCTTATTTCATGATATGTTTCATTTAATGCATTTAGAATAATATAAATTGATTACTACTACATATACAAACATAGTAATAATTTTCCTCTGCTAGCATTTAGTCCTAATTTTTGTCAATCAAAGGACACCTTTAGGCAACTCTACTATAAGACTTGATTGACAGGTGATAAGTAATTCATTAAACATAAAATATAAACTGGATGCTGGTGTCATCTAGGGTGTAAGCAGCTCTGAATAGAAAAATGTACACACTTTAACATATATTAATACTAACATAAAAGTGAGAAATTACATGTAAGAAAATTAATTGTTAGATATTCTATACAAAAGAGTATTTTCATATATATGTGCAGAAGTATGAATGTATTTGACTGAATTAAAATGCAATGAAAAAATATTGCAACCTGAATATTTTTAATTTCTCATTTTTTAATCTTTGAACTATTTAGGTTATCTTACTAAAATTTGATATATAAATTTCTGTACAAAACGATAGGAGCATTTTTGGTGCTGAATGAGAAAACAGAACTGAAATTCAGTATTATTCATACTAAACTATCTTAAATGTTTTTGCATATGTTAACTGTTACGCTGGAATAATTTTAAGAAATCAGGCATTAAAATCCCAACTTCTTAAGGAAGGATCACATCAGAAGAACATTTATGCCATTGCATAATGAGAACTATTTTTGAAAATTTATCTAATGGTTTTCACAAGATACATCTTTTGACAAATGGTCTGTTACTTTTATAGCATCTCATTTTTCCCAGTGTTCTGATCAAAGAATATACACTGTCTTTAAATAGATTCATGCATGCAAGTATGAAAAATAATCATCTAATTCTTTCCTTTGGAAACAATAACCATGAGTTTATCATGATAAATCTTTACCACATTCTTTAAAGATTGTATTTTTCTCTTTCATGTTCCAGAAAAAACAACCCAGCAATAGCAACAAAAGACAATCACACAAATATAAAGACACATTGCCTTTCTTTCTAAGCCTTGGAATCAAATATCATTTTGTATGATTAAAAATAGAGGAGAATAGTTTGTATTTGCCAATATTCATATTTTACCTGAAATTCTAGAGTTCTTACATGAATATGTTATTGTGCCAACAAAAAAGGTGTGGTTAAAAATTATTACAGTGTTCTCAAAGAAAATCACCTGCCAAGAAAAATGTCAGCAAGATCTTTACTGAAGCACTTGTGAAAAGCTTGTGTGATGACTGAGCATATGGGATTTACTGACCCTTAAACTTTAAGAGACTCAAGTAGAATACCTAATGTCAAGAACTGCCCCAAAGAGTCTGCTACAGAATATTGTAATGAGTGTTTATATCTCTGCCTTATGGAGAGAAACAAGTAATAATTCCATGAACAGCCTCAGGGCACTTGCATTTGAATCACAGCTCCAATAAGCAGATCACCACTGGGAAAGGAATATATTCTGGAACAGCTCAGATTTGCACTACCAGTGGACATCAGTGTGAAACAGGAGAGGCGGCAGGATTAAAAATAGAAACACAGAAAGGGGAGAGAGACAGAATAATTACGTCTATGGTTTATAATTTACAAAAGCAAGAGTCTAATAAATCTAATGCACATTTATTCAAAGTCTCTTTTATAAAATTCTGACTAACTTTACTATATTAATTTTCTTGGTCTTTGTATTTTACCCCAGAACTCTATAACTATAAAAGCCAAATGAAATATAAACGACAGGCTGTTTGTATTTCCGTGAAGTCAAATACACAGAAAGAGGAGATTCATTTCACCTCTTCATGTAATGATGACTGAATTACAAACTAAAAGTTAGTATTGCAAGATGCAATCTGAGGATAAAATGAGGTAGAACCTGATTTACTTGAACCTTAACCATTTCTAGATTGATGACTAATTTATTCATAGGAAATTGAAATGTATTTAGTAGGTAACAGCTTTGTAATTCACATTTACATTTATATTATAAATCATTTTGACTTTTTGATAGCACAGAAAATCTTCCATCTTAATGAGTTTCTACTTTATCTTAAATTGAAAAGCATACAAAACATGGTAACTTAAATCTTCTGTATTATTTATTGCATAATATAACAAAATTAAATAACAGAAATTATCTGAAACTATGTTTATAAGATATAGCAAATATTTTTATCCTAGATGACTTAGTTTGCAAAGTTCCATAAAATGTCTTTTGATTCTACTTTCCCTTGATGCTTAAGAGAAGTAATTCTACAATGTTCACCATATTACAACTATAAAAAACATCAGGCAATCCAACGCATCTCATAAACTTTCCAGGCTGATATTAGAGCAGATTTTAAAATCCCTGTGGAAAATTAAGTATTCATTATTACTTTGTTTGAATTCAGAGAGCTCTAATGCCATCCTACATCCATATTTTAAAACAGATTACACTGGCATGCACATTATCCATTCCATACATCCTCTTTGATATTTTCACACTTTTCAATTTTCCTTTCCTTTTATTTCCCTTTATTAAAAGTTTGACTACATATAAACTTCCTAGGTAGTGAAGCCATTTAAAGTACACTTACTTGAAAAGTGTAAAACCGGGTCCCATTAGGAGGATGCACTTTAGGGGAGCCAGAAACGGTGTTCATATCCGAGAAAATCATTTCTGATCACAGAGACAATATAATCCACAAGGAGATACAGATGCAGAGCAGAGAGCTTAGCGTACGGATAAATCCGTGCATGCATTGAGGGAGACTAGAGGGTAAAATGAAATCTGTCCCATCCTTCTTAGATACACAGTGATAGCATTTTGAATCTTTCATCTACATTTGCAGTCTAAGCTGAAAGGGCATCAGCCACCGACCTTTTGTGCAGCTAGATCTTTAGAACATAGTGTTGTTTTTTTTAATTGAAAACACAAAAGGATAAAAGCAAGAACCAACGATAAATGGAGCTTGTGCAGAATCTGGCAGTGCTGTGGACCTGCCCGTCTGTTCTCAGTGGTAATCACCTCCCTCCACCACAGTCTAGCAGAGTGATTATGCTAAATATCCTGCTTAACCAATAACACACAGTTCCATTTCAGGGAAGCATGCACAGTGTAATTCAGAGGACCTCTTCTGACTAACCTGAAGCATATTTCACATACTGCTTAAAGCTGCGTTTAGTAATGAATTAACTATTTTATTACTCTTCTTTCTCAGTGTATCTCAATCTTTTTATCGCCCCTAGTCTTTTCAATAACATTTAAATTTTTACAATGCCTTTTTTAAAAGTAAAGAGCTTTCAAAATGTATAGATCAAAGCATATTATGGCTAACTAAACATTAAGGAGCAATGTACACAATTTATTAAGACTCTAGAATATTAGAACTATTAACAAATAAAATGAAAATATTTTCTACTTTTCTAAACCCCCAGGAACATCATGAATATGAATGTAATCATGATTCTCTCATTTTCCATCTTAGCTAAAAATTAAGTTGATCAGTGAATGCCTCATATACTGTCCTAATATTTATTTTAAAGAATCCTATTTCATATTTTATTACAAATCAATTAATAAAATATTTTTATTGACATGATTTTTTTACTTGAGATACAAAAACACTAGTTGTAAATATGTAAACCATTTGCAAAACATGTTCACTTTTTATGTCTTTAACAAAATACTATAAAAGATCATATCAGATGACTTGACAACTTTTAGAAGTAAAAATAAATGTTCCATTTACACGTGGTTTAAAGGTGGAGACTCCAGGAAGACAGAAAATAGAATGAACCAGAAGTCGGTCTTCGTCACAGTTAAACATAATAAAAAACCAAAGGCTACAGAATAACATTTATTTGTACTTTAGATTCTTTAATTATGCTTCAAATTTACAGTCTCGATGGGGGAGAAAGCTAAAATGTGACTCAATTACTGGGTAGGAGACCTGGATTTGAGTAATTTTGTTTGTACATAATCATTTATCAAGAAACTTTATAAATAAAACAGAACTTTTAAAACAAATTTAATTTGGGGATAATTTTGGATTTAGAGAAAAACTACAAAGATATTGCAAAGCATTCTCTTCTACCCCTCACTCATTTTTCATAATTTCTACATTTTATACTACCGTATATTTATCAAAACAAAGAATTTGAAATTATCATTCTCTAATCTCCACATTTATTTGGATTTTTTTAGTTTTGCCATTCATGTACCTTCTGTTCCTGTTTTGACTCCGTTTATTAGGTTGTTTTGTCTCTTCAGTTTCCTTGACACTCAGCTTTTCCTTGATTTTCATTACCCAACAGTACTGAGAAGCACTGGCTAAGTATTCTGTAAGGTATTCCACTATCTGATGCTTTTATTTAATAAATTCCTTGTGATTGAATGAGGACTGTGGGTGATGTAGAAGACTACCAAAACTGTGAACTGTCCTCACCACATCCTATTTGTGACACAAAATGTCCAAAGTGTCAGTGGTAATTTTGACCATTACCTTTTGATTAAGGTAGTGTTTGCTGTTTTCATAGTCTATATGGTTACTTTTTTTCCCTTTCCATACTCTCTTCTTTGTAATTAGTCACTAAGTCTCTTAAACTCTATATGTTAGTAACAAGGAAAGAAATTATGTTCTACCTTTTGAAGGAGAGACTAGTTACACATATTCACTGGAATTCTATATGGAAGTTTGTTCCTTTATTGATTATTTTTCAGTCATTTATTTGCATCAGTATACACTCATCTATGGTGTATTCAGTTTATCCTTTGGATTATAATATCCTATGACATAATTTGTTGTGTTGATCATATTGTCCCAGCTTTGGCCATAGCCCAGCTCCTTTAGTAGCATCTGTTTTAGGCTGGCTCCTGAGACCCTTTGACAAGCCTCCATCTTTGTTTTGGAGCATCAAAATATTTTTTAAAATTTTCTCCTGACATAAATCACCTAATCTGTTAAAACGGTAAATTCTTTTAACTATTACTGCATCGCTGCAAGTAAATCTGAAAAATCATGTTTTCTGTTTCTGTCGTTAAAGTCATATTCTATTTTTCAAATTAACAATTTTTCCTCATTTCTTAAACTACATGATATTTGTTCAAATACATTGTCCAAACTTGGAAATGGCTACCTACTGAGGTGTTTAGATCAGTGGAGACCAGTGATGTACATAAAAATTTGGGTTCTTATTGCCATCCACTTCAGGGTCATACTTCTGTGGTGGCAGAAACATGTGACTCATGCTTCCCAAAGACAGAGGTAGAAATAATGTCTCAAACACAGACTGGAAGCTTCTTGGATTCTTAGGTTATAAAGAGGGAAAAAAAGCTTACCAAATAGATTATTGTATTTTCTGCATTCCTGCAAACTGAATCTGACATAAGATCTGAAAATTCTTTAGATTTCATACTAAAGAAACAATAAATCAACTATTCTGGTACAATCTCACATGTTTTTTGGTATAATCTCATACATTTGCTGAATTTTCAATAGCAGAAAATTTGTTTCAGCTAGAGATTCTGAAGGATTTTGGACAATCACAATGCACTCCTTACTTTTTTATATTTCCTTTGTAGGGATAGGAGGAAATTGGTAGGAATTACTCTTGATAAAAGCAGGAGGGAGAAACAGTATTAATTTAAAATTATTTTATATTTAATGTCTTTTTGTAAACTTTGCTGCAATTGCTATTATACACAATCTCTCCAATTTTTCCTCATTACTTACTTATTCCATTGTTTTGACAATCTATTTGGAAAGAACTCAAGTTTCTCTGCCTGGCAGCAAAAGTGAAGGTACTGTCTTCATCTGAAAATTGCCACTGATATGAACTCCTGTCTTGTTCCTTGAGGTTTGAGAAGCCAAAGCTAAAGTACTGTCCATCATCATCATTATGGAAATCATGAAAATAGTATGTACTGGAGGATTTGAGCAGGGAATGTGTATCTCACTAAGAAATAGATCCATCTAGCTTATATAAATAGCCTAAAGAAAACAATAAGTATTACATTCAGTCATCTAAATTCCCAAAAGGAGGCATCATGCCTTCAGAGGGAAGCACCATTTCTTCAGATCCAAGAGGCCCAGTGGGCCTGGGCAGAATGCTCGTGGAGGAAGCTCAGTGCTACTCTGAGTTCCGTGCCTGACGATTTACCAGATCTGTGCTTCCCAAACTTTGTTCGTTTGTGCTTTTATATATAGACAGGTTAAACTGGGCGTGGTGGTGCACACCTTTAATCCCAGCACTCGGGAGGCTGAGGTTGGTGGAGCGTTCTGAGTTCGAGACCGGCTTGGGCTGCAATGTGAGCAAGGCCGGCCCAATCTACATAGTGCGTCCATGCCTCAAAAAGGGCAAGGCTGGGAGTTTGGCTCAGTGGCTTAAGTGTTTGCTTGGGGGAAGGTGTGAGACTGTAAGTTTGAACCCTGGTACTGACAAAAAAAAATGTATGTACAGTTTAAAACACTAGGTAGGTCCTTTTCATCATTAATACAGGTATTTTAAGAGTTTTAATTATGGTATATTATTTAATTATTGACTTCATCAAATAAAGCTCTGTTGATACTCACTTAAAAGCATCAAATAAAATATCAATAGCATCACATTTTAATACTCTTTTTTAAAAAATAAATTAAAAAGCTAATAAAAAGGTCTCAAAAGTTAGAAATTTTATACCATTCTTTTTAGTCCCTCAATTACATTTATTTTCTTTTCTCGCACTTATTTTTTTATCATACTACATTTTATTATCTTATTTTTTTGTAGTCATTTGTCAATAACATAGCTTGCTACTCTAAAACATATGGGCATGTATACATGTGTTTCAAATATTTCATGTTTAAATTTTCAATGAGATCACATATATTAAAATGTATCTTGCAAAATGAGGTGCATTCACAGATATTAACACAAAATTTATTGTATCGGAATAAATATATCAAGATGCTGATAGATATTATACATGAAGAGGAAAATGTTTTTGGAAGTACATGTCATTGGATTTTCCTTTAAAAATTGGCTTATGTATCAAATCAAACATAATAATAGAACGATGCTGGGTCCCAATTTTCAGTTTTATAGATTTATTTGCTGAGAAACACAAAGTAAGTAGATAGAAAAGAAGACCTGTACTATTGTTACATGATAGCTTAAAATAGTTTTGAATAGCAGTGTTGTTAATGTATTCAAAATTCTTCTGTATCCTGCTAAAATTAAAAAAGAAATTATAATTCATCATTAGATATTTGGATTAAATCATCATTTTTCTCGAAAACTAACATTCAGAAAACACCTGGCTTCTAAAGAGGAGTTGTTACCTTGCAGTTAAAGTGAAGAATTACTTTCTTAAGGATGAAACCTGTATTTTGAGTGGCCGGGTAGCTTGGCCCTTAAAGTTCTGAGATATTAAAGTTGAGCACTATAGGAAGAGTCATTAGAAATGTGCTATTCTGAAAGAATGTTTCATATGCAGCCAAGCCTCCTTATCAGCAATAAGGGTTGATACATTTTACAAAAGAGTACATACAGAAGAAACCCATTTCCTTAAAAGTACCCATGTTCTTGTATTCACTGTAGTTTTCAAAATTTTTTTTTCTTTTTTTATTACATGTTTGCAATTTCTAAACATTAAATTCATTGTGTGGAGTTGGTACATGTACTTAACAAATCTTAATATTTTTTACTTCTCCTTTCCTTTTCCTCTCTTCTGCCCTCATACCTTAAATAATTATCAAACATCTACCTTTATAATCAAACACGTATCATGGTCTGAATAAATGTACTGCTTACACATATGGTAGAAGTAATTGAGTTAAACTTTATGCTAATTGATAAGACCAATAATTTGAAATTGGTCTGACTTTTTAAAATTTCATTTTAAAGAAAAAAAGAGATAAAGACAACAATGAAGCCAAGTTTCCAAACAGGTTAGTTGGAGAGCTATAATAGCTGATACATTGTGTATTGCCTTTGTAGTTGTTGTTCTGAGTACAAGGCATAGGAATGATATCTTGCCCAATGTTAGCACAAAACTTTCTTTTCAAGGAACTAAGAGAAGCTAGTTGCATAACTATCTTAACTATCTTGTGTATGCAGATATCTTTTTCCTTTTCTCTTTCTTCCTTTCCCCATTCTCCCATAACAGTTTTTCTTTTCTTTTGAACAAGTCCCCAATTCACAATATCTATTGTACGTTTTCATCCTATTCATCTGTTCAGTTTTTCACACTAGTTGAGACAACACAATCTTTACATATATTGGTCTGATTAATTTCACTTATGAGTATGATCTCTAATTGCATCCATTAACCTATAAAACTTCTTTATTACTGAACAGTACTCCATTATATTAAAAAAAAAACCCACATCTTTTTATCCATTCCTCAGTTGATGGGCACCTGGGTTGTTTCCAAAATTTAGCTATTACAAATTGTGCTGCTATGAAAATGGGTACACATGTTTTGCTATGGTATGATGTTTTTGAGTTTTCTGGGATGACACCCAGCAGGGGAATAACTGGTTCAAATGTTCAAATGTGACCTCTGCTCCTAGTCTTTTCAGGAATCCCCACACGGGTTTTCATAGTGGTTACACTAGTCTAAATTTCCACCAATAGTGAAGAAGGATTATATTTGAAACTGAAAACTTCAGCCATGATCTTTGAATATAAAGAAGAAAATTTAGGTCACAATAAGCCCAAGTCCCTTGCTGAACTTTGATTTCCTCATCTATGAAATGGAAATATCAACACTTTACTCCAAGTCTTTTGTAATAATTAGATGACATTAAGAAGATGAAAATTTCAGCACATTAGCAGGCAAAGTGTGCCCCCAAGCTTTTTCACTCATCTACATTCCCTTTTTATAATGGAAAATGGAAAGAATAAAGCATAAAAAAGATACTCTATGCTCCAAATTGCTAGTGATACTTGATGGAATAGCTTTCAGAAAATTCAAAAGTTTATATGAATAAATGTAGAAGGAAATCCAGGCATGGTGGGGCATGTGAGGCTGAGATAGGAGGATCGAAAGTTCAACTCCAGCCTGGGTAATTTAGCCATCTATTAAGACATTGTCTCAAAATAAAAAGTAAAATAAAAACAGACTGGGAGTGTAGTTCAGTGGGAAGGCCCTAAAGAGAGGTCTATTGTCAGTTCCTTAAAAATAATACTATCCCTCATAAACTACAAATTGATGATTATATTAAATTTAAAGATAAATTAGTACTTACTGAGAAAATTTCCTCTTAAGAATTTTTTCAGTGTAGTAATTTAGTCAAAGCATGCATTGCAGCTCAGCATGGTGACACTAGCCTGTAATCTCAGCACTTGGGAGGCAGAGGCAGGAGAACCACTGTGAGTTCCAGGCCAGCGCAAGCTACACAGAGCTCAAGGCCAGCCTGAACTGCAGAGAGAGACCATGTCTCAGACAACAGAACAAAGCCAAAAAAGCCACAAAAGGAAAGAAAAATATAGATTGGAACAAATTTTTAGAAAAATGAAAATGGGCCAATTAAAAATTCAATATACATGTATATATGAACTTTCCTTCATTCATAAAGAAAAATCAGTGGTTTCCATTTTTAATTTTAGAAATTGATTCACACTTCTTCTGTTAAATTTAAAGAAGATATTTATGAATGGAAAAAGTACACTGGCCCTATAGTGGTACAATTAGTGATCACATAGATAATTGATAATTGAACTGAACCATATTTGAGAAGGCAAAAAAAAAAAAATACCTAATGAGTCATTATGCTAGACAAACAGGAATAAAAAAAAGCTCTCTTGGGTAAACTAGGACTTGTGCTGTTCCTAATCATGGGAAACAAAAGGTAGGTCTCCCTTTAAGGAGTTTTTAATCTATTTGGAAAGATAACACACATACTTTAAATATTTTACTTGGGAGGTTTACATAAATCAAATCAGTTCTAATGGAATTTGCCATGTGAGGTAAGTCACCTGGGCTGATGGGTTAGAGGTGACTCCATACAGGTAAGCCACTTGAAAACTAAGGGAAGATGGCCTAATACTAATGTGCTCCATGTCAGACATGCATAAATGCTACTTCATTTGTCCCATATACCATCATTTGGATTGAGAAACATCAATTTCAAACATGAAAAAACTCAAATTTAAGAAAGTAGAATAGCTTATCAGAGAACAGGATGATTATTCTAATTAAAAATGAGAAATGCATCCCATTACATGGGCCCCTTCTTTGAGTCCTTTTCTTCCAACATTCATTGGTTCATTTATTCAGCAGCGCATTAATCAAAGACTAACTATAGACTACTTTAATTTACCTAGTAAGGTGCCCAGACCCTTGGAGCATCATTATAAAATATGCAGTACGTATCCTTCAGAAGCTTTAAATTTAGTAGGAGAAGCATCAAAGTAACAATACATAGTTAACTAGCACAATAACTGCAATGCAGTTGAATAGGTGCTAATGATTGACTTAGCATAAGGGATTCCATGTGGGTTAATCTGAAAAGTATTTTATGGGTGTCAGTATTCCACCAGTGAAAGAAAAATGTTGAAGATTTTCCAAAGATGAAGATCAGTGTTTGCAAAGGTATGCAATGTATGAATTAACTGGGAAATATGGAAGAATGCATTTCAGGGCCCAGGAGGTAACTGCAATAGATAGATTTTGGTATATTATAAATATTTTCTCATATGAAATTAGCAAAGATGCTTAATCTGATCAACACTGTGTTCCTATAAAACCAAGTAAAATTGGAGCATTCTTGTCTGGGTAAAAGATAGGAAATGTAAAGTCATTTTCATACTTTTGGTAGTATATTTTGACACCTTTCTTTAGATTGTCAAATATCTTTTCAAGATCATTTTAAATTGTCAAAGATTTTCATTCTTAGTGCCACTGATTAAATTTATCATGAGACTATTTTAGGTATTAACTTGAAATTAAGAAAAAAACACACTACAACACTGCGTATGCAATAATATTTAATGAGATCATGGTATCGATGTCAAATATATGAAGGGAAAATGATGTGCTTATTTCATTTGCTACAAATAGATTACTAAAAATCTCAAGATGTACCCAAGACTAGTAAATAAAAGTATAAACACTAGAGTCTAATTCTAGCCATCTCAAGCACATGCATTTTTATTGAAGGCAAGTGAAAATGAAAACTGAAAGGATGACTAAATTACACTTTCTTAAAAATGGGAAAAATAAAAATCTTGAAGCCAGACATTTGTCTTTAATAGACTTTCAGAAATCATCTAGTACAGCCTTCTGCCTCTGGGAGTAATTACTCATACGATTTCTAAAATGTGTGTTATCATTTTAGATTTAAAAAAAATACCAAATAGTCTGCAATCTTACATTCTGTCAATATAAAAATTCAGTTCAAATTTTATATGCCAGAGGACAACTATTGTGAGATGTAGTCTGCTTCAAGATGAGTAATTAGATACAGTCTGTCTTTCATTCATTTGTAAGTAATGAAAACAAGGCTAAAAACTTTTCTAGAGCAGTAAAAATTTAGGAGTTAAAGGAATCCACTGAAAAGGCTACTTGTTTTCTGTTAGATTCTGATGAATGCTCAGAGGGAAAAGAGATAATGGAAGAAAATCAAGGAAAAGGAAAAGGAAGAGAGATGAGAGTATGGAGGGGGAAAAAGGAGGGGGAAAAAGATGTCACTGTAATTTGCACCATAACACTGTAGGCTAACAAATAATTTTGTCAGCAAGCATTCAGTTATAAGTCATGACAGATGGAGTGAAATTTGCAGCCCAGATGGACAATGCATTCTACTGATTTCATATGGATGTCACATGAAAACTAGCTAAGCATATATTGCTAGCTAGATTCTCTCCCTCTCCATATTTATCTACCACTAACTCTATCTGTGTCTTTAACTGTACATCACAAGATCTAAAAGGTGCAGTAAAGATGCCCTGTGCAGGTAGCTAAAACCTTAAATTTACTTTTACAATTTGCTCAAGGTCTACAACTTCTTGGCAGTCGTATTGGCTGTACAGAGGGTTGTAGGGTTCACTAGTTCACTTATGCATGTATTTAACCCACTTCTATATTTAATCATTGAAGAACTATGTGTGCAAGAAGTTAAAATAGAAACTAATAAGCAGAGAGTGGGATAAATTGTACATTTTGTACCCTGAAATTGAAAAACTCCATTCAATACAGGACACCAATTTTAGCGGTGAAATCATGGGATGAGAGAATTCCAAGAAAAAGAAACTTCTAATACCTCAGAGACGTCCTCCTGGGAATTAGAATTTTTTACTTAATTAATCGTTCACTGTATGTGTTCTAAACAAATTAACATTTTCTTTAGAATATATTGGGATCTCAAGATCTATAGGTGAAAAAAACATACAATATATTGATACTAAAACTTAAAAGCTCCAATTTATATCAAGAAAAAATATTCATACTGGCATTAATTCATTTCTTGATGATAAATATTTAAAAGTAATCTCAGAAACAATATATATGTGAATGCACGTACATATATATATTTATGAACATGCATGAACACACCATTGATACATATATTTGGTTTTCAAAACTCAAATTACTCAAAGATATAATATTTTTACCATATTCTATTCCTTCTTGATTTTTATTTTTCTTCTTCATTGTGTGAATTGTATTTTTTCACAAATATTTACCTGTATTATCATATTCATAGTCCACGAATATCTCTATGCTTAAATTACATATGCTAGCTTATATAGAATTCAGAATTCAGAATTTTAGTTTTGGTGTAGTTTTGTCTTTTATTTTCCTTTAGTAGACAAATACTAGTTGATTAAATTGATTAAAAGAACAATAACTATTGTATTCCTAGTTTATCTCATACTCTGAAATACGTCAATATTCAGGTTTTATGCACATTATCTTAAAAGTTCCAGGTACAATGGTATTTCCTCATTGACTATTCTCAATTGTCAGAGGTCTACAAAGTTCAAGTTTTCAAAATAACACCTGAAAGAATTCCTAAATTATGACTTTGATAAAAATAAGAGTTATTTCAGCAACACTGGTCCTATTTTATGAGACATGAACTACGCATAGATTATTATATGTTAAATTTAAACGTGAATATACCTTACATGCCTTATTAAATGTTAAATATTAACCGCTTTTCATTTGCTAACAAAATTAGGTCTTTGTGGCTAAACAGAATCTTTCTTTGGATAAGCTTATGTTTTCATTTACTGTTGGATTTACCTATATGTTCTAAGGTGTTCTGAGCAAGACTCATGTATCATGGGAAAAAAAATTGTCAGTCTCAACTACAGAACTTACATTTTGTTAAAATCATAAAATATAATTCCTACCTAAAATTTGAAATGTGATACGCTACTTCAGTGTGTAAAGGTATGCCTGTTATGCAATTTTAGCATGTCACCATGAGGACCAGCACAGTGCACTATATATGCTTCTCTCTTTTTCTGAGTTGGATTTTAATATATTATTTGACTCACTGAAAAATGTTGAGAATTAAAAATCACTGTATCTTATAAGGGGTATGCCTAACATTTAAACTTTGAGCTGAATGCAGTACTGGGTATATAACGGAAAGTTTTGGTAAATGAATGAGCAAAAGAATGACAAAATGCTGACATCTTAACTATCAATCCATATTCATTTTATTGATTAATCTACTGATGGTATAGAACCAACCACGTGAAACTTTTAGAGGACACTACATCTACGTCATAAGGCATATTGCTTCAAAGGAAAGCAAAAAACTGAAGACTGTTGGCATGGAAAGCAAGGCAAGAAAGAACAAGTTGATGTGCTGAGGGAAAGGCTCCAGGAAAAAATGTAAACTTGATGGTATAGAATGGAAAGACAAGAATTTGTAGAAAGATTTCCTTGAATATGTGAGCAGAGATAGAACCGACAAAAGCATATATTGGTTTTACAGAGGAGGAGGCTTCCGACTTTGCTAACAGGTAGGAAGGCAGAGCACTGCGTGACCATGCTGGTAATTGTGGTGGTTGGCATTGATGCACATTTTTAGGAACTAGGAAATAGGCACATCAGCTAAGTAAGATTAGAAGAAAGAGTTTTGGATATGTGAAAAATAAAAAACTCAATTCTTAGCTTGCATAGACTCCTTTGTCCACACTAGTACGATGCAAAAATATCATTTTCCACTTGTTTCGTGATATGAGAAGGTTGAGCAAGAGTTCCATTATTCTCACATCTGCTAATATTTTTGCTTTAAGAAGTTTGTTGTCAAACCTTGTAACTCCATCAAATTTCTTTGGTTTCATTTTGTTTTTTAAGGTTGATGCCCTCTTCTAAGTCTAGGTTATGTGATCACTTTTTATTGTTAGGGAAATTTAATGGGTATATTTTTAAGTCCCATAGTTAAAACAGGAAAAAGGTTAAGAGCCTTTCAAAAGGAATGACATTAAGCAAAACTTCATTTTGTATGTATTAAGACTCATCATTAAGCTGGGCGTGGTGGCAGATGCCTGTAATACCAGCACTTGGGAGGCTGAGGCAGGAGGATCCTTGCAAGTTTGAGATCAGCCTGGGCTACAAAGTGAGCTCAAGGCCAGCCTGAACTGCATAGCGAGACCATGTCTCAAAAAGGCAAAAAAGAAAAAAAAGAAAAAAAAAGACTTAATCATGAAAAATGTCTTAGATCATAGACTCTTACCTGGAAATATGAATACCTAGACTATGTTCAAGTCAGAATTGTGTAGCATGTCGATTTGAAGGCCATAAAGATACAGAATCTAGAATTTATGATGTTGCTATGGGCATATACTAATTTCTGTAATTTATCTTCTTTGTGGCTAACATTCACCACACATAAATAAATGAAAGAAACATAAATATTAACATTTCATAAGAACTGTAGGCATTCTTACTCCAAATGCTGTCTTTTAATATGAAAAGCATACATATTCAGCGGCATGACTGTAGTGCTTTACCTGGCATTACCAGCATTGGGAGTCACAGTCTTGCACCATGAATATTAATTTGATTTAACTGATTAGGTACAAATAATTGAATATTTCTTTGAATTTTGATTATGCTATTATTAAATCATCAATCCAATATGATGGTTAAAAGCATAAGCTTCAATTTCAAACAGAAACTTTCCTTCACTTTCTAGGTGAAAAAATTTTGAATGATTTTTCCTGAACCTTAGTTTTCTTCTCTTAAAAGTGGGGATCAAAATTGTTTTCAACTCTCTAGTGTATTGTGAAAATTGAGACGATGTATGTAAGGCACTCACTGTCACTGTCACCCTCTCACTTCACACAGACTCCAAATGTGCACCTTTCTTTCTTTTCCTTCAGTAGAATTGTGTTGAATTTGTCCCTTTCTCAATTATTGCTCTGCGGCCAAGAACTCTCCTCGCACTTTTCTTCAGGATCCACTTCTCATACTCTCTTTCCAGTCCACAGTTACGAATTTTTTGGTTATTCTACCATGATGTATATATCACTGCAGTCATTTTTCAGGTGTGTGTAAGACAGGTTATTAGCATGCTGTTGCAATTGTCCCCTCAGCTGGAAGCTGCTGGGGAAACTGGACTGTGTATGTCTGTTCTCTGCTTGATCTCCATATAGCCTATAAGATTTGTAAACATATGAACCAGACTATATCATCTTTCTTCTCGCAACCATCAAATAATTTCTTACAACAGTTTGAAGGAAATTGAAATAACTTTCCATGGCCTATAAAGCCACACAATATGTGACCCTGATCTTCACTGTATCTTCACTTTGTGCCACTGTGCCATATAAAATGGATATGGAATATCTATATTACATTCCCAGAGGTACAGACAATTGATACAGTGAGGACTTCTTGAGCACCAGCTGCCAGCTGAATACTAGACTAGGCCTTCAGGACACATGGCAGGCAATTATCCCTCTTTGTAGGGTTTCCCCTATAGTAGGAAGAAGTACAGAAACAACATGAAAAGTAAATTAAAGTGTGTGCTAGAAAACCATTTGTACAATGAATGAAAGAACAGTTGAAGGAGATAGGAATTAGGACAAGGAAGGAGGGGCCTAGTGAGCTGTAACCTTATTACTTTTTTAAATTTTTTGGTACTGGGCATCAAACTCAAGACCTTGTGCTTCCCAGGCAGGTGCCTGTGCCATTGAGCTGTATCCCTGGCTCTGAGCTGTAATTTAAAAACCCGTATTAGGTCTTTATTTCAGAGAATTGGAAATTACTGTTACTATTGCGGCCAATTCTGTCACCAACCCACTCCATGGCTTCCTCCAACAGTAAAGTGTCTAACCCAATGTCAGCATTTCTGAAAACCTATCTGAAGATCCCACTCCCACACTGCGACTCTAGTGCCTTAGCTTTATTTTCATTATTGCATTTTTACTGCATGCATATTTATGCATATGCATGTAATATGTGGATAAAATATATGTGTATATATATATATATATATATATATACATATATGTACTTCCATGAGGGAATAATTTTTTTGTTTTATTAATTTTGTATTCTCATTGCTTAGGACAATAAAGTTATCAGTAAGTTAGCATAAAGTTAGCAGTAAGTTATTGTATAAATGAATGTCAATAATGTTTCACACTAATGATTATGAAATTTATAGGACACAGCAACAAAAGCTGAAATGATACAGTCCACATGGCATTTCTCAACATTTGAGAGAATTTTCAATATTTGCTTACGTATTCTGCTTTTAAAAACAAAGACATTTCTTATGGGGATAATAATGGCCTGCCAAAAATGAACTTTTTCTTTTTTTTTGCAGTGCTGGCGATTGAACTCACAACATCATGCCTGCCAGACAGGTACTTAAGCCATTGAGCCAAACTCCCAGCCCTAGGTTTTTGAGGCAGTGTCGCACTATGTAGCTCAGGCTGGCCTTATGCTCGCGTTGTAGCCCAAGCTGGCCTCGAACTCACAATGTTCCTCCTACCTCAGCCTCCCAAGTACTGGGATTAAAGGTATGCGTCACCACGCCTGGCCCAAAAATAAACTTTTATAAAATAAAATTAATTTAAAAATTGTTCATTGAGCACCCATAATCTCATAGGCTTTATACTAAGCATTGAAGGTACAGCAGTTCGAAAAACAGACATGATTTTTTAAAAAAAATATTTGTACATATTTGCAGTATGTGCATTTTACAATCACTTTGAGAATTTGATCGATGTACATAATATGAGTGATTTCTTTATTTTAATCCCTTGCCCCCTACCTTCCTCCTCTATTTTCCTTTCTTCCCTTCACATTCTTCTTGATATTATTAACCTTAGTTCATGTTTATGACATATAGTGGCCACATTTATTGAGATTATTAGGATCTTATATATTCCATATCCTCCGTCTACCTATTTCCCCATCCCCTACTCTTCACCCCTGAAACTAAAAATAAATAAAGGAAGTCTAGAATGAGACATGATTTTTAAAAAGGCATCCTAAGTTATTTAAAATCCTGAATGCATTATAAAAATTAAGGCATAAATATTGCCTATGAAAATCACCATACTACCTCTTTTGGTTTAAACCATCAGCTGTCAGTGGTCTTAAGAACTTGATTTTTGGTCATATATGTTAACTACCATATTCTTCTCTGGACTCAGAGTAAAGTGAAAAGCGCCTCCTCTCTGAAAATGTGCCAGAAGCACTTGAATTACTAAAAGCAATTTCTATTCTTAAAAGATCTGCTCCTGAATAAAATACTTAAATGGTAAGTGAAAGTGGTATGTAAAGTATGGAAAACCATGCTGGATATCAGTAGACATATAACTTTCTAACCCTAAATTGTCACAGGAATCAGCAAGAGCAGTCTGTTAAAATGCTAAAAGATGTAATCGTCAGCTTCGTTCTTACCCTTTAACTTAGTATCTGGATATGACTTGATTTTGAAAATCACTGGATAGTGAACAGAACTCATTAATATTATCACTTGATTTCAATTCATTGCAAAATATTTTAAGAATGTGTTTCTTTCTACTTAAGATAATCAAAACATAATTTCTGCAGAATAAGAAATTTGAATAAAATCTGTATTTCTAATTAGAATATTAAATACATTTTTCTGGTCACTATAGAATTACTCCTAGGAAGGTAAAATAAAAAAATTGGGAATGTATATTTTAGTATGCAGCTATTAAGATACAATATTCATAATATTAAACATCATTTTCCTTATCACAGCAAATGTAATAAACCTGTCCATCTTGAAAGAAAACTGCCTCTACAAGAGATAAATTGATTAGGTAGGTAAATAGAAAAAATACTTCTTTATGGAATCTCCCTTTATTGAGATAAAATAGAAATGTAGCAAAATTAAACTACTTCATATCAAATTTATAATTTGCATTTTAGTAAATAAAATTTTCTTATGAATGTTCCAAAAAATTAAAGAATCTGTTGGTTAAAATTTTGCCTCTGGATCCAGTTGGATCAAAAAAATCTGCATAGTTTTCATTATCCATAGGTTTTAATACTCTGAGCTCTGTACTTGGATAATTACAGTAAAGATAAAATCCAGAGCCAAAATATAAATAAATATCTAAAGTTTAAAATGGCAGTGCAACATGTCGTGAGGCAAAGAAAGGTCAGTAAACTTCAGCAACTGTGACACCTGCTAATGACTTTAACCTGTTTTCTGCTAGTTCTGCCTATTGTACTATCTGTAAATTAGTAGTAAAAAATCGCATTAACACTTGTGGAAGAAATGCAATGAGCTTACATTTATACATGTGCTAAAAGAGAGGATCAGAGGACACGATGAGGTAGCAATGGAGCTAAAATGACTGAAGGTTGGCAATAGAGAACCTACGGTAAAAATGAAGTATAAAGTTTCAAGAAAATGAGTGGGGAAGGAGGAGAAAGAAAAGGGATGAACAAAGGAGTTAAGAGGTGTTTTTGTTTTGAGACAGACTCTTGTTAAATTACTAAGTTGCTCTGGCTGTTCTTGAACTTGTGATCTTCTTTCCTGCCTCAGCCTCCCAGACTACTAGGATTACAGGCATGCTCTACCTCTCCCACCTCAAAGTTCACTTTGAATGGTATTGTACTTTGGATCTCAAGACATAAGGCTTAAAGAAGAGGGATCACTTTGAGGTAGAAGTAAAATAACTGGAAGACTGCTGATTCAGAGTCCCTGTTGAAGTTATTCGTGAAAACCCAGAGCCCGCGAAAACCCTGAATAAATGGCTTTTAAAACACTAGTAGAGTTTTAAAAATTTAAAATATCCAGTAAAAGATGAAAATTACTAGTATCTGAAATAGTTAGGGAAAGTCTGTGTAGTAGTTGGGGAAAAAAGGACCTAGCAGAATAGAACATTATTTCAATGTTTTATTCTTTGTCTCCACACGAAAACATTTCAGTTGCAATCCCTCCAATATGACAGATATTAATATATGTGAAACAAACAGCAAAAATGTATATCAAATTTTTATTTAAAGAAAAAGAAAAGCTATAATCAAGAAAGAATTATAGCTTATGACTAAGACTGCAAGTATTCAGTGAAGTTCACGCACTTTAAGAAAACATTAACTATAAGGTTATAAGTATGACAATGCATTTAAGTTTTTTAAGAAATAAAAATGAAATAATGGCTATGTTTTCCCATAAGTATCATGAGGAAAAACAGTTGCAACCCAAAACAAGAATGATAATGAACCTAAAATTGCATCTAATGTCTATTTTAATCAAACAGGAGATTAACCTTCTATCCAGCTTTAAATATAAGTGTGAATAGAAAAGCAATATTATGGGGTCCCTCAAGAGAGATACTGACCTCCAAAATTCAAAGACTCAATCCAAAAATGGACATCTAAGATGAATACACACTTCTCAGATGAAGAAACACAAATACCAAATAAATACATGAGAAAATGTTCACCATCACTGGTCATTCTAGAGATGCAAATTAAAACAACACTGAGATTCCATCTCACTCCAGAAAGAATGGCTTTCATCCAGAAATCAGCCAATAAAAATGTTGGTGGGACTGTGGAGAAAAAGGAATCCACCCTCACTGTTGATGGGTGTATAAACTGGTTCAAGCATTGTGGAAATCAGTGTGGAGACTCCCCAAAACACTAGGATTAGAGGTTCCATTTGACCCAGCTATTCCTCTTCTGAGTATTTCCCCAGAAGAATTGAAAACATCATACCACAGCAATATATGTGCACCCATATTTATAGCAGCACAATTTTTATTAACAAAACCTTGGAAACAACCTAAATGCCCATCAACCAAGGAATGGATAAAAGAGATGTGCATTTTTTTAATGTAATAGAATACTATTCAGCCATGAAGAAGAATAAACTTGAGACTTTTAAAGGTAAATGGATGCAAGGTGAGAGCATACTCATAAGTGAAATAAATCAAATCAACATGCATAAACATCATATTGTCTCACTGATGGGAGAAACTGAAGGAGTAAATAAGATCCAAAATATACAACAGATATTGGGGATAGGGAAGAAACTGTCCAAAAGAAAAGAAAAACTGTGATGGGAGAATGGGGAAAGGAAAGAAGGGCAAAGGAAAAAAAAGTATATATATATATATATATATATATACACACACATATACATACTCAAGATAGTTAAGATGGTTATACAGCTAGTATCTCTTAGTTCATTGAAAAGAAAGGTTTGTGCTAATAATGTTTGTGGACAGTATATCATGCCTGTATCTTATACTCTGAACAACTATTATAAATACAACAGTATAAAATATATTGCTTATTTGTACTCTTGTACTAGCCTATTTTGAAACTGTTTTAATTTTTTCTCTTTAAAATAAAAAAGAGGTAAATGAAGCTTTTTTAGAAACATGAGAGTTTCAGAATGTATTCGAATAGCGAAAGCAGAGAAGCGAAAGTGTACGCAATAAATTTAAGAAAAGACAAAAAGGAATAAGTCATAATACAAAGTGGTATTATTAAGAGTTTATTAAAATAACAAGTATGCATGTATTTTTAATCATCTAAAATTATATATCATAAACCTCAACCATTTGCTACGCAGAACTAGGGCATTATTTTTTTCTCTTTAAAGACAAAAGGTGTATAATTAGTTTATAAATATAAGCAGTTGAATTATATCTCAAAGTTATAAGATATCCTCATTTCAGACTGCATTTGTAGTATATCTGTGATTGTGATGTGGAGATGTGGGTAAAATTCCTAAAACCAGCTATTTGAAAGGTGAATAAGTGTTACAAGGATCTATGGATCTGTACAAGACTCTGCACACTTTGTTATACAAATCCAATACAATTAAAAAAAATTGACATGAAATTGAATTAATGTTTTCCTCCTACAAGAATGATAGATGTTCTACATATGAAAGAATTCAGTTTTTCCTATTGTTGTAACCTCAATGCTTAGGTCAGTCCCTCAAGTAAAATAACAACTGGGCAGATAGTTGTGGAATGAAGTAGTTTGCACAGACAAAACAAAGCAACAACACAACATTCCTGACCAGTCAGTGAAGATGTTCACTTTAAACAAGTTATTTTGCATGGTTGAATTACAGACTTGCATAGGAAGGAGGTTTTAAAATATATATTTACTTTTTAGGAGAAATAGTGTTAGTTATACCTAATTATAGATAACACCCTGTAGTTCTTGGTGAAAACAGAAATAACTAGTATATGGTGACCAAAACAAAATATAGGAGATGAAGAATTGATTTTTGTAATTTCACGTAGCTGATAACCAACAGGGGAGATAAGAGGGAAGAAAACCTTAAAACATGCTTAGACATCATTAGATTTTTCCCACTCAAAATTCGGTCAGAAGAACTTAAAAGAAAACAAGAGTTCAACCAACAACAACCATAAATAGCTAAAATTCAGTTTTAAAGTTGCGTGAAAGATATATATTCAAATTTGAGTTACTGTCTTTTTAAAAACATCTTTGAATTGTTAAAAGAAACTCTATATGTGTTTTTGTGTAAATAACATGAGAAAGAAAAAACCTCATCCTTAATGTTAGTTTATCAGAGTAGCAATTCTTTTGTGTTTATATTATAGTTATCATTTCTTATACAATGTAAGTGTTCATAAAGTAACTATTTTTATACTAACACTTTATAGGATATTCTATACCTAGAAAGGAATTAAACACTATTCCTAGACTAGTTAAAAAGATTCATAATTTTTGTAGAGGACCATAGACACCAGAATTTAGCAACTGTGATGTAATAACATGTGTGACTTTTTTTTTGTTTTTTTTTTTTTGGTTTTTTTTGGCAGCACCAGGGATTGAACTCACAACCTTGCACCTGCTAGGCAGGTGCTTAAGCCATTGAGTCAAGCTCCCAGTACTAACATGCATGACTTTAAAAAAACATAAATACGGATATTTTAAAAAATTATATTTTAACTTAGGTGAATCAGGGCAGAAAAGCCTTTAAGTGGAAATTATTATGTGTTAGCTAAAGATATCATGGTTTTCAGTTTGAAGTCTATTTTGAATAAAGAAGTGTTAACCACATCATTTTCCACCTAAGACGTGATGAAAGTAAGACTGTGATATCAGGTTAAAAAAGGCAAATTTAACTTAGTGCAATTTTATCTCCTATAAACAAGGGAGCTACATTTGGGCAACATTCAAATAGCTGCAAAAAAGAAGAAAAATGCTTACCAGAAATAATTTTCATTCTTTTCTTGACCTGAACATTATACCAACAATCCTTCATAATGAGTCTGGTTATACTGTTTTGTCCTGATTGGTTGTTGCAAACAACCTGTCTTTCCCTTCATAATGGAAGCTAGTTCACGTGAAAGGGTGAATAGGAAGGTATAGGTACAAAGAAAAGGATAAGAATTTTTGGAAAGTAAATCTTCATGTATGCAAAGACTTAATACAAAAATACGTTCTTCTTGCAGTTGTTGGCAGCTATTCACAACCTGGTGTATATAACCCAGACATTTTCAAATACAGAATCACATGCAGCAAATGCATGGTTGCTAATTCCTGTATGTCCCATTCCTGAATTTTTATCTTAGATTCAGCAGCAGACCAGTCCCATATTTTGTTTATTACTTCCCTATTTCCACTGGTTCACAATTTTATATATATTAAGACATAGTCCTGATTTTAACAAAGTATCTTGAAGATTAGTTCCTCCAAATTTTACAACAGACAGCAACTAGATTTTAGAAAATGACCAACTCTTTTACAAGTTTTGGTTTTTTTCTGAGTTTTTTATAGTGGAAGTAATTATTTCCAAGGTATATGTTATATAAATGAAAATATTTGCCTATTGTAAATATGGTATCTGTTGACAAAGTGTTTCAATTGTTGTATTATTTTTACAAAATTACAAAATAGTCTGTTCAATGGGAGCAAACAGGCAAATTTTATATAGAATAAAATTAACTCATCTATTTCAGCTTACTATTAATGATGCTACAATGTTGCTCATATAAATTAGCAGGGTTTACTTTCTTGAGAGGCACAATATTTTACCTCAGTCTTTCCACTGCTTTGCAAAGAGTTGTCCTAAGGCATGGGGTGACTTAGGAAATATATCTCTTTTTTAAAAAATTCATGCCTATATAGGAAACATCACTACAGTCTCTGGAACTAAATTCTGACTGAGTGTGATACGAAAGAACTGAAAATTCTATGTTAGAACCAAAGAATGCCATCATCCAATTCAAAGAGTAGTAGCATTGTGAATATGAATATTCAGGAAACTGAACTCCAACATCCTTGTAATCTAGTGACCTCCCTGAGGACTCTCTCAATGAGGAAATTTTATGACAATATATAATATATGTAATCACCTGACTTAGAAGCAGTTGGCTTCAGTCAAATCCTGGGCTTGCTATGTTGTTTAATATCTGTGTGTCTCTGAGCAAGTAATTTAATTTTTTTTTTTTTTTGCAGAGCCAGGGATTGAACTCACAACCTCGCACCTGCCAGGGCAGGCGCTTAAGTCACTGAGCCAAACTCCCGGTTTTTTGAGGCAGGGTTGCACTGTGTAGCTCAGGTCGGCCTTGCACTCGCGTTGTAGCCCAAGCCAGCCTCAAACTCGCAACGCTCCTCCTACCTCAGCCTCCTGAGTGCTGGGATTAAAGGCGTGCGCCACCATGCCCGGCTAAGTAATTTAATTTTTAAACTCATGGTTCTTAAGGCTATTACCTGACTATTACAGCCATGCCCAAGAGGGTTCTTGAGGTGACAATATTTGCACATTTTACTTGATAATTGCATGATAAGTAGTTTAATAAAATATTTATTGATTTAATTTCTATACCATTTCTTATATTTTGGATTTTCACTATCTTATACTTTTAGTCCCCATTAAGATTCTACACGTGCTATGCTTCAGGTGTTTATGATGAAGAGTAAATGATATATAAAGCTAACAAAGAGACAGAACAATTGTGACTACTAATCGTTAGATTTCTCAAACACACACACACACACACACACACACACACACATTTCCAGAGCAGGACACATAAAGCTTGTGTTCATTATTCTTTTTCTAAGTTTGATTCACAGGTCTTCAAGTTATCAGCTCATACTATTATCATTTACAAGTTTGTAAATTTACTTTACACATTCTTCTTAAATACAGGAACATTAAATGAGGTAGAGGACTCATCCTAGATTTAAGGAAGTGGAAGGGTTTGTGCTTTAAAGCTACCATAAATTAGTCTTCTCTGTGAAGTTAAAACAACAATAACAACAACTAATACAACAACTACTACTACTCCTACAACTATTTTCAAGCCACTTTCTAGTGTACTATCAAAGGGATACTTTCAAATTACAAAATCTCAGATTTTAAGGCCAGATTATATAATCTGTAGCACAACCTCCCAACATAATTATGTAAAATAATTTATTCAATATTATAATTGATTGCATTCTTATTAAATTTAAAAATGACCAACTCTTGAAAATTAAAGCGTGTAGCCAAATAAGCACAATTTGGGACTTAAATAGAATTTCTTGGGAAGTCTGAGTCACCCTGCAGTATGCTGGTGGGATGGAGGAGGGGCACAATACTGGAAACAGTAATGAAATTAATGGAGCTGGAACAGCGTGCTGAACATGATGTTCTTGGCAGGAATTAAGGTGATGCTATCGTAAAGGACACCTGCTTCCAGAAATTCAGTTAGGGGCCTCTGCCACGTTATTTCCCTGGTAACAGAAGTTAAAGTGCATTTTAGATGAAGTGCTCTATTTTAGGGGCCGTTAGAATTGGAGGTTGGGAGGGCAGGATTTTTGAGGTACGCAGTATAATGTTCTAAACATCTTATCTTCTTTCATGAAAAATGTAATCATTTTTATACTTCATTACATTGAGTTACAGGAAAATGCACAAATTAGTAATCAGCCTGCTTTTACCTTCAAAAATATTTTAATCCATTAGGGATCCTTTTTGTCTTAGGGCTTCTCTGATGTGTTTGAAAGAAAGTAATGGCAATCTCTGTGATTATGCAAAATCATCAAAATTCATGACAGTTTTTAATAACTGTGAGTCACTTTGATCAATAAAAGACTGTCACTTCCTAGGACAATATTGATGTTGCATTACAATCGTTTTTCCAAAACACTAACGGAAGTTGTCATACATGGGCTGCATCTTTAGATAGCTGTTCACGTCACTCGCCAAAGGACAATGTAGAGCTTAATTTTTCTTAATTGTTTTTCCAATTTGAAGAAAAATCAATTAATTGAACCAAACCATTGCATATATTTGGATAAAATGCGTAATAAATAGTTATGTGATAAACAATAATTCCGGATCAAAGTATCTAACAGTGCTCATACTAACTGGTCGCTTTTCCCATGGAATTTGAATTGTTTTCATCGGTTGCCCTCTTGTGGCCACATATGATCCTACTAACAACGACCAAAATATGTTTTCGGGGTCTTTTTTTTCATCTAGTAAATATTTTGAGTATTTACAAACAAACACCATGTTAAATTTACTTTATAACATGTCAAGGTGAAAATTCGAAGAACATTCTTCAATGTGAACTATAAGCAAATCTTAATTTTCAAAAAATTCCATACAGACTGTGATCAAATTATTCAATAAATGAGTAAATGGGGGTATTTGCTATGGTTATATATTAGCTTTAAATAAGGGACATTCATTGATTCAGAAAACTAATGTAATTATTTAATTTCATAAAATGGTGATACATATACGATTTGGGAGAAAGATTAATTTTAAAAGATAATACAACTATTCAAATACTTTTTTTTTATTACCTCGCATACTTAATTAGCTGAGCACTTCTTATAGATAGTTTAAGAAATAATACCAACACCATCAGGGAATCAAATCATTAAATATTAATTGATAATGAGAAACCTTTTTAAGCTGTCTTGGTCCCAGTATTTTCATTTGTAAAATGAGAAGTTTGATCCAGGTGATCTTCGTAATTATCCATTTGAGGTTGTTCTCATTTCTAATTAGTAACAGCTAACAGAAATCAGAAGATCCTATAGAAAACTTTACTTTCTCCATCTGATTTCTAAACTACAAGTCAACCTTTTTTATTTAAGCTTCTGCCTCCCGCAGGCTTCGGTAACAGCTCTTTTTAGGGGAACGGATTCAAAGGCATGTGACACACACGATGTCCTTCATTTTCTGTCCTCATAAAGCAAGCGATGGGCCAGAGCCATGAGAATGGAGGAAAAAAGACCACAGGCAGAGGGCTGCTGGGCAGGCTTCCCCGGACAACTAAATTAGTTGACCTTTCTACCTCGTTCAGAAGGGATAAGAAAATGTACAAGTTCTGTGGCTACAATCACAATAACAAGTAGACACAACTGAGCACAGGAACATTAAAAATAGCAGATTTGCCTGAATTTTGTATGTCAGTTGCATCAGTGTATTGATTTATAATATAACAACTAATTTTAATAAATTTAGTTTTCATTGAATGTGCCTCAATAATATAATTTAACTGGATAGTAGTTCAATCCTGAGTTCTTTAAAGTATTATTTTAGGTGAAAATCCTTAAAATGAAACACAACCGATTAGTCCCTATTGCATTTATTTAGTAAGTTAATTAATAGTACACTTTTTGACCTCTGACATTTTATTGGGTGCTGGATATTACCTTCTATATTCCATGTTAGGATTTTCAGGATTCTGATTGATCCGTACCATCAGGTTTCTCATTAATGAGAACAAGAACTTACGGAAAGTGTACTCAGTAGTTTGTAGAACCATTGACAAAACAGAGGAAGCTGACTTGGAAAATGTATAGCAAGATGGGAGGCTTAGGTGTAACCGAGACCACACTGCAAGTTAAACTTCGGTGGCAGCACCCATCAGACGAGGACACTCACAGGGGAGGACAGGAACAGAAAGCAATGCCACTGGATTTGAGCCTCCAGCCACCTGCAATTGTGCCCACTATGACCTAAGTCACTGCTGCCCGTGGGACATGGATGCTGCTTGCGGGGAGCCACTAGAGACAGTTCCTTTGGAAAGAAGAATCGCGATTTCCCATGATCTGAAACCTATAAATATGTTACTTTATTTGGCAAGAGAACTTTATAGATGTGATTAAGGATTTGGGGATGGAAAGATTATTCTAGATAAGCAAGTGGCCTCCATTCAATACAAACATCTTTAAAAGATCACCTAGCTGGGCATGATGGCGTACAACTGTAATCTCAGTGCTCAGGAGGCTGAGGTAGAATTGCCACAAGTTCGAGGCAAGCCTACCCTACATAGCAAGTTAAGAGTTCAACGCCTGCCTGAATTATCTAGGGGGAAAAAAAAAGAATACTCAAAACACAGGTCTTTCCTTTTTCTAAAATGATTTTCTGCCGATGAATTCAGGATGTGAAACTCATGAATTGTGACACTGGTGCTGTCTTAACTAAGTTGCAACACATTTTCCACACTGTCAACTCTTCAACAACAGACTTTTGCAAAGTATCAAAGCGCTGCTTTACTATAACTTCAAAATATTAAGCACTGTACAACAGTTTTTGAGAGTAAGACCGTCATTCCCAAAAAATTTAGTTTCCAGTTCTGGCTCTGACCTTCTCAGGTTAAAATCTCCAAACATCCTCTCCATGAAAAACTGGTAATAATCATAGTATTTACCTTGTAAGTTAACATTCAGTGTAGTGGCCTCACATAAGACCTTCTTGAATTAAGTGATTTGACACTGCCATTGGCACACAGGAACTGTCTCAGTCATTAATATCAGTAATGTTTAAAAACAAGTCAAATTGTTTTGGGTAGGCAGTACTTGTTTCCATTCTTGGAGGTATATTCTACGATCACTTATCCCATATGCTGCTATGGTTATGTATCATTAAAACACAAAAATAGTAGGCATTCTAAAATTTCTCATCAAAATACAAATCTGGAAAATTTTCATTAACAAAAACAGTGAGAACTGGTGTGTGTGTGTGTGTGTGTGTGTGTGTTGTGTTTTGTGTTGGTTTGGTTTGGTTTGTTTGGTTTGAGTTTTTGAGACAATATCTTGCTAGTAGTTCAGTCTGGCCTTGAACTTGCATGTAGCCCAAGCTGGCCTTGAAATCACAGTGATCCTGTCACCTCAGCCTCTCTCATGTTGGGATTTCAGGTGTGCACCGCCACACCTGGCTCGTGTTCTCTAATTTCAAGTAATTTGTACAACATGAGATGTGCTCAACATAAAAGCAACATAAAGAAACAAATCGTTTCATGAAATACAATTGTCTATCTTTTTATTACAGAAATGACAATAATTGTCCAAAATTATTCCAGAAGTGCCTGCTTGGCAATGTTAACTTTGTGACACTATGAGATAAAATTATTTATTTCTTTTAAACATAATCTGTACATCACTTTAAAACATATAATAATTCTCTTATTATATACTCTATGTGATATATATATATATATATATATATACGCACTATGTGCAGGTGTACGTATTAATACAATGTATTCTATTTAAAACTGCTCAAGTATAAATTGTGCTAAAATTGTTAAAATGTAAAAGTGAAGTCAATTCAATTCAAAAGTTTAATAATATTTTGATGGAAGGGAAAATGCTATATTGAGCTAAATTCTTTCCTGCTTCATACTTGCTCTCTTTGACTTTCCCTTACTTAATCATTAGATTTCTCTAGCTGATGATAGGAATTACATAATACAATTTAATTCTCACTTTCCCCCTTTCCCTGGGGATTAGAAAAGAAATCTGCTAGTTACAAATTTAGTTCCTTTAAATCTCTGTGTCACAGAGGCACATGCCAGGAGGTATATGGGGGTCCCACTTTTACAAGCAAAGGCCATTATCAGTGACCTGCCAGTTTACATCAGTGATGGTGAACCTATGGCATGCATGTTATTTTTTTTCTTTTAAGACAAAAGATGTCAATGTGTGGATTGCTTTTTCTAAACTAAAACCTCAGTATTCGGGTCTAATTGATCTGTAAATGGTTCACCATTACTGACTTACATGGTGACAGATGCTTCCTTTGCTACACCTTTCTGATGACCCCAACATATCAGCAGCACTCTATAGCTATTCATGCTCATTTGATTAGTGCCATTGGAATCGAAACTGGAATCTTCACTTTGTTTCTGCATGACTAGGAAACATAATGACTACTTATGCTGTGTGAATTATTCTGTTATAATTATTTAGTTTATTATATTCAATATTCATGTCCACCCTTTTGTGCTACAATATGAGAAAAAAATGAGACAGAATATTAAAAACCTGATCGTGAGCATGTAAGTGGTGAATATGGTATTTGTGCTCAAGTTTCTATCTGACCCCCAAAACTGGGACTGTATTAGTTTTTACTACAATGTCCTTTCACTTTGATAGAGTTCCAGAGATAGAGGATTCTTTCAAATTTCAAACACTTGAAAAATATCTAGAATTTTTCATTTTTGTACAAAAGACAAAACAATAGTCTTTGTGGTGATTTGGGGATGGATGATTAGACTAAAAAGGTTTCTTTTCCCTTAAGAAATATTTAATATACTAGCAATTTGGATACATGTCCTAGAACTGAGTTAATAGACAAAGGAAAGAAATCTTAATAAACTAAGGATCACAATATTTATATAGATTAAAATTTCATAATTAAATAGAAAGTAATGAGAATAAATGGAAGATAGACAAGACAGGACAGTATAAAGTCGGTCATAAATTCTCATTAGAATGGCATCTAAGGTAATTTTGTTTTGTTAGAGTGGGAAATGAAGTTAAATAATAGATAGGTTGCTTATATTTTTACTAAGAGTGTAGGAAAATATATGCCAAGATTAAAGAATCAGGTAATTAAGACCTTGTAGGATGCTTTGATAACGTTTGGAGGTAAAAATCTGTTTAAAAGCAGTCCCATGTTAAGCTGGTATTGACTTTGTAATGATTGGAATATATGTTACTTTTTTCTAGTAATGAGATTTTTGTGCCCTGCTACACGAAATATGGTTCTGTAAAAGTTGGAGCATCTCTTATTTTTAGAACTATTCATCGCCTTTGCGATAGTGAGTTTTATTCTCACAGGCTGCTCTGCATAATCATTTGGTTTGAAGATTGGCATCTTTTTGTAATTGGCAATGTGAATTTTAGGGCCAAGCCATAAAGTTGTGCATTAGGCAAGGAGTCTTCCCCATTATTTATTTGAGTGTCCCTTGTGTAAGTGACTGATTCCATTTTTCACAAAACCAGAATGATTTCTGAAAGTTTATTTTGTGGAAGCAAAAACATCTAAGCTTTTTCATTTTTATTCTTTATGGCAAATAGCACATAGGTTTTCTGTGAACTGTGGAAGTGGCCCCATCCCATGGTAGCTTTGCTATTCTACAGAAATGGAAAGTATGTCAAACTTTTCTTAAAGATGTTTTCATATCCTACATATTAATTTTTAATGGTCAAAATCAGTTCATTTCCCCTAAGCAAAGTTTTGCATTGACCTCTTGTGGTGAAAAGTGATTTCTTTCTTTCTAGAAGGAATAATGCTGCACATTATAAAACGATTTGCAGAGGCATTACTAGAGTTATAATTACTTTTGAGAGGCACACTAGACAATGTAATAATTTTTAAAATTTCAGCCACAAGAGTTTTTAAAACCCCAGAGAAGAAACAACTATACTTACCCAAATTTTTAATATTTCTTGTTTTTTCTTTCTTTCAAATGTTATGAATTTTTTTTCTTTTTTATCATTTCTCAGAATCATCCCCATAATTATGGCAAATGTACTTTTTAAAAAGTTTGTTCTGTATGTTGTCTTTACCAAATAACAATATACAATAATTTTAATTTTCAATACATCACCAATGTCATTAATATGTGCTATGACATATTTTTAAAAACATTTTGCTTACATCCTTAAAATTAACATTTGGATTTGGTTGCTGCATAATTACCACAGATTATCTGATGCTAGGCAATGGAAGCAACCTTGAAACATTTGCATTTTATTCTAACGAATTTTGATTAAAAATGTCTTGAAACTCTTTTCACTACAAGCAGTAGTCTTACTGTTATGGCTTATATCTCAATGCTCCCCCATCTCTCACGCATGATTAGGTAGGACTTTTCCGAGGTGGCTAGATCTAGGGTGTGTGAATGTGGATTAAGGACGTGTGAATATGGATTAAGTGTATGATAATAGGATTAATTCACTGATTGATTCAACATCATTCTGGGTGTGGGAAATGTGAAGCCCCACCTTGGGTGTGAGTGGCACCAACTAATAGATTTGAAGTCTAGATGGGATATGACAAAATAGAAAAAAGGGAGGGTCGCTGATTTATGCCTGTCTTGTCATGGACTATTTCTCCTCCACAATGCCCCTCTGCCATGCTGCTCTACCTTGGAGCCAGCTGACCATGGACTGCGACCTCTGCAATCTGTGAGCCAAAATAAATCTTTCCTCCTTTAACTTGCAGGTGTCAAGTATTTTGTTCCAGCAATAAGAAAGTAACTGGGACACTTCTTATCCCTTGCTTTGATTTTAAAAATCAATATGAAAGATATGTCACTCAACAATAAATAATTTATCCTATGAAGGTATACATAAATACAGTCATTGTTCTATCTAGCATTGTGCAAAAATTTAACGGTAGGAAATAAACATTTTTCAAAAAGATTTAGAAAGATTGAGGATTATGAAAGATTACCACAAGGATGACTTATCTTTGTTCAGTAGCTCCAACTTCAACCAGGAAGATATGAAATGACCTCACAGTTGGTGGGTAAGAGCATCTGGAAATGTCTTTGTTCATATGTCCAACAGCTGATGGTACTGCCTGTCAGCTGCGACTCCAGCTGTGCTCTTAGCTGAAACAGCCATGCCTGACTTGTTCAGCTCTTTGAACATACTAATTTGAGCTGTCTCACTGAAAAGTGCCAAGTGAAAGCTATATTATCTTTTATGACCTAGCCATGAAAGTCACATGGTATTGTTTCTGCCAAAGTCACAAGACCTTATGGATTCTGAAAAACAGACTTCTCATACTGGCAATAGTACCAAAGTCACACTTTAAAAATATATGAGATAGGAAATAATACATTGTTGTCTTTCTTTCTTTCTTTCTTTCTTTCTTTCTTTCTTTCTTTCTTTCTTTCTTTCTTTCATTCTTTCTTTCTTGTTCTCATTTTTTCTGAAAATCCAATCTATTACACACACACACACACACACACACACACACACTGAAAGATTTAGAGTATAGAAAAAACAAAGTTTTATCACCATTTACTTGTACAAAATAATTTTAGCTTCCACAGATTGTCAATATTTTGTCCTTTACCCTTCTTCCTTGTTTCTTCCAAAAGTTATGCTTATTGTTAAATATGAAAAAGAATCTATACACATATAGTCAAATAACACTTTATCTGGTTTTCTATTATATCTTTGGACCCTATCCATATCTCTGTTATCTTCTCTAGAGGTATGTCTCTTCACTGCCACCATTTAATAATTCTCAAACACAAATCCAATTGTGTTGATCACAACTCCTTGACATTTAAAAAAATCAGTGAAGAAGATACAGGTTACAAGACAATGTTCTGAATATTTAAAGTGAAATTTAATGAAACCCTTCAGAACTATCCACCTACCTTTCTTTATTGAGCACTCTCTACACTTTTGCTGTCAGGTGACTTACTTCCTAAAAAAAGAAAAATTCACAGTTTAATTCCTTTATGCCTGTACTTCTGCTATTTCTTTTTTTCTGGATTGCTCTTTCCCTTCTTATACTTTACTTTCATTTACCTGGCAAATATTTGGCTTCTTCTACACTGCTTCAGGTACAGCTATTTCTACACCCAGATCCCATGGCGTAGAGTCATTTTCTACACCTATATCTTCCAGTACCACATCATAACTTCTGCATTTGTTTCCAGTGCTGACTACCTGTTAGACTCTGAGTGAACTAAACCTGAGAATCAAGTAAAAATCAAGTAAGTAAGAGCATTTAGTATATTTATCAGTTTATACCAAATACTTATATGGCAAGAAAGCTGTTTGGCAGTGATGACTGAGGCAAAATTATTTCCAGTTGCCTGAGAGCTTAAAGGCTAATAGGGAAAAAAGGCAATGGTAGACCTATCCCTTCTCTGCCATGCACGCATGCCATGGACCATGTACCACGGTTTGCTCTCATGAAAAGACACATTTTCAGACTCTCTAGAACATATGACACATAAGAAAAAGAGCATGCTTCTCTTCAAAAGCCGTAAATCCTAAAAGAAAAAGGAACATATGAACTTTGTGTTCTTCCTATGAGCAGTTGTATTTTTTTGCTCACTTTCAGAAAAAGAAAAGTTGTATTATCTTTTCCCTCCACTGCCGAAGTTTTCTTCCTAGTTCTTGCTTCAACTGTCTTCTCCTCTGTGATCATTCCACTAGCAATTATCACATACCACTAGTAATCATTATTCTGCCTTCTTCTCTCCATCTAATCAATGTGAACTTTCCCCTTTCATCCATAGTCACTCATTTTCATTTATTATTGACTTCTATTCCTGGATAACTTTCTCATTTCAACCACTATTCCTATTACTACTACTTTTAACTTGAATATTTGCTTATTCAACAGCCTGACTTTTCAGTTTGTAAGTCTCCTCAGCTCTATTAGTTCATCCTGACACCAAGGTCCATCTCCACACACGGATACTTTGTCCGTGTAATTCCCAGTGAGTCTCACCTAATACTCAGCTTCAGGAACCTCACTCCTGGCTACTGCTTCCTTTGCTTCCAGTTTACTTCCCTTTGGTGTGCCACTGTAGCTCTGGTAGTATCAGATATACATGTTCAAAGGTTATCTGGGACAGAATATCTTAAAAGACTGATATTATAAGCGTTTTAACAGGTCTAGTAAAGAGACAAAAGTGCCAGGGACCAGAGCTGTGGCTGTGAAAAGAAAGAAAGTCGTTGAGTTTCACATGTATTTTGAAGACTACAATGATGGGATTCGGTGATGAGAGGGTAGTTCAGGAAAAAATAAGACAGAAAGATTCAAGAATAATATTACAGATTTTAACTGGAGAATCTGTATATTTTATAGAACCATTGACCAAATTACAGAACACAGGAGAAAACATGACTGTAGCACTGAATTTGTACTTTGAGAAAACACCTGATATTCTAAGTAAGGTGGAACTAGACCTCAGAAAATCTCTAGTAATAAATAATACAAATCTCTCTATTTTGAGACAAATGTAGTTTTACGGTGTCAAATAGTTTTCATAGCTATACTTGTAACCATGAATTTTGAATTTTTTTGTTGTTATTCATAGAGAAAGGTAAGTAAATATTTGAGGATAGGTCCTGGATCAATGTTTACTTAATGACTTATACTCACATAAAATCTATGTAGAATTGCAATCAATGTTTGTATTTGTGGTCTCAATATAAAGATTTAAAGAGAGACCTGCTTAATATGGTGAATAATATCAATTTTTTCTGTCTTTGTGTAAAATATTCTTTCACACACTAATATACTTTGGAATTTTCTTCATTTCTTATCTTGTTCACTACCACTTTTCACTTCCTGTGCCAGAGCTCACAACAACTGTCTTGCTCATCACCCAATACCTTTCTCATAGAGTAACAAAATAAAACTACAAAAGCAATAACAACTACCAGATGAATAGTGTAGGTGTATGTTTGACCAGTATCAATTCCCCCACATAGTTTTTTCCTCTTAAAACATGTTCATCTGGATCAAATTTCCAAATACCATCTGCAAGATAAACAACATTCAGCACGTCTCTGACAAAATAAAGTAGGAACTATAATAGAACATTCACTCCCAAGCCTTGAAATATCCTCAACATATCAAAATACCTCCCACAGCCTAGAAAAATAAAATACAACCACCCACATTCCTTCCCACCTCCAGAATGACTCATATATACTCTCTTTAAGTACACATACAAATAAATCTACCCAGTCAATGATTTTTGTTTTCCTAAAGTCAGCAATAAAATATATGATGCAGTCACATCAGGTTGTACTAATACTGAAACTTCTATATTATGAATCTTGGATATTCTTATTTAATTAAAAATTTGTTTTGTTATTATTTATCTACAGTATACTTTGGACTGAGATGATCAAGTATAGACAGCATGAGATACATTAAATAATGCTTCAAAAAGGAATAGGATTCTAACAGTTGGTGATAATGGTAATAACTGGAAAGAAAGAGCAGAAACAGTGCCAGAAAAGCAAACAACAGCAAGAACCTCCTGATTTTGCCAAATTAGTCATAGCTTAATCTTTTACATTCCCAAATATTTAGGTTTGGTTCTCTCTTCTTTTTCTTGCACAGATTTTTGCTCAAATCCCTGTATTCTCAGGGTTCCAACTAACATTTCTATAAGGAAATCTTTATCTCTTTGGGCAAAACAGAACAGAATTACTGTTTTGCTTTTAATAAGACCTTATTCTACTGCTGACATCAAACTCCTGATCTCAAGCAATCTTCCTATAAAAAGCCTCCTACAAAGAATGAACTCAAGTTATTTTTAAAATAAACCTTTGCTCCTTTAACTTGTAAGTGTTGGATGCTTTTTCTCAGCAATAAGAAAGTGATTAGAACAGTTTGGATAATATTTTTATTAGTAAATATTTGCAGTACATAATGTTTACATTCCTCGATCATGCCATTTTTTGAGCCCTTATTTTATTAAGTATATAGTTACTAATGCTAAGTATCATGCAACGGTATCAATTATCATACATGGAATTCTTTGTAAGTAAACAAACACATGAGAATTTAAAGAAATTAAATGACATATATGGATAGACTTAGGGAAGGGAATTATGACAAAATGAAATGGAATAGATTTTTAGATCAACTTTATTGAAAATATTTATCCATATAAATTATGTTGTTTTTCCATAGCTACAGCACATAATTCAAATGATTCAGCTGGATTTTTTTTCTTTCTAAACTTTTGCATGCATTCCAAGTCCCATTGATTATTATAAAGTACAGTGTATTCTGTTTCCACTTCCGCTGTCACACTTCAGTTGTGGTAGATTACAAAAGTAGTCATAATTCTTTTCAGATCATCCCATCACTAAGTGGAGGACAATTTCTCACTTGACTTTGACTTGGTTTGCAATTTACTGTGGCCTAAAACATGATCCAGAAGTAAAACTCTGTAATTTCTGCATCTGACCCTCTAGAGATTATTATGCTTTGGTTTAAGTCTTGTGTTATGTGGCAGTGGTGCATATTGAACACGCCTGGTCCAGTCTGTGGATGGGAACCCACACCAGATGAGTTGTCCCAGCTGGACCAATCTCATTGTACTCAGATCCTTTGAGTGATGACTGACTGCAGTCATGTGAGCAAACCTATCCAAGCTCACCTAAGCATAGCATAGTAGAACTGCCCTGTATTTTCCATCCTGAATTGTCACTGCATACAACTGTAGGCAAAATATGTGGTTATTCTTTTGAACCACCATTAAGTGTCATCCTATGCATCAAAATGTAGATCATTTACTTGATAAGTACTGACTGTTCATCACTGAGGATCTCTCGTATACAGTAACAAATTAAGACTGCATAGATATAGCACAGTGACCATTCTTAGTAAAAAGGAAAACCTTCTGGAGCTTGTGTCTTCAACTTGTATCTGCTTGCTTTGAACCCAAAAACTGAAACTCTGTACAGGAAGGCTGTTTGGATGACACACCTGACTCTTAAAGGCATTGGCTCATAACTCTCTCTCCCGATGTGTCTCTCTCTCTCCCCCCTTCCCCTCCTCCCTCCTTTTCTTCTTCCCTCCCTCCTCCATATGTATGCCCTGTGGACATTCTATGGAGTGTCCATGCCTTTTAATTACTGGAGCAATATTCACAATCTTAAAGAGTCTAAATTAAAACACCACAAACTGGAAGACTCAAAGATCTTCTGCAATAGAAATAATTGCATAAAAATTTAATAACACAACTATGTTAGAACACAGTGGGAAAAACATCTGAATCAACAAAATCTTATATTTTAAACAATAAATGATCTTTAAAAGAACACAAGAAAAAATTTTATTATGAAATTCCAACATACAAAATTTTATTCTGCATTTCACACTTGAAAGTAGTAAGGTAATTTGGGATTTCAAAATAGAACTACAGTGTTTGATTTTGAAAGATAATGAAGTCTATATCCCCTTTATATTTAGAGAAAGGACTAGTTTCCAACTCTGAGCTCCCTACTGAAGAGGACTTTCAACAAACATCATTCCAACTTTTGAAAGCAGAACGACATGAAACAATATCAAATGTAAAGGATCTAAAAGAACCAGTAATATTTTAAACCACCAATGTTAAGATTGTTCAAATTAAGTCCCAGTAAACCATGGGTGCATTAAATATTCACTGCTAAAAATAAAATGATAAATGTATCATACATTTTAGAAAAATGATTACTTTTGCATAGACAATAAGTGTGTTGTGTTATACCATTCTTGTTAAGATGATACAATCCATTTTTGCTAAGAAATCTGAGCCCCAGTACAGCTTAGAAAGACTTAATGTGTTCTAACATCTAACAACTGGCAAACTATAAGTCAAATGAGCATAAATGATGTTCACATAAATATACCTAAGTCACCACCGGTTTTATATAAATCTGTGAACACACTGAATACATTCCCTCTATTTAGAATTCCTAATTTTAAAAGTATTTTTATTAGGTACTATAAATGATTTCCTATAGTTCTATTTATCATGATATGCTATTTGTACTATGGAAACCTAGTATTTATACAAAGGTAATCATTAGCAATTACCATTTTTGCAATGAATTTTTATTGTTTCATAAAATATGAATAATTTAAGATTGTTTTAAATTCTTTTCATCTTTTCTTAGGAGAAATTATGATGTCTTCTACACTGATAATTTAATATAATATAAAGTAAAAATGATTTAAAAACTTAAGGTCCTTCATATTTGACTTCCATTTCGTGTAATACGATTAAGCACATGCTCCCACAAGGTGGTGCTGTTTATTTAAAAAATCGCAACAGCAAGCAGTTTTGTTCAGTATTTACACAGTGCTCAATGACATGATGCAGGGCTCAATGTATTGTAACACACTACAAAAGCAGTAAAATGTATTTATTACTTACAATTCATTTTCATTTCATTTTTATTTTGCTAGTGCTAATGTATAAGTAGGTAGTGTATAAGTAAATTTTAGCAGCTATTTCAGTTATTTGAAATTCAGATGCTTTAAAAAATTCAGGTTTAAAATTTGAATAAGAAAATGAATTACAGAGATAAACAAAATATGGAGCAAAGGAGAGAAGACAAATTTGCCCAGAATAGAAATTCTCTGGAAATAGAACCTAGAAAATGACATGATAACATGGAAACACATAAACCATGTAATATTCTTCTAAAAATAGAAGTCAATTCAGCAATTCGAGGGGAAAACAGAACAAAACATAAATACAGATAGACAAAAAGACAAAAAAAGAAACTTTTTAAAAAGAAGAAATTGTCTAATGATACAGATTTTATCCACTATAACTTCCAAAATCTGATTTCCTGATTATGAGGTAAGAGATTGGGGTTGAATGTTTCTTAAGTTCTTTCAATCTACTCAGGCTCTCAGAGTGTTATATCTGTCTGACCCTGGCAAGACCCCGTCTAGCATTCAAAATTTGGCATTATTTATATTACCGCTCAGCCTCAACCAAAGTAAAAATGTTCCAATACTATAAAAAAAAGTAACTTGGATAAGGAGAGCTCAATTTCAACCTAAATTACGGAAAGTATTAAGAAAACATCATTCTTCTTCTAGCAATGAAAAAGACTCAGGTAATCTAAAATATATATACATTTTTTTCTTTAATAATCAGAGGATCAAGTACTGAAGGCTCAAGATATTCAGAAGAAAAAGTATCAAGAGTTGACAAATCCTTTGGAGTAAAGATGGGATACATTAAGCCAAATGAAAGTACCTGTATATGGAGGTGAGGAAATGGCAACTAACTTTATTAATTCTTAAAGATTCAGCATGAGCTGTCATGAGAGTTCAGAACTCCTGAGAGCACCATACTCAAGGGGAGTCTGCAACTGCTTGATTGCAGCTTTTTTGCAGGGTTAGCTGAGCTGATTGATTCCAGCTTTTAAACAGATGAGGATAGACATGGAATGAGAAAGTTCATCTGTCATGAAGAAAAGGGCAAGAACATTTTAGCATCCAACAGCAGCTCATGATTTGATAAGAAAAGCTATTTGCCTACAGGAAAGAAACAGGAAACCTTTCTATAAGTCACAGAGAAAAGTTGGCTGCTAGTAGAGAAGAGACAGGAAAACTTCTCACCCCTTTCTCTCTGCCAATAACAGCTACCACTGGTAGATATGAAGAAGTCTCCTCCTCCATCTAGTACCTGACTGCAAAAAAACGCCTTTGCTTTTAGGAGAGGGACAGACACCTGCTTAATCTCAAGGGACTGCAATGGTACGATGAAGAGGGCTACCAGCACTGGGCAAGGGCAGGATGTGAGGTAATAGAACTACTACTTCAGGGCAGAGGTCATTTTTTATTTACCAGAGGAAGGGCAGAAAACTTACTGTATTTTTTTTTTAAAGAAAAGAAAAATTAAGCATAACAATGAAACTGAGTTTCAAAACAGGTTAACAGGATTCTTGAGCCACTAGAATAGGGGCAAGGAAATGAAGAAAGGTCCAGTTCTGAGGTTTGGTGCACAAAACTAACTTAGACAGACACTAGAAAAGTATACCCAAGTTCCATTCTCCCCTTCCTCTTGCTCCTGCTACAAGCCTAGCAGAACAATTGCTTATTGCTAGCATAGGCGCAAAATACAAAGAGAAATCCTGGTTCTGCTCTATAACACAGGCATGTAGAATTTTCTGAAACTCGAAGGTAGGACAGGACCACCTAGACAAACCTTCTGATACTCTAAAACTCATACAAAACAGCAAATATATAATATACAAGTGAAAGGAGTTCAAGCCTATGCATTGCTGAAAGTGTCTGCAGCAATACTAAACCCCGCCAGGTGTGGTGGCGCATGCCTTCAATCCCAGCACTCAGGAGGCTGAGGTAGGAGGAGCATTTTCAGTTCAAGGCCATCCTGGGCTACAATGTCAGTGCAAGGCCGACCTGAGCTACATAGTGCGACCCTATCTCAAAAAACTAGGGCTGGGAGTTGGGCTCAGTGGCTTAAGCGCCTACCTGGCAGGTGTGAGGCTGTGAGTGTGATCCCCAATGCCACACACACATACACACACACACACACACAAAATACTAAGCCCCTTCAACTACTAGCTACTGACTCAACCTGTGAAATTAATGACCCAATAAAGAAGGGTGAATATTTACAAATATAAATACTATTTATCTTAGTTTCTTATGGATTCATTTTGTTGTTGCTCTTCACATAATGGTTGGTATTCAGTTACTAATTGCAAAATTATGCAACATACAAAAATATAGTAAAACCCAGTGTAAAACAATAAAATAAATAACTATTGTTGAAATATTGAAGTATCTAGTAAAAGAAAAAGAAGTGTACAGAACATGTAAACAAATGGAGAACTTCAACATAGAAAATATAAAATGGAAATGCTAGAAATAAAAAAAAATACACCAAAACATTTGTTGGTCGTCTTAATAACAGACCAGATGTAGTAAGGGGAAGAATCAGAGACCTGGAAGGTAAGTGAACAGAATTTACTTCCACCGGAAAATAGAAAGAAAAAGAACTGGCAAACTTTAAAATATCCAAATCCTGAGAATAAATGTAGTTGCATGTACACATGCATCTTCAAAAACTAGCAAAAAGCAAAATATATTCAAGAAATACAGAGAACTCCAAGAAAGTCTGTGATGAAAACTATAAACATCATAGAAACAATACTAAACACCAAAGTTAAAGAGAAAATCTTGATAAAATCAGAGAGATATAAAACATTCTATACAGAGGAAAAAATCAGAGACTTCCTGTTCAAAGCAATAGATGCTAGAATTTAATCGAGCGATTCCTTTAATACAAAGGAAAATAAATTATATTTAGAACTCTATCAATTAAGATAACACCTCTATATAGAATTATATAAAAATAAAATATCTCATTATTCAATGTGTTTTATTGCATCAGTAAGTTAATTCAACAATTCAAATAAATTCATACTCTCAACTGGAAAAAATAATTTGTCAATCCATAGAAAGGCATAAAGGTAATTTAACACAATTCAGAGCAATTCATAACTATACCTGTTATACCAAAGTATGAATAAGAAAGGAGTTCCTTAAAGCAAAAGGGGAACAAGCAGCTACTAGAACTAAAAAGCATAAGGCGTAAGATTGCAGGGTAAAACACTACCATAAAAGGCAAGTGTAACTGTACACACCATCGATGAACAATTAGAAATTAAAATATTAAAACAATTCTAAGAGATTTTTTAAGACTTAAATAAATGAGAGAATAGTCCATGTTCACGTCTTAGATGATTCAATACTTGTAAGATTGCAGCTGTCTCACAGATGTGTAGGTTAAGTAAAGTTCTGGCAGGCTTTTTCTTATTTTTGTTTATTCATTTTCATAGAAAATGAAAAGCTGATTTTAAAATTTACTTAGAAAGATGAAGGACTGAAAATACACAGAGCATTTAAAAAATAAGAACCAAATTTTAGATCACTCAAATCTTAGTACAAAAGTAGAGTAATCAACACTGTCTGCTATTGGGGAAAAAAAAAAAACAAATTTTAAGATCAATGAAAAAGAACAAACAGTTAAAAATAACCCAGCACATATATAGTCCGTTGATTTTAACCAAGGAGCTATGGTAATTTAAGGGAAGAATGGTAGTCTTTTAAAAGAAATGGAACTAGAACAACTGAATAATCCTAAGAGCAAAGAACATGCCAATCAAACACACAAATTAATATTAATGGTTTGTAGACCTAGCATCAGAGGTAAAACTATAAAATTAGGGATGAAAAGTTAGGTAAATTTTTGTCACATTTATTCAGGGAAAATGTCTTAGGATTAAAAAAATAAAAAATAGGAAATACAAAGATGAATTGAGTTTTACTAAAATTTCAATTGCTAGGCCAGGCATGGTAGCGCACAGATGGAATCTCAGCACTGTGGGATTCTGAGACAGGAGGATTTTAAGTTCAAGCTCAACCTTGGAAATTTACTGGCTTAGTGAAACTCTGTCTCAAAAAAATTTATAAGGCCTAAGTGTGTAATTTAGCATATAGGTCTGACTTTCAGTCACCGGTACCACAATAAAATAAAATAAAATAAAATAAAATAAAATAAAATAAATCTGCTTTCTGAAAGACAGTAAATGAAGAACAATAAACAGATTCAGAAAAAGTTTATATATCATATGGTGACAATGAGCTTATTTTCTCATTATATAAAGAACTCTGAAAACTCAGTAAGAAGACCAAAAAGAACTGTGATATGTGTACTGATTACCAATTAGCACATAACCGTATGCTTAATATTATTACTGAACAAGAAATGAAAACTACAATCTGAATAATATACTGTGACATATTCACTAGACTAGGCAAAATTAAAAGGAGTGACAATACTAAATGTGGACGAGGGTGTGGAAAAATTTGAAATTCTCACACATTGCTGATAGAACAAAATGATTCAGCACTTTGAGAAACAGAATGCGATTTTCTTATAAAATAAATATGACCTTATAAGGCAACCCAAAAATCTTACTCGTAGGTATTGACTCAAAAGAGTTTTGACAGACACTTTCCTCATAATATCTGAAAACCACAAATAGCCCTAATGTCTATCAATTGATAACTAGATATACAAAATGAGAAATATTTCTATTATTAAGCAACAAAAGAGAATTATACTACACTACTGATATTTGTAACATCATATAATAGTATCAAAAATACTACATTAAGTAAGAGAAATCATGCTTTGTTATTCTATGATGTGAAATACAGTAATATCAAATCTAATATGACAGAAAGATCAATAGATTCTATTGTATGAATATCATGGTATGGTTTGTCTACTAACAAATCCAGGGACATTTTTGAACCACAGGAAGTTCTATATATTGATTATGGTGGTGATTAAATAACTATGTATATTTAAAATGCATTCAAACAATATATTTTTTAAAATTTGGATTTTACAGTCTATATATTGCACCTACAAGAACTGAATAAATACACTAGATGAGTTGAGCATAAAGACTTGGATAAACACAAATCTTTAACATGGGTTTTTTCTAGGGGTTTTTCAAACTACAATTACAACTATTTTTCTTTTTCATTTACCCATAGCTTTCAAATACAATGCCTAAACCAGGTGTGGTGGGGCACACATACAATCCCAGTACTCAGGAGACTGAGACCAAAGGATTGCCATGAGTTCAAGGCCAGCCAGGGTTACATAGTGAGTCCCTGTCTCAAAAAGACAAAACAAAACTCATACAATGCCTAATGCATAAGAAGCAACTCCACCTAAGTACAGACTTGCATCCTACAGACATAGGAGATAATGAACATCCTTGAGCACGAGAATAAAATCAAATGTACAATTTAGGAAGATAAAAATAGAAACCTGGTATTCAAAAATGATTGCTGAGGATTTTGGGAGAGGGGATTAGCATCAATATAGGTATGGAAACCTCTGCAATATTCCTCAGGTAAACAATTTAAAAAATTTTAATAGTAAGAGATAAGTACTTTTTTCTGTTTAACAGTAAGTGGAATATTAAAGACCAAAAGAGATCATAGGTCTAGAATTAGAGGTTTTAGATTTTGTGACATATGGTAGAAGGTATAATACTCCTGAACCATGGTAAAAATGTGTAAGCATGGGCCGAGATGTATGTAGACAAACACTAGATTTTAGCAATAATCCTCTGGGTACAGTGGTAGAAAGAAGCAGACACTTAGGACAGAGACACATCAGTATCAAATGCTACACAGGGGAAGGCAAATGTAGATTGACATTATGTCACTGGGTTCAATTATTATAGATACAAATAAACATTTAAGCATACTGTTTTTCAATCAGAGTGAGTGAGAATCATTTCACATAAAACAAAAGAGAAAGTGAGAGTTGAAACATTGTACAGGGAACTTAGCATACAAGTTTGAGAAATCTGGCTATGCAGAAAAGGTCTAGATCCAAACTAGACGGGTAATAGAGTCTCACAAAAGAGTGCTCAACTTGGGCACACTTCAGAGCAGAGGAAAAGTAGTTAATAGAAAGGAAGAGACTGCTGGAGGGAAAATGAAATGAATATACAAAAGGTAAAGGTCCCTGAGGATGAACTGCATACTGAAACCCTGTCTCGACAAGACAAAAAGAAAAAGTCCCTGAGGGGGAACCAGCAAAGAAGGAGGAACAACTACCTAGGTAAAAACCAAAAGAAGAAAAAAGTAATTCATTAGGATGAAAGCAGAGATTTATTCTTGCTATAGCAAGAAACACTGAAAAAAATCATGTTTTTTTTAAAACTCCTTTTGAGTGAATAGGTGAAGGTCAATGTATCTGTCTTATGCTACCTGACTAGAACTTTAAAATGCTATTTGCTTTCCTGTCTTTCATCATTCTCTCCCTCTACCACTTACTTTATTCTTTCTCCCAAAGACCAGCTTCTAAGGGCATGATTCAAAACTGACTTACTGTTGGTGGACTTGTGAACAGAGGGCATGAGGTGCTCAGAGTCTTAATTATAGTCACCAAATTTTATCACAAATCCATACTTAACAGAAAAACACAAGTTTAATTTTATCAGAGAAAACCAATATTCTGTGTGTAGTAATACCTTGCCTAAAATCATGGAGATAAGAAGTAATAAAATTGGGATTAAAGCTCATGGCCATTTCTTCGACTTCATACCTATTTCACAGGAGCACAGTATTTAATAATTATTCTCTATAATTTCTTTCTAATTCCTTTCTTCTAATGAAATTGAGGTTTATTATTGCTTTATGAGTATAGCAACTCCTTTTAATTAATCGTGAAAAGAAGTTTCAATTTTTACCCACTGTCTTAGTTACTTTTTGCTCGTTGCCGAGACAAAATACCTGACGCCCAAAGTTAGGGAAGGAAAGGTTTATTCTTACAGTTTCTCGGGAGTTTCAGTCCATAAAGTGGGCTCCAAGGCAGCATGGGATGACGGGGCTACAGTTCATGGCGCCTGCAAGCTGCAAGCCGCAATCTGCGCTGGCGAGAGAGAAGGTGGCGGAAGAGGAAGCCGGGAAGCAAGCAAGAGGAAGACCCGCCTTCCCTTATACTGTATCTCAGCTCCACCCCTGGGCAGGTGTAGCAGTCACGTCATTAATCCTGGTGCTAGACAACAAACTGATCACAAGCATCAGACTCAGCCCCATCAAAAGTATGAGGACTTGGGGTTACATAGCATATCCTATACACCCACCAAAAGAAAAACATTCATCTTAGTTTTATTTCTCCCACTGACAAATTATGATGAGAAAGGAAATGCTCTTTTTTATTTCACATTTGTAAATTAAGGTATATTATGATACAGTTTGTAGATTTTTTTCAGGTCTGCATTACTATGTTTTTAACAAAGTAATAGCTGTGAAAGGTCCTATTTTGTCAATGAACCAAGTTTAGAATTCTCCTTTATTCTTCACTTGAATTTTACATATGGATACTAATTCTTAAAGTTATACTATACTAAATGGTTATGGAATTGAGAACAAAATTTTATTAGGACTCATAAGCTTCATGAAGCTAACAAAAACAATGTGGTCTTAAAACTGTCATTGGCAACTGGCTTTGGAATTTTGCTTTTATCTCAATTTAAATAACAAATAATAGCATAAAAACTAAAGACAGAAATTTCAGAGTTACTCTGGGCAAGATTCTTCCCAAAATGTTAGAGGATGTTATGGATTTTTCCTAGATATCCTCCCAGAGCCTCATGTGTTTGTAAGTGGAGTTTTTTGGAGGTGGTTTGATTCAAGGTATAAGAATGTGGATTAAGGGTATGATACTGGGCATAAAGGTGTGGATAATAGAAGCCCCACTCTGGGTGAAGGTGGCACTAACCAATAGGCTTGTAGCTTGGATAAAATATAAAAGGACAGAAGAAAGGCAGGATGCTGCTGCTGCTGCTACTGCCTTCCGCTTGCCACAGCATGGACTGTTTCTCCTCTGTGATGCCCCTCGGTTTTGCTCCTCTGCCTCAGAGCCAGCTGACTGTGGGCTGAAATAAACTTTTCCTCCTTTAACTTTGCGTGTCAGGGTTTTTGTCCCTGCAATGAAAAAGGAACCAAAACAGAAGGAAAGCCCTAAATTCGGTCATTATGTTGAAAAAAAATTATTTTATATAAAAACGAGTCAGTGGGAAAATATATTTTGCTTCCCCATTTCCTTCCCTTTCCTTCCAGTAAAATATTAATAACTTTTTTCTCCTGAAAGCACCTTATTAAGCTTTCTTTGTTGCACATTTTTTCTCTAAATTATTTCAATATTAGCTTGGTTTTAGATCTCTCCTCTCTTTATCTACTCTCTAAATAGTCTCACTATTCTGTGTCCATAAATACTATTCATATACTCATGTCACTGAAATTTAAATCTAAGTTCAAATAAATAATTCACAGACATCAATGTAGACAACATTTTCTTTTCACTGCCACCCCTAAATCTCTTTTTTATGTGTTGTTTCTGTTTTGATAAATTTCATGAACATCTATCTATCTAGCATCTCAGCCCGAAATTTAGGAGCATCTTTTATTTTCTTCCAATATGCAACTCTGATACTTCTGCAAGTCATTGATTCCAGATTTAAAACGTATCACTTCCCTGACATCATCATCCTAAAGCAAGCTTCTACCACCATCTCTTTCTGGATTTCTTCCCTAGCCTATTTCCTTGTCAGGTCCTTATTGCTCCAATTCGTGCCTTAGTTCACTTAATTTTCAAGAGCAGCCAGTATAATAATTCTAAAGCATGATCTTATCATGTAATTTCCTTGCTTAAAACTCTCCAAAGACTTTCCATAATACTTGAAATAAAATCCAAGTTCTTATCATCCAACATGACAGTAACCGGTACCTTTCACTCTAATTGTATTTAATGCTATAGTGTCATTCGTTCACTAAGCTTCACTCACATTAAAGTGCTTTGTTCATCATTTCCATATCCTAGGGTTACAGGAACAAATTATCAAAAACTTGCTGATTTAACACAACAGATATTTATTTTCTCATAGTTTTGGATATGACAGTCCAAAATAAAATTGTCAGCAGGTTTGATTTTTTCTGGAAGTTCCAAAGGAGAACTGTTTCCATGGCTGTCTTCTACAGGTGACTGTTTGCAATCTTTATGTTCCTTGGCTTAGGACTGAAGTACACAATTTCTGTCTCTCAGTCGCCTCTATGTGTCTCTTAATTTCCTCTCCTTTTCTCACAGGAACATCACTCATTGAATTTAGAGTCAACCCTGAGTCTAGAATGATTACATCTTAAGATCCTTGACTAAGTGCAGTTACACATGTTACCCGTTGAGGGCTCTTTTGCTTAAGTCAGATTGAAATAAGAAAGCAGTGAAGTACGGTTCTACTAGCAGCCCTGATGCCACCCGCTGGCACAGTCAACTCTGGATACCTTCAGTCAGCACTACTTGCTGTTGGTCTTTGCCACTGCCAGCTGCCACTTTTCAATGCCCCTTCATGCCTGGATGCAGCAGAGTGCTAGTCTCAGTTGCTGCTTTCCATTGCTGCTGTCTATGGAGCTCTTCAAGGCTGAGTTCCTACTGTATACATTATTTATTATTTATTCATTTATTTATTAGTGAGACTTGAACCTAGGAACTTTACACAGAGCTACATTCTCAGTCCTTAAAATTTTATTTATTTATTTGTTTATTTAGAGACAGGGTCTCGCTCTTTAGCCCAAGATGGACTTGAATTCACTATGTAGCCCAGGCTGGTCTCAAACTCACTGCAATCCTCCTGCCTCAGCTTCCTGAGTTCTGGAATTACAGGCTTGTCCCACCACACCCAGCATTATTTTTCCTTTCGACGTCACTACTCTGTCCATACTTCCTCAGAGAGATCTTCCTTGAGTTTTGTCTTTCACTCTTGATTATGGCTCCCTGTTGTTTCCTTCACAACAGGCAAAGATACATAATCTCAGTGGAATAGTTTGTATATAACACGTATGTATATATAAATGTATGTAAGTATAAATATAAGAGTGAACATGAGTAAAGAGTGTCTGTAGAGGTGGACACACTGTGTGATCAGTTAAAAACATTGCATCAGTTCTTAATTTGAATTTATGATGGCTTGCATTCAACGATAAGAACAGGCAATCGGAGTATTTAAGATCTAAAAAATAAGAAAATAACCAAAGAATACAAAGCCCCAGGGAAGAAGAAGAAAAAATGAACAGAAATATCTGGAAATCTTTAAAAAGTCAATGATTACATATAAAAATAATGAAAAATAACACATAAAAATAATGAGAATCATTGTATTACAGGAGATGTTTAAAGAAAAAATTAAATTGTAATTTTTTTTTTTAATTTCCAATCTAGTAATTTCAGTGTAAGGGTTATAGAGTCCTCTGATAGAATCACAAAACAGAACTATCTTTTAAAGCTTTCAAAAAATTATTATCCAAAGGCAACAGCATTCTAGAAAAGGGCAATAAAGAAAAGCCAGTTTCTGAGCCATTTCTATAAAACTCAATTTAATGTAACATAAGAAAGTTAGATTTGATTCTGTGAATACTTCAGTTATTGGATTTAGATTGATGTGTGATTAAAATCTTAATATACTTAAAGAATACTTGCATTTTCATAGTTATATTTTAGAAATGCATTCGAATTCTTAGCACATTTTCAACATTAACATAAGTAAAATTTCCTTTTAAGTACTTACTGCTATGTTTCTTACAGTAATACCTAAGTAATGGAATTCTTCAATATTCAAATAAATATTTAAAATTAACTGAATATCATTAAAACTTGTGGGGTTAACAATCTTTTGAAGAATATAAAATTACATTTCTTAAAGGACTAAGGTATGGAATTCTTCATACATTCCTTACAGTATCCAGCATCATCTGGATTAGATAAACATGTTAAGACTATCATATAATTCAATTTAAAGAGTATACTAGTGCTTCTAAACAAATTGATTCAAAATGAAACTTCTTAAAATGTAGAAACAAAAGAAATTAATCAGGAGGGGAGGACAGAGGGATGATCAAGGATATAAACTGTACTCTTTAGATTAAAACTAGCCTTGTCCTATGAAATCAATACTTGATAAAGATTTTTTTTTTCTTGTACCAGGGATCAAACTCATGACCTCGTGTCTACCAGCCAGGCACTTGCAATGCTGAGCTAAATCCCAGGCCCCGAAAAAGATCTTTGATACTGGAAATTAAATTTAGGGTGATACATACCCTAAAATTAATTTTTATACCCTATAGTTAATTATATATCCTAAAATTAATTTAGGTTACCAATATTAAAAAATGTACAATAAGCAAAGCATTGTTATACATACGTCATCAAAAGTAACAAGTTCAAGATACCAATATTTTTAAATCACAATAATACAAAATTCCATCAATAGTGTATGTATTTTGGTTTGTCTGTAGAAGTGAAGTTCTGCACAGAGGAGAAATATAAAAAGAACAATGTACTACTTTTAAATCTACCTCTCAGAATTTTATTTCTGCCTATAGAATAATTGTGAAAAACTACTTACATGTTTTTATTTAAAAGTTAGAAAAATGATTTTGGATAGCAAATTTTTATTTAAATTACTAGCCTTTGGAGAATGGTGATTTAAATCAAACAAATTCCTGTATTTCTGTATAGAGATACCTAGATGATTATAAAAGAAGTTTTACAGAAAGAGTTGTCAGTAGACAAAATATTCACGTGTATTGCCCTTTGTTGTATAAGATAAAGAAAAGGAAAAATAGGAAAAATAGATTTTTGCACAAAATTTATTAACATGCTCTAATTAAAGTCTAAATTTTTCCTACAAATAAAAGACAAGAATATTTTGATACTTTATGGGGATGATTTAGTGACTTTCATAGGACTTTGGTGAACTCTGGGAGTAAAACACTGAATTTTTAATACTTTAAATCCTGTACTTTCCCAATAACACTTCCAATCACCCAAGTCCACTTCAATAGTTTCAAATATCTCTTTGAAAAATAATTTCATAGTGTATCATAAAATCTCTAAAGCATATTACTATTTGTAGTATTCTTGAATTGACACAAATTTTAATGCTAAGTAAGAATCCTGCAGAATCTCTAATTTATTATAAACATATGAGCAGATTCCTTTTTTAAAGTGACTGTAGTGGCTATAATTGTTAATTAAAACCAATTTTTAAGATTTCCATTTTGCTGATTCATGTTTCCCTGACTCTATGCATGTCTAAAAGACTAACACCTTAGAGAAGAGTGAGTGGAATAGGTTCTTTTCCTTTTATGTAAGTGTCCTTTAGTACAAAGATTCCAAAAGCACAGTAAATGCTGCCTCTCAGCCTCTGGAGACCCAAGGAAAGAAAACAGGAGAATCCCAAGACAAAACGGTCTGCAATTTCCTCTTCAGCCAAATTGTAATAAAGACGAATAGCGGAAAAAGAGCAAACCTTCAGAACACTAGCTCTTTTCCTCTCTTGCCATAGGATAGACAGCACCACATTAATGATGCCCTTAAAGAAGCAAAAGCAGCATCCTCTGGTCTGCACTGATCCTGTCACCTCGGGCTGTCCTGTTGTGTTAGTCAGTTTTCTTTGTTGTACCCAAATTCTAGAAATACACAATCTAAAGGAGGAAAGATTAATTTTGGCTAACAATTTCAGAGGCTTCAGTTCATCTTCAGCTGGCTCCAAGGCAGAATCATCAGGGAGAAGGACGTGGCAGAGGAAAGTTCCTCCCCTTAGAGCATCCAGGAAACAGAGCAAGAAAAATTTAGACAGAAAGGAGCTGTGGAGGAGAATATACTCTTCCGGGTCATGCACTCTGTGATCTACTTCCTTCAAGTACGCCCCCTTCCTGTTAGTTCATTCAGCTGTGAGCTCATCTCATCCATGGATTAATCCATTAATGAGATAACAACTTCCAATCACCTCTCTAGGTCTGACCTCTGAGAATTGCTGTTTTGCGATCAAGCCTTCCACACAAGTACACAGCAGGGGCCATAAAAAGGTTTCCCTCATAAAATTTTATCTTATGCCATATTTTCACATTTTAATGACTAATTATATGTGTAAAGCTGTATTCATGCTTTTTTTCAGCTAAATTCATCCTACATTATAAGCAATTCTGATAAAAAATAAAATAATTTTACTTTATCATGTTTGATAAGAATAGTCTAGTTAGAGAGCAGCATCTGCTCAGTCAAGAACTAAATACACTAAAAATATCCATTTATTTTCTGTGCAGGATATATCTTATATTTACATATATGTCACATGCTTTACATATTTATATTTAGAAGTAGATATTTATATATGTTGTATGTACCTACAAGTACATGTGTATAGTAAAAATTAATAAAAATAAAAAGAAGAAAAGTACAAGACAAAATACAAATATTTACAATTTTTATGGTTAAAATGATATTGTAGTTTGGACAAAATTGTGATATTTTAGGAAGAAAAGAGTTGAATTAAAATTGTTAATATTTGACTTGAAACTATACAATCAAGAGACTGGGTATGTATTAGTATGTATTTCAAAATACTTTGTTATTATTAAAAACATAAAGTCTCTGGGCAATCATACAAACTTCCAGTTTATGACACCTCCTGTGTACTATTTCATTCGTCCCTCTGAAAATGTTCTGTCATGGATTTCTTGTCACTACAAATGCTGCTTTCACTTACTTGCCAAAGCACAAAGTTGATATGGCACTTCAGACTTATTAATAGGTTTTATTCTCTTTCCAAATATCTATTTTTTGTTGTGTATTCACTATATTCTAAATATCTCATGAGTCAATTCACTCCTTTCCATTTTTGTCATCACTTTATAGGTTCTTATTATCCACTTATTGCTTTTTAATATTGAATTTTCTTGAGATATTGCTCTTAAGTAGTCTTCTCCTTAAACTTCAAAAATTTTTTTGATCAACGAATAAAAATTGTACATATTAATGGAATACAATGAATTACCTTAATACCTGTATACAGTATGTACGGATCAAGTCAGGGAGGAAGGACGTGGCAGAGGAAAGTTCCTCCCCTTATAGCATCCAGAAAACAGAGCAGGAAAAATTTAGACAGAAAGGAGCTGTTACTTTGTGTTTGATAACTTTAAGACTCTGTCTTCTAGTTATTCTCAATAGGTTGTAGAGATCTATATCCTCCACTATGTTGTGGAACACTAGAACTTATTTCTATGTCTCAGTAGCCATTATTCAAATTTCTACCATACTCTTCCCTATTCTTTCCAGCATCTAATAATTCTTATTCAAATCTTTTACAACTTCCATATACAAGTGTGCACATGTAGAATTTATGTTTTTATATCTGACATGATAGACAAGAATATCACTTAAAATTTTGTAAGCATCTTTTGGTTCTTGGGAAGAATGTTTTCACTGATCTCCTTGCCTTTTTATATTTTTCTCTAATGCACTCTTCAACCAGAGCTAAGGAAATGTTTCTAAAGAAAAGTCTGATTAAGAGACCCTTCAGTTTAAAAATCTTTAATAGTTTCTTAAGATTCTTAGTGAAAAATACAAATTTCTTCCATGAAATTTCTCATGTTTTTGCCCCAGCTTAACCTTCTAGCTTTCTGTCTCACAAATACCTCCCATAATCACTTATTTCATACCCTTCCCACACTGTGTTATATTTTTATTTGTACTCTATGCAGATACAGTTTCCCCTTCTTAAAACATCATGCGTCACTCACTCTTTCACTTGTCAAATTCCAACTCATCAACAATTATTTCCTTCTATTTGCTCTGTTTTATCCAGATCTTTCGCATCTTCACCAATGGATTGCTTGATCTTTTTATTTGACTTTCACCTTGTCCTGTGTCTACATGATACTGTAATTAGTTTTTTTTTTACTAAACTATATGCCTCTCTACATTTAATGATTTTGAAATTAAGAACTATACATTTCAAAACCTAATCAAGTATCTAATGCATAATAAAAGAGAGTGACAAATAATATGAGAATCAGTTTGAAAAAAAGATCATAATTCTGAGCCTCATTATTCTATTTTTTACATTTTTAAGTAGAAAATTAGCTTTCTTAAATCATAAAACTAATATCAGTTTGGGGGTTTAAGTTTTAAGCCCACTAACAATTTTAAAGATGTGAAACCCAGTCTAAACAGCATCCTTGGGAAACTGAATTTTAAAAAAAATTCTGTGTTGTGTTTATCCAAATTGCTAAGAACGATTAAAAAGCTGTAAAATGAGAACAGAAAGTACAAAAAAACAGAAAGTACAAAACACAGAATTCTGATTTAATCAGTAAGGAAAAAAATTAATAGAGCTAAAGAATGTTCAGTACAGTGTGTTTACTGAGCACAAGATGAATTACATGGGGATTCACTTATTTACCACTCTTGTAATAAAGAGAGACATTAGCATTTGGAAAAAGGAAACTCAGAAAAAATTTTTTAAAAAACTTTATAGGCACCAGTTTTGTTTTTTTCTTTTTTCTTTTTTTTTTTTTTTTCGCGGCACCAGGGATTGAACTCACAGCCTCACACCTGCCAGGGCAGGCGCTTAAGCCACTGAGTCAAACTCTCGGCCCCAGTTTTTTGAGGCAGGGTCGCACTATGTAGCTCAGGCTAGCCTTGTACTCGCGTTGTAGTCCAAGCTGTATAGGCACCCGTTTTATAGATCCTATAATTCCAAAGAAAAGACTTGGGGGCAAAAACAGAAAGAAATAAGGAATGAACTAGATCTTCCCAGTAGCATTCTTGCAATTTCTGTATAAGGCAGTGTGATGGATTTAAACCTTGATAACACTGAAACAGCAAAAAACCTGTTCACATCTTCCCAGTAACTAACACAATGAAATATGTTCTGGAATATGTTATGTTGTCCAACGTTTGGGTCATATTTATCCTTATTACACATTCTTCCATTTTACTTATTATCAGAATTTTGCTCTATCTGGTCTTTATAAAATCAGATATAATGAAAAGGTAAATAGTTAAAAATCGAAATATTTTCTTAAACCAAATTACAAAGACAAATATCCCACATTGTGTATATTAAGCTGTTTACATCTGTATTACTAAACTTAACATTTGTTGTCAATCATATTACTCGATTGCACCTGTAGACTTAGCCCAAGCCTACAGTCTAGGAGCAATATGACACCAGACTAGGGGCTGGCCAACACCTCTACACCACCAGCTCATGGGTTTAATGTGGGCAGTGATACCTCACACTGATTGTTTTACAGTGGACTGAACAACCAAAACACCAGGGTCCTGTGTTATACGTGTGGGGAAGATTCATAACTTGAATATCCTAGATCTTCAATTTCAACAGTTCTTTTGGCCATTTGAAGCTGAGACCATATAGTCTATCCTGGCATTCCTAGGGATTAGCTGAGAATTTGCTAACTATGACATGCTGATTCTTCACAGTTCCCAATTTTTCTGCATTGTAATGTGGTTAATATTAATGTATTTTAAAAATTATGACAAAGTGATACACAATCACCTCTTAGGGCATGTGGAAGACAAGTTTCAGTAAACCCTGTGGATATCAAAATCTGCAGACAAGTTCTTTATATAAAAAGCACATTATTTGCATATAACTTGCATTCATCTTTCCATGTAATTTAAATCTTATCTAGATTACTTGGAATACCTGATACAAAGTAAATACTGTAAATACCTAGATAGTCTAGAGACAAATGACAAGGAAGAACATCTGTACAAAGTAAATACTGTGTATATACTTGGATTGTCTAGAGACAAAAGACAAGAAAGAAAATCTGTGGTACAATTACTTTCACAAGTATTTTGATTTATAGTTTGTCGAATCCATATATACAGAACTCATAGAAGCAGAGGGCCAACTGTGTTTAATAAACATTATTTGATTTCATTGTCATATTTTACTAAATTTTAAATTATCTAACTTATTTTTGTACTTTATTAAGTAGTATATGCCATGTTTTTACACAGAAAGTTAGTATGTAGTGTAAATTTTTGAATTGGAAACTTATGACAATGCAGAATATCTTTTAATACGAATTTTCAAAGACAGATTTAAGCTACATTTAGCAGATAATATGTTTCTCTGTGACAGAAGAGTTTGCTAGGATAACTATGTGATTTAGAAAAACCTACAAGTTTTATTGGATGAATCCATTAATGTCATTTCTAAAAATGTGTTTTCAAAAATCATTTTTAGAAGACAGTCACAGATGTAGAATTTCTTAACCAATAAAAATTTCACCATGAAAGATTTTTGTAGTACACTGCAAACATTTCTATGAAAAACATAACTAGACGCAACAATGTTTGATGATGTATTATGTTTTAAAGGGATACTAACATAAAATTTTAAAATGATTTCAATTATTTCTACTTTTTTCTGGCTTTTTCTCTGACTTTCAGTTTCTAACTGGAAGGAAATGTACCAACTTATTTCAAAGCTTTATTCTTAAATGACTGAAGTAACATGGCTTACATTATAAGCACCATACAGAGGTTTATAAAGCTCTGCAGAGAACTAATAAAATGACTTTATTACATAGCTTCTGGCAGTATGTTTCAGATAACTTCCATAATTGGAGACAGTGAATCATTGCATACTGATGAACCACCAGACTGTGTAAGCCCTTACATTCTCTAAAATTTTCATGATGTTTTCCACTTGAAAATAAGTTATAAGTAAAGTACATCATTGAATTTTGAATAACATAAGCATTGGTATAAAATGCCTACTGTCATAGTGAATCATGTAGTAGAAAGACTCTTCCCTTCATATTATTTTATACACTATGCCATATATAGTGCAAATCTCAGGCTAAAAAGTTGTATACCTCATTCTTAATCACTTTTATCTGTGAGGAATTAAATTGATGAAGTTTGCATTCTGTGCACCATCTTTCCTTTTTGTGAACTGTTCTCCTCACACCACCAGTTCTATTTTTTTCAAGAACTAGACTACATGTCTATTCGATAGTCTTTGTGTGGAAACACACTTCCTTAAATGACATGGTAAATTAATTTATTTTAACATGAAAATAATGAATAAGACTTTCAGAGGTGTGCATTTATTTATTTTGAGCAATGAACAAGTCATTTTAAAAGTGACTGTTCTCTTATTCTAGAATTCTTCTGGTCATCAGTGAGCAGGTGAGGGAACTGTTTTGAAGTAGATGAATTTATACCTCTGAAGTAAGATCAATACTCTGCACAAGCACTGTGCGATGTAGAACAGTGAAACTGTATCACATTAGCAATCACCTACAATACCTAAATATAGGGTTGACCGTAAATTCTGTCAGTATATTTTCTCGATTGACTTGTGTTTCATCATTTCTTGTACCACAATGTGCTAATTTCAGGGGGTAAATATAAGTAGCTAACTGAAGCCAATTCATTTTTCTATTGAAACACAGATGGTGAAAATGTAAAGAAGGCTAGCACTACAATTTTATTGATTAGCTCTTCTTTAGGAGCAACTTGAGGAAGATTAGTTATCATGAGACACCTGAAAGTGAAGTACAAATGAGAGAACTGGAGTCAATGTTAATTTTTTAATACCTCACTAGTGTTTTAATGGAAGTGTTTTTCATCTAGATGCCAAAGTGAAGTACAGCTAAAAACTGATAACATCGAGTTCTGTGTGTTCCTCATTAAATCTTACCATGCTAAGTGACAAGAAAAGTGATAAGAATTTATGTATTGACCATTTGTTAAAATAAATTGAATCTGTCTTATCATTTGAGTTACACACCTTGAATTGGTGTTTGTATTACAAGCTTGAAGTCACAGGAATGTCATTTTAACCAAATGTTTTCTGAAATCAGACATCACAAAAATATTATCTTCCAATATTAGAACACCAAGCCTCTCTTATTAAAAATAACCCATTAATATTTGATAATATTTTCACTAATTTTCTAGAAGATTTCTGAGTTAAATTAGAAGGAAACAACAATATCAAGAATCAATTCCACTTATAGCACAAACATAACTTGTAGTGCAAACATAACTTTTTAAGTAACTAGAAAATTCTGTGCAACCCAAATCCTACACTATGTTTGAAATGGTAAACACTTGATTCAGTGAAGTACATTAGTAAGACATAAATCATTGACATATAATGAAATTTTTATTTCTGTTTTTAGTGCTAATAAATGGAGATAAATTTTATGAGGAATTACAGCATTTTGAAAAACCATATCACACGCTCAGTCTAGCACTTTGTATTAGTTTATGGCAACAGCTATATTTGTAACATAACTACATAGAAAAAATAGTATACAAGCAGCTGTCAGATGATCTAGTGTGTATGAAATTTAATTCATCAACACTTGAATTTAACGAAGAATCTAACTTACCGGTGGATCCGCCCCCTTAGAACCAGTCAGTCCTCCTGTTAGGGATTCGATATCCTGAAAAGGGGAGAGGTGTTGATTGTAAAATGCTACTTGAAAGCATGGACCATTCCCAAGTCCCACAGTGTAATACTCTTTAGCTGCAAAGTTAAGGCACCTCACTTACTTAAAAAAAAAAAAAATTAGCATACTGTGATACTACGCAAATAGGCTATATCTAAAGATTTAGGTATTTTCTTGAACTCTGTATAGTCTATAAAATAAAAAAATCTGGTAATTATTCTTGAGATATGCAAAGAAAATGGCTCTAGACAAGCAAACAAATGTTTAAGCATTAAAGAGTCTAAGTCAGGGTAAAACAAGAAAAAGGAAATTAAATTGCAATTGATATATTTTTAAGAATATGCAAAATGATCAAGCTACAGAATTTTAAAAACTATTTCTGCTTAACTTTATTTGTACATATTGAAGATATAAAGAAATATGAGTATCTAAAGATTGATTTACAAAGATCAATTTGTAATTTTGAATCAGTTACCACAAAAAGTCACGCCTGACTAATGATTACAGATGTTGAAGTTAGTATAAATGGAGACAGGGGTGATACTGTGATAAACTATGGAGGCGATGTCATGTTGGTAGGGACCATTAAGCTTGGCCCTATCAGTTACAGGACTTTGATATCAGAGTTATCGCTCATGACTTCAGAAGAAACTAAAATTCCAGATTTTCAAGTAAAATCTCCCACATTTTTACTATTAACAACTGATTTAATTTTTAAATTATTTCTCACAAATGAATAAACAAAACAAACATGCAAGCAAAGAAACACACAATGCATGCGTGCACACGCACACACACGCACACACACACAGAAAACCAAATCCATCTGTTCAAAGGCTGCTGGTTAGACATTTGAGGCTACAATGAAGAGTTATACTTCGGCTAAAAAGTCTCTTTATTATGCCCCTGATCATTACTTATTTGTTTGCATCTAACTGGAGGGATAGCACTGAAGAACCCTGGAAAATACAGTTGCAATAAAAATGTAGAAAGACAGCTGAATCAAGATTGTAGTAAAAGAAAGTTCTCTATGACTCACTAAGCAGTCCGTATCTTGCTATCATTAAGGAAACATATGCTAATAATTCACTTGGGAATTAATCAGATCATTTTTCCTGAGAGTTCAAGAATGGGGATTCTTAACAATGCAATACAGGGTTGAGATCAGTATCTCAAACACCTAGAAACATTAAGGCAAGACAGAAGAAAAGGCTGATGTTTGTGAATATTTCCATTTTAAGAAGCTGATTTTGAGCAGGTACTAAATGGATAGTAAATGTAGTTGTGCATTCTCTATTAAGGGTTATTTATAATAAGGCAACCATGAAGAATATTTCTAAGATAATTATTAAGTTGTGTTCTCTGGAATTGGTATGCTCCATGTATAAATATATAGATTCTTTCTTCCTAGTCAACATCTTTTTGAGGAAATGTCCTTTCTCCTCTAACATTCTAGCTTTGAAAGAGGGTATAAGCAGTGGATCAGCTATTAGAGGAGCCTTTGATAATAAAAGCAAAGCAAAATGTCAATTCTCTCACTGAGGGAATGTTTAAACTCCATGATCTTTCTAACTACAATTCAGTTTAAGATCACTTTCTAGTCAAAATATCTGTTACTACACTTTCACTGATTTATACATTTGCCAAGCATCATTTTTCACCATCATGTTGAAATCTTTTATTCTGACATCATACACACTATGAAGAATCAAATCACCTAAATTATTTGGTCTTAAATGTCTTAAATGTTCTTTAATGTTCTTATTAAATGATTTAAGTAAATTATGTCCCTGAAAAATAAAATAAAACAGTAAATATATATTTCTACATCAACAAACAAAATAAATATCTGTACTGAAGTCAAAGATAAAATATAATTTTAAAATATCTTAGAATTTCAGGAAATGAACTGACAGTATTAGATAGTAAAATGGTTACAATACAATATTAACAGAAAATAAAATGCACCTCCCATTGCACTGTGTGATAAAAACCCCTGCTATGGCCATAACAAAAGCAAAGTACTAATCATATGAAAGATTCCTACCAAGTATATTTAAAATAAAAGAAAATGATGTTAATAGTACATACTGCAATTAAACATTCCTTCCTCCAATGTCAAAGGAATGCATCTACTTTGTATTAACAATAAAACTTTTTTCTTTTTATTTTTTTACAGGTTGTTTCTGCTTTTTGTTGCTGTTGTTCTTAATTAAGCTTATTAGTACATTTTAAATATACATAAGGATCACCTTCGTCATAGGAATTTTGTTTTTGTACATATTAGCAATTCCTCTTTTTCTCCCACTCCTCTACCCTCCCTTCAATACCTTCCCCTCCTAATTTACAATACTTTGCTTCCATTTTTTTCTTTTCTCATTTTTTTCCTTCCTTCTTTTCCCCCTTCCACTTCCCTAGTTCCCCTTTCCAATTGAGCATTTTCTTCCTATTTCATAATAGCTAGCATACATTCTGGTTTTTATTTACATTTCTAGTTTCTCACAACAGAGAAACAATGAGATATTTACACGTATGTTCAAAATATTTCATTTAAAAAGGTCTATCTATTTACCTATAACTGTCTCAAGTTTAACCTGCTTAATGACTGAGTAGCACTCCATTGAATTAAAAAATACATCTTTTTTATCTGTTCACCAGTTTATGGACATTTGGACTGTTTCTAAGATTTAACTATAACAAACTGTGCTGCTATTAATATGGGTGTACTTGTGTTCTTGTGGCATGATGCTTTTGGGATGATACCAAGAAGGGGAATAGCTGGGTCAGATGAAACCTCTATTCCTAGTTTTTTGAGGAAGCTCTACACCAATTTCCACAGTGGTTGCACCAGTCTACACTCCTACCATTACTGGAGAAGGCTTCATTTTACCCCACAGACTGACCGGCATTTGTTATTGGTTGATTTCTTGATGATAGCCATTCTTTCTGTAGAGCAATGGAATCTCAATATTATTTTAATTTTCTTCTGCCAAATGACCAGTGATATTAAATGGTTTTCATATATCTATTTGCCACTTCTACTTCATCTGAGATGCATCTATTCATATTAGATGTCCATTTTTGGATTGAGTCTTCTCTTTTTCCATCTTCTCCTCCATCTCTTCCATCTCCTTCTCCTTCTCCTTCTTCTCCTCCTCTTCCTCCTCCTCCTCCCTCTCTTATTTCTACTTCTTCTTTTTGTCTTTTTGAGACAGAATTTCACTATTGCAGTTCAAGCTCATTTTGAACTCACTTTGTAGCCCAGGCTGGGCTTGAACTCACAGAAATCCTCTGGCGTTGGCCTCCTGAGTGCTGTGATTACAGGTGTGCACCACCAATCTTTACACTGTCTCTGACTGCTTCCATCAAAACACTTAGGTGCAGTATGCTATTGGCCCTTGCCTGACAGAGTATTCTATTTCTCTTGATGTTGTCTTTCAGTTCATCAAGCTCACTGTTGTCCTGAGGAATTGAGGACCAGGGACAGAATTTGAATGAGGTAAGCAGGTGTCTATGGTGCAAAATTTAAAATGAGACCATTTTGAGTTACCTCACATGATTCTAAAATGAACATCTCTTAAATTTTATGTCTGAAGCCGGGCATGGTGGCACATGCCTTTAATCCCAGCACTCAGGAGGCTGAGACAGGAAGATCATTGTGAGTTTGAGACCAGCCTAGGCTACAAAGTGAGTTCAAGACTGGCCTGAACTACATAGTGAGACCCTGTCTCAAAAAATAGGGCCAGGGATTTAATGCAGCAGCCTAAGCACCTGTCTGGAAGGCACGAGGTTGTGAGTTAGATCCCTGGTACCAAAAATAAAAATAAAAAATAAATCATAAATAAATAAAATTGTGTCTAAGCACCTCATTTGTCTCACCCTCATCTTGACCATTCTAGAAAATCTGGTGAGCTGAAACAGTGATGGTCTTCCTTATCCTGTCTATATTCTTAATAAACTAAATTTCCAATTGGATTTATTGTCTTCTTATCATGCAAAAATAAATAAATACATAAAAAGAACAATGATGAGTTAACCCAAACTGGAATTTTCTCCAGGCTATTGCTCATAGACTACTTCTTATTTTACAGCAGCATTATATATACCCCACAGGGCAGTTTACTATAATCTATAAAGGGCAAATAAACCAGGATCTATTATTTATATGATCAACTTAAAAAAAATTAGTTGTGAAAATTTTATTTCCCTCTCCAAGGTGCTGAAACATCTAAGGTTATTAACTAATCCTCGACACAGGCTATATTGAATCAGTGTTTTAACATTAGAAAACTCACATCCTAGAATGGAAACCCAGTAAGCCATGGCTAGGCCATGATTAAAAGTTTTCAGAGTTGGAAAGGATGAGTTCCAGGAGGAGAGGGGCAGTCAATGTCCGAGCTCTAAATAAGGCAGCCTGAAACATGGTACAATCACAACAGATATTTAAAATAACTCCACATTGTACTGAACTTGTGTGGCTACTTGTCCACATGTACCTCATGTTCACCACGCTGTTATAAGAGAGAATCTATTTTTCCTTTGGCAGGAACAGCAAATGATGGAAATATAGGGAATACTCATTTTTTCAGTGGAAGGCATTGAATTTAAGTGTAATTCCTGCTTCCTTTTGGGTGGAGATGGAGAGAAAGGAGAATACTGAAATTTGAGGTCTTTCTCAAGGTTAATTGCTAGATTCTTGTTTTTCTCTCTGAAGAGTAGAATCAGCCACTTATAGTAAAGGAAAAACAATAAAAATGAAGAAAATGGAATTATAAACCACCAGTTGAATTTGGTATCACCAATGTCACAGAACTGAAGTTATCTTTAAAACCAACAGTGACTTTTAAAGTTGCTGTTGAGTTTTCAAGTTTTATTTGTTCAAAGTCATTTTACATAATATAAAAATAATAGAAAATAGTAATTCTTAGCAATTATAGTTTAAAAATTCAAATTTATGTATGATGATAGGATACATTATAATTTTGCAAAATGCATATGTTGAAGTCCTAAACCCCAGTATTTCAATATGAAACCATATCTGCACATAAAATTTTAATTGAAGTGATTAAGAGGAGTAATAAATGTGATTGCTGTCCTGAGAAGAAAGAGACACCAGAGATGTGGGTGTGACTGAGAAAACTCCACTTGAGGATACAGCAAAAAGATGACTGTCTGCAGTTCAGGGAATGATTTCTTAGAAGAAAACAAACTTGGCAACACCTTACTCTCAAATTCCTAGCCTCCAAAACAGTGAAAAAACATTTTTGTTGTTTAAGCCACTTAGTTTCTGTGATAATTTGTTATTTAAATCCTAGCAAAACATGCTACTTTGGGACTACTTTAGAGTTTCTTTAGGAAAAGCTATCATATTTCAACACAAAGTACATTAGAGTTCATTTAGCACTATATTAAAATCTGAATCCTTAACAGTGGAATCGATATGCATAGGAAAAAACATTTTATTTAATGGTAATATTTACAATATAATTCAAAGTCTTTAAGATATCTGGTGATGTAATATATATGACTGTAGAGAAGTTTACAAAATTCATCATATTCAGAATTAAAATTAAGCATTTCTCTTTATTGAATTTGTTTTCAAAAATGGCCCCTTCTATTATTTCTTGACATAGTCCATTCCCACTATATACCTGCAACCCCTTACTCAAGGCTGCAAGGACGTCTCACCACTAAATCCAATTATCAATGTTGTCTCACCATTTCCTTAATAATTAAGCTATGCTAATATAATTCACCGCTCCACCTTCCTGGAAATCTTTTTTTCTCTATTATATTTTTCATCCTCTATATGATTATACTTAGTACTACGACTCTAAATGCTATGTATTATAGTACATACATAGTGTGAATAAATCCTGAATTTATATCTTCAACTAATTCTCTGAGATTCATGCTGTTAGCTGCAAACTCCACTTAGAGGTTTTTCATCCATCTAAAACTATTAAATAAATGCAAAATCAAACCTTGTTTTCACATGAACTATGCTCCCCAAATTAGGTTCTTGTTCCTGTTCCAATGACCTACATTTTAACAAAAGACATTACCAATCGCCCAGCTGTCCAGGTCCAAATCCATCAGTAAACACAACCCAAAGTATCTTTAAAACAGAGCTTTAATTTATTGCTTCTCAACACCTCCGTTTCCACCATTCTAACGCTGTGAACTATGCTGATAGTATCTCTCCCTAAGTGTCCTATTGTCTATGAATGAATCTCCTTCTGTGTTTATTCTTGTCTGTCCTTCCAACACATACTCTACACAAATTAACCAGGATTTAATATTCAAAAGGTAGTTTAGCTCACTCTACTTTCTTGTCTGCAACCCCTCACTGGTTTTTCATCAACTGTAGAATAAAATTAAAACTTCTTGTTATCTTCTGCTATGTCTTGTGCTCTCTTGGTTTAGGCCATTTCTCTGAGCCCATCTTTTGCAATGCCCATTCTGTCTTTTGCCATGTCTTTCATATTGGTGCTATTAAAGCCCACAAGTGACTGTTAGCTCAGGGCCTTTGAATATACTTTTAATGCTGCTTATGATATACATTCCTAGATATCTTATTAGTTAATTTACTTCATTTAGATCTTGGCTTAACTATCAGAACATCATAGTAGTCCATCCTATCTAAATCAGCCAGCATTCATCAGGAAAACTTAGCAAACTCCAAGATAATAGAAGAGTGATCAATAAAGGGACAAGTTATACAGGTGTGGAGAGTTTAACAGATTCAGAGAAATGATGATACACAGGCTTTGGCAATAACTGAAAGTTACAATCACCTCTCAGCCTGAAACACTAATGTATAAGAACAATGTTGTCAAATTCCAGCAAGAGGTGAACATTTACCTTCAGCCTCTAGCACAGCTTGCACTCACAGTGAAAATGCAATAAATATTTGTTGAATGGAGGAATGTTTGAATGAATAGAATATGTAATTCCATTTCAATGCACAAAAAAACTGAGACTCTGAGTACATATGATGAATTATTTCTTATTTTTGTATAAATGTATCACTTTGAAAGCATATCTCAAGGCAATCATGTGTGTGCAATGAATCTTGTAAAATGCCCAAATGAACAAAATAATGAATTACTTGCCCAAGATCATACAGCTGGTGAATGCTGGAAAGGAATTTTGAAACCTCAGTGTTATACCCCCAAGCCTATTGAATTTTCTATTAGATAGTACCTCACTAACCAGGCATTTCTTAAAGGAAAAAGCCATCATCTCTCTATGATCTACCTTGAGGCAATACATTTCTACATAGCCCAGGGTTTCTAGTTCACTGGAAGGAAAACCATGTAAAATGATTTAATTGATGGCAAATAATATATTAAATTTAGCTTCTGGTAAAACAATGTCAATAATCCAGATTAAGTCTTGATTCTTTAATCATTATGTAAAGGATAAGACAATGCTTGAAAAGTTTACCTTGCATAGATGCCTCACATGAATAAGCAGTTGAAATATATTACACTAAAAACCACTAATGTTTATTTTTATGTAACATCTGATAGTACCCAGGCTCATAGCACCGGGGATGAGTAAAACAAGACAAAATTTCTTTAAAAAATCATTCTGTTTTTCACATAATGCTTAATGGGAACAATCTTTCATCATAGAACACCAGCTCCTTGAGGCAAGCATCCAAATAATAAAGCTCAGTTTGTTAATGAGGCATCTTCTTCCTCTACCAGACTTAAGCTGTTAGAGTTTCCTTGGCAACTTTACAGGGTAAATTTCCTGGGAGGTAGAGAAGAAGCAGGAAACATACAAACCAGTTTCACAAATCTCTCTTACAGAATCCAAAAGAAATTCTGTTTAGTCATTTTTAATTAAAAAGATTGGAAATTTTTTCCTCTTCCTTTACTTTGAAAATGATTCTACCAAAATCTAACTGTTCCTCAAGCCATATAAGTAATTCCTTCTAAAAAGAGTGACTGGGTATATTTGTTACTGAATCACTGTGCTGTTCATGGGTGGACCCAATTACTAATAAATCAAAGTCAAAGCTTTCATCGTGTTTAGAGTAGGAATGCCAAAAACAGCTTAGTTGAGAAACATATACATCATATGCATAATCAGTAGAAGACCGCGTTCAGAAAGTTAGAGTATAAGAATATGTCAATCTGTACAACACTATGTAGAATAATTTAAAGAAGTGAAATCTTAAAATTACAGCTGAGAAGGGTGTGTAATTTGGTAACAAAGTGAGTATTTCATGCTGCCAAATTTACGTTTTGTTTTTGAAAGTGAACTGAGTACATTTGTTCAGGGACTTGGTTGGTAACACAATAATTAATATTTATTGATCATTTCATACAGCAGGCCCTATGTTAAAAGCATGTTGTTTCATTAATTAACATTTTTGCTCTCTTAACTGTTAACATCTCCTGCATTTTGAAGATAGTGAGTATAGGTCTTTAAGAATTTAAGTGATTTGGCAAAGGTCGCACAGTTATTAAGTGTCCAAACTCAAACAGACTAACTCCTGAGGCAAGTTTTAATAGCTATGTTCTCTTTAATACATTGAGCTTGAGGAAAAAATATGGTGAGTATTTCGGGCACATCCCATAGTGACTTGGTAGAGAACAAATACTTCCTGAGTATTTCAAAAAGGGCTGAAGCAGATTGCAAGCAAAGCATTTATGAGGCAAAGCTGATAGTTTTTCATTGGTGAGGGAATATACTTTACCGACCCACAGATATGAGTTAATGATATTAGATTTGGCTAAAAAAAGTAAAATTTAAAAAAATGGCTCTATAGTCTTATTTTTAAAGTATTCTTTCTAAACTCAAATCTAAATAGGAAATACCACCTGTATCTAGGACAAAGTAATGCCAGTGGTGCACAGAATATTTTTCTGAAGACAGAACCAGGGATTTAGGTCCTACCTTTTCCATGGAGTGCTTCCTTTGAAGTATTTTCATGTGTGTGCATGTGTGTATGTGTGTGCAGCTTCTTTCATTTCTTCCCTTCCATTTGACTGAGGTAATAAAGAAAATCTTTTGTGAACTACTGAATCAGATTTTTTTCCTGGATCAGTTTTAACTTGCTTCTCTTTACTAACATCTACACATTAAGGCATCATTACTATCCCAAATTCAGTGTGTATAAATAAGATAGCATGTTTACTCTTACTCTGACATTTCTATGGCAAACTTCCTCCCATCCAATTTCTTATCTCAGTTGATATTTCCAACAAAAAGTCATTCAATCCAGATTTCTGGAGGTAAATAATCTTCCCTCAATCTCATATTCATAAACCAATCCAGATGATTTCTCCTTCTCAATATCCGCTCAATCTCATCCCATCTCTAATCACATTTACTTCCTTAGTTTTAAACTTTATTTTAGTTTTTCCCTCATTTCTGCTTTCTCTAAAACAATATCTTTTTGAGATTCCTTTTTCCAGACCTGTCATTCCCAAAGTGTAACCTGGGTTCAATAGCATCAGCATCATTTGTAAACTTGTTAAAAATGCAAGTCCTGGGGTCACCCCCAGGTCTACTGAATCAGAAATTCCATGTTTAGCAAGCCCTGCAAGTAAGTCTGATGCAAGCCAAGTTTAAGAATCACTGCTGTAGAGCAACATGTCTCAAATGCAGATGTGTTCAGGTTACATCTGTATTCAGAATTCTTAAGTATAGGACCCAGTCATAGTAACCAAAGCCATTAAACATCTTTGGGCATCGGGCTTTTTGTACCACAATTCAGGATTTTCTCAGTTCACTTTTACCGCTTTACAGGGAGAAACCTTAGATTCTTGCACTTTCTTATTGTGAGAAGCGTCATCTTGTTTCTGTGCTTCTGCTTACAGATTCTTCAGTCTAGAAACTGCCACTGCCCCCTGAGTAAGTGTTATTCATCCTTTGAGAGTGAGCCCGGGCATCATCTCTCTGGTGTTTTCTGAGTCCCTCAGGCTGTGGGAATGGTTCTACTGTTGCTTCCACAGCACCTGGCACTTAACTGTATCATAATCCTTATCAAAGAATTGTCATTTTAATCCTCTGTCTTTACCATTTGAGAACTAAATCACCTCATCACTATACTTGCCATCTCTGTATCTTCAACAGTTATCACAAAGTACAACCAATAAATATTAGAATACTCGATAAACTAATGTTCAGTTTAGCCTCCCACGAATTTGTTTGCTAGAAAGAAGAGTTGCTTGACTGGCCTCAGTACTTGGGATCCTTTGGAATGTGCATTCTGCCATCTGAGCAAGTCTGCATTCCAGTTACAGGTTGCTTTGGTGAATGTGGACCATAAAAAAACTGATCATCTTTTAGCTTACTAAAGAAATAGTTCCGGAGAATAAAACGGATGTTAAGGTAACATCAAAACAGAGGTAGTGTCTCGATGGACCCCAGCAAGAGACCTCCAGTTCAAGCCTGCAAAATGTCACAGGCATGTAAGAATAGATAGCTTAGTTATCAAAGGAGCATGATCAAGCCTAACTTCATCAATTACTAGCTGCATCTCCTTGGGCAAATGCATTCATGCTCATATAAAATTAATCAATGTCCTTGCACTTGTGCCAATAATGATGAGCTATGAGCACAGATTTTATAAAGCTATATGTTTTATAAAATTGGCATCAGAATACATGCAAATAAGACCTGACTTATAATATCATTTAGAATCTGCTTGGAAACCATGGCAGGCAGATTTGAAAGTGATCCTTTCTTTTTGGTATTTATACTCATTTTAATCACCTCCCCTTGAGTGTAGTCTGAAACCAGTGAAAATATGGCAAAACTGAGGGAATTTCTCTTTTGAGATTACAGTGATAGAATACTCCTACTCCCCTCAATGAATATGCCTTTGGGGGAAGCTCCTACATTTAGTATCCCTAGAGGGAGATACAGGGAACCGGAAACTCTTATTCCAAGCCAATAATTAGCCAGAAACTGAAACTTTGCAAGCGTGAATTTAGAAGCTGCACCTCCCACCTCCCCTTGTTGAAATGAAACACACCCATTCATGATCAAAACCCTACAGAAAATTGGAATAGATGGTCTCTACCTCAACCTGATAAAAGCCATATATCATAAACCAACAGCCAACATCTTACTAAATGGAGAAAAACTGAAAACCTTCAACCTAAAATCAGGAACAAGGCAAGGATGTCCATTATCACCACTCCTATTCAATATAGTTCTGGAAATATTAGCCAGAGCAATTAGACAAGAGAAAGAAATAAATGGAATAAAGATAGGAAAGGAAGAAGTGAAGTTATCATTATTTGCAGATGATATGATACTCTACATAGAAGACCACCAAATATCCATTAGAAGACTTCTAGAAGTAATAAGCAAATTTAGTAATGTAGCTGGATACAAGGTGAACACTCAAAAATCAATAACATTCCTGTACAAAAACAACAAAGTCACTGAGAGAGAAATAAGGGAAACCACACCCTTCACTATAACATTCAAAAAAATGAAATACTTAGGAATCAATCTAACAAAGGAAGTAAAAGATCTATACAGTGAAAATTACATTACTCTAAAGAAGGAAATTGAAGAAGATTTCAGAAAATGGAAAGATATTCCCTGTTCATGGATAGGAAGAACAAACATCGTGAAAATGGCCATTCCACCAAAATTATTATACAGATTCAATGCAATCCCAATCAAAATACCACTTGCCTACCTCACAGAACTAGAGAAAGCATTCCTGAAATTCATCTGCAACCAGAAAAGACCCAGAATAGCAAAGGCAATTCTGGGCAACAAAGGGAAGGCAGGAGGCATCACAATCCCCGACTTGAAATTATACTACAAAGTACTGTGATAAAATCAGCATGGTACTGGAATCAAAACAGACCTGAAGATCAATGGAAAAGATTAGAAGATACAGCCACAACTACAAACACACTTAGCCACCTCATCTTTGACAAAGGGGCCAAATATGTACATTGGAAGAAAGACAGCCTCTTTAACAAATGGTGCTGGAAAAACTGGCTTTCTATATGCCGTAAACTAAAGCTAGATCCATGCCTATCACCATGCACTAAAATAAACTAAAAATGGATCAAAGATCTTAATATAAAGACAGAGACACTAAACTTACTAAAAGACAGAGTAGGTAAAAATCTCGATGACATAGGAGTAGGCAGAGAGTTCATGAACAAATATGAAGTTGCACAGGAAACACTTCCCAGAATCAACACCTGGGATCTCATCCTACTAAAAAGTTTTTGCATGTCAAAGGAAATCTCCAACAGAGTGAAAAGAAAACCCATGAACTGGGAAAATATCTTAGCCAATTGTCCAACAGACAAAGGACTTCTATCTAAAACATACAAAGAATTAAAAGAAATCAGGCCCCTAAAATTCAAGGACGCAATGCAAAAATGGGCATCTGAGATGAATACACACTTCTCAGACAAAGAAATACAAATGGCAAATAAATATATGAAAAAATGTTCAACATCAATGATCATTCGGGAAATGCAAATTAAAACAACGCTGAGATTCCATCTCACTCCAGAAAGACTGGCCAAGATTAAAAAATCAACCAACAATAAATGCTGGAGGGGCTGTGGGGAAAAAGGAACTCTTTTCCACTGTTGGTGGGAGTGTAGACTGGTGCAGCCACTGTGGAAGTCAGTGTGGAGATTCCTCAAGAAGCTAGGATTAGAGATCCCATTCAACCCAGCTATCCGTCTTCTGGGCATTTTCCCAGAAGAATTGAAAACATCATACCACAGTGATATTTGTGCACCCATGTTTATAGCAACCCAATTTGTAATAGCCAGATTTTGGAAACAACCCAAGTGCCCATCAATCAAAGAATGGATAGAAAAGATGTGGTATTTTTTTTTTTAGATGTGGTATTTTTATACAATGGAATACTACTCAGCTATTAAGAAAGATTGCATTGAGACTTTTGTAAGTAAATCGTCATGACTTGAGACCATACTCATAAGTGAGATAAATCAAACCCACATGTGTAAATACCATATTGTCTCCCTAGTGTAGGAAATGGAAAAGTATATTTGATCCAGAATCTATAATAAATACTACGTGGGGGTGAAAACAGCTCAAGGAGCAGAAGTGACTGGGAAGGGAAAGGGCGGAAAGAGAAAAGGGAAGAAGAAGGGATATGGACCTGTGTATATGTATATGTAAGATAACTAGAATGAACACGCTGCTGAATGTATTCGTTATTGAGAAAGAACAATTAATACTCATATGATTAGATCAATTTTGCATGTCTATATCTGTTAATGTAAGTAACCATTTTGGGGATAATGATATGCAATGTTGCAACCATTGTCAAGTTTCTATCATCCGGTTTTGCAAACCTGTAATGTTACTGTTGTTTATTTACTCTAGTCGTTTGTTTGTCTCTTTTGCTTGTCATCTTTGTTATATATGTCTTTTTCTTTCTTTTTTCTTTTTTTCTCCTTTTTTTTCTTGGTTTAAATAAAAAATAAATAAATAAATAGAAATGAAACACTTCGGCTCTGCAGCTTTTTCAAATCCTTGAGTCTAAAGAATCAGCTAACCTGCTCCAAATTCCTACCCATAGAGATTGTGATATAACGCATGTTATTTTAAACTAGTAAGTTTTTGAGACAATTGTTTATACAGGAATAGATTACTAATATTAAAGTTATTGTTCATACAATTCTAACCTATCATTTAATTTTTTTTTTTTTTCAGCACCGGGGATTGAACTCACAACCTCGCACTTGCCAGGGCAGGCGCTTCAGCCACTGAGCCAAACTCCCAGTCCTGGTTTTTTTGAGGCAGGGTCACACTATGTAGCTCAGGCTAGCCTTGCGCTCGCATTGTAGCCCAAGCTGGCCTCGAACACACAACGCTCCTCCTACCTCAGCCTCCCGAGTGCTGGGATTAAAGGCGTGCGCCACCACACCCGCCTATCATTTAATTTTGTATATTCATTATATAAGGGCTCGTTATGAAATAAAAATATAACAAGAGATGACTCTTTTTTAGTGATTCAATGAAATAAATAAACATTTTTCTTCTTCTAGTTTTATATTGGTTCAACTTCAATCATATTTTAAAAGCGAAGAAATCCTGGAGGAAATATTTAATAATCAATTAATTGATTCTCTACTTTGTTCAAAATCATTAGTATGAATCACAAAAGACTATGCACAACTTCAATATACCTTCTTTCACAGAATTTCCGTTTTGTTAGTCATTTCTGAGCATACAGGATCATTAACTTTCTAAGAATAACACATTTTGTGACAATTGCTACATTTAATTCTGATACCCAATGCCATATAACTATGAGCTAGAATATGGAATTCTATAAAAAAAGCAATTTCTTTTCAATTACGTATGAATAGCTTGGTCAAATTGACAAAAATGTTTGAAAAGTACTGCAATTTTTAGATGCTAAATATGCAGTCACAGTAGATGACTCATACCTTTATTAAACCTGAGATACTTTATATCATAGATTAAAAACACTCCTTAGTCAATGTTTCTGACCACATAATGAAAATATCTCTCCAATTCACTGTGTCTCAAATAAATAAGACAGTTTAACTCCCTGCTTTCTGAGCAAATGATCTAGCCTTGTTTTACATACAAAACTAGAAGTCAAATTTAGTGAGCAAATTCATCTTCCTGCTCAAATGATTCCCACCACACACCAATTGGTTTCTGCTTCGCCTAAATGGTTTTCAATTCATATTTTCCATCTCTAGTTACCTTAGGCAACTCATGACCTCGTTGTATAAATTCCAGTACTTGTCTGAACATGCAGAGTCCCCAAAAATTAGAGCCAAATTTGTCCAAAACTTTGCAATGAGAAAATCAGTAAAAACCTACTTTAATACCAACATATATTAACATACTGGAACATAGTAAGGAAAATGAGCTTTAGAACAAGAATGCATAGGTTTGTCTTGATTGTTATGGTCCACGTTTAACTTTGACCTGGTTTTGTACATTAATTTCCTGTAAACAAAATTATAAAATAGTAATAGGTGGCTCAGATGATTGTTGAGAGGGGAAAATGAGTGTACCTAGCAAGTGCAAATAAAAGTTTACTGGAAGTCTGTGAGTATCAATTCTTTCAGTAATTGTGGTCAGTATTGCTTTGATATGTTTTAAGTGTTGACATACATCTGGTCTTGCAAATTTTTTTTACCAGATTTGTGGCTGCTGGCTTTTCCCTGGGATCATCCAATTATAAAGGACATGGTAGCATAATTTCATTATGAGACACTGTGATCAAGTGAATGCTAAAGAAAAAGACTGGCACATTGCTATTTTTGCAAATTTCAAATTTGGCTATTTGAGCACAAACTCATGAAGCAACTTGACCTTAATTATAAAGCAGAAAAATGATGCATGGTTAACAAATCTTATTATATTTATACACTTGGGACCTAGCTAAACAGAGTTTATTGAAGCATTCCTATACATAGTAGCTTCAACAGAACTTTGTCTATAAAACATATTACTGTGTCTGAATTGTTCAGTTTGCTTATCATCAAGCATTCGCAAAAGCCACGCCACGATTTCTTTCCTCAGTAAAGGAATTATAGACTATTTTGGACACATCTTTAAAGATAAGCACTAAAGAGGATAGCTAAATAAAATGAGATCAAATTAAGGCTGTCTTACGTGATCTTTCATTCTTAAAAGTCCTGAACTTGGCAAATAGTAGGCTGTCTTTTGAGTTTCACATTTTTTTCTCTTAAGAAACAATAATTTTTTCATGTGAAATAAAATAATTCTAATGTTAAATTTGGGTTTGTTACAAACCCAGAAACTTTTTGGTTACAGAAAAGAATCATATCTAGGCAATGCTTAATGAGAGAAGAAGCAGGCTTACTAGAAAATGTAGGTCCTGCAGAAATTCTAAATTTTGTTTAATGACTATGTTTACGTGTGTAATGAATTAAGGTAAAAATAAAATATCTTTTTCCCTTCCTTAAAATTGTGACATCTCATTAGAAAATGTAAAAACTCCAAGTAAAATATATTCAATACATTTTAGCCTTCAAAGTTATTCTTATATGTGTGATATTATACAGAATAAGATACAGAAATTATACTAAATTACTTAAAAACTGATTTATAAAGCACCATAAAGTTCTTTATTGTAAATTCTTTTTTTCTTGTAACATCCCTCAGGTCAGACTAGAGGGAGATGTGTGATAAGTTTAGAGAAAGAAAGTAAAGGGAGAGCCAGGGAAATTAAATAAATTTCAATTTTAAGTATGGAAGAATATTATAGGACATTTCAGATAAAAAACCCAAACTGTTAGATTTAGATTTGTTTGCACCATTGAGAATAGGCCAATTCACATTTTTAGTAATATTAGCTCAAAAACTATAAAACAGCATGATTTTTACTAGATAAATTAGTGATCACTCAATAAAAAAAAAAACTTCTGAAATGGTCTGAATGCTTGTCTTAGTTACTTTTCTCTCATTGCTGGAACAAAATACCTGATGCTCAAAATTAGGGAAGGAAAGGTTTATTTCCTACAATATTGGAGGTTTCAGTCCATACTCAGCTGGCTCCAAGACAGTGTAGTGTGGTGTGGTGGGGCTGCCATCCCTGGCCACTGCAAACAGCAAGGCACAAACCAGGCAAGAGGGAGAAAGACATGTCTTCTTCCTGCCCTTACACTGTATGCCAACTCTGTTCTTGGGCAGGTTCAACACTCACATCGCCAATCCCAGCATCAGACAACAAACCAATCATGAATCCCAGACTCAGCCTTGTCCATGATTACAGGAGGCTTGATGTGGGTCCATAGGAATACAAACCATAACATTCCACCCCTTGACCCCCAAAGATTCATGTACATCCTTTTATATAAAAGACATCTAGTCCATCTCCAAGAGTTGCCACAGTCCTAACAGTGTCAGCATTGCTAAAAAGTCCAAGTCCCAAGTCTCTTCCCAGACTGAAGGCAAACTCTTAGCTGTAAGCCCTGTACAAATGAAAACAAATTTAAACACTTCCAACATACAATGGCAGGAGATAAACATTATCATTCCAAAAGTTACACACAGGGGAATACAAAGCATTGGAACCAAAGCAAGTCCAAAATCCAGCAGGGTGAACATTAAGTCCTAGTGCTTCACACTCAACATCTGAAGCAATCTGGCTGCAAGTTGCAAAAGCCTAGAATGACTCCACCCCTGTGGCACTTCCAGGGGTTCCAGTTCCTACAGCTTCTCTCCTAAGCCCACTCTGATCAGTCTTGGCAATTTTCCTTGGATGATTCACCTTCCTGGCTTTCCAGACTTCTGGGGTCTCCACTGCACCATTGGCTGCATCTTTATATCTTTACGTACTGCCCTCTCAGGAGTATACTGCTTGGCCTCCCAGGCCTTCTGAAATTGGGGTGGAAGCTGCCTTAACCTTGGGATTCATGCATTTTCCTTGCACATAAAACCAGCACCATTTGGATGCTGCCAAGGTCCACCGCCAGCTGGAGCAGTAGCCAGGCTTTCCTCTCTGTTGGATGTAGGGGTCGAGTGTCTGGATCGTTAAGCTTTCTGAACCTGATGGTGAAGAACAGATTCTCTATGCTGCCACCATTCTGGAACCTCCTGTGGCCTCTCTTGCCACTCTGGAATATGGTATTATGTGACTTTCTCCTCTGAGCAAACTCTTTCACTTTTGCAGTTTTGAGGCTGCAAAGGGTAGAGACCTGCTGCTTCTTGGAATGCCCCCAGGCCATCTTTTTTATTTCTTTGTTCCTTCTCATCAATTGAGGTCTCAGCTCTATCTTTACAGTCCACAACTTTCTGGCCAAACTCACCATGTTTTAAATCATCCTGCTGGGCTCTTTGCTCTTGATTTGCAACATAAATCTGGCTAAAAGCCCCCAACAATAGCCATGCCACTACCTCAACATTAGACTGCCTTGAAATTTCTTTTGCCAGATTAAGTAGTCCATTGCCCTTAATTTCAGTCTCAGTCAAAGTCTCTGGACATCAGCAAAATGCAGACAAACTTTCTGCCAAACCATAACACACATCATGTGAGGTTCAACAACCAATGCAGCCCTTCTTCCCAGCAGAAACCTCCTGAGCCTGGTCTTTATTGGCAAACTCTCTATCTGCCTTCTGGTCTCCTGAGCTCTGACCAGAATCCTCCCTTTAGAACAGCCTAAGCTGTTCCAGCTCTATTCATTCAGATGACACCTCCAAACATTTCCAAACTCTTCCCACAAGCAATTTCCAAAGACTCTTGAAACACTTGGTCAGGTACAGCCACAGCAATGACCCCATTCCTCTGGTACCAAATTCTATCTTAGTTACTTTTCTCTCATTGCTGGAGCAAAATACCTGATTCCCAAAACTAGGGAAGGAAAGGTTTATTTCTTACAATATTGAAGGTTTCAGTCCATACTCAGCTTGCTCCAAGACAGTGTGGTGTGGTGTGGTAGGGCTGCCATCCCTGGCCACTACAAACAGCAAGGCACAAACCAGGCAAGAGAGAGAGAGAGAGACATGTCTTCTTCCTGCCCTTACACTGTATGCTGTCTCTGCCCTTGAGCAGGTACAACACTCACATTGCTAATCCCAGCACCAGACAACAAACCAATCAGGAACACGAGACTCAGCCATGTCCAAGATTGCATGAGGTTTGAGATGAGGTCAAAGGAATGCAAACCATAACAGTGCTGTCACATGTGTCCTCTGTGTCAGTGTTCACCTTTCCGCCAGACCAAGATTTGCTCTGTTTGGAGCCCTGGACTGACCAAAGTCTGTGTGAGACAGGCATCTCAGTAAATGAATGAATGCTTGAGTGTGCCTACTCTTTAGTGCAGATCAGACTAAAATGATCAATTTAAAAAATATCTTACTGTACTTTAAAGAGAAACAAGTATGGTGTTTGTGATATTGATACAGGAATATTTAGCCAAATTGATAAGAATAATTCTATTCAGATACATTGATTGAGTGATATTTTTAAGGCCACATGAATATATTTATACAAATGTTATCATGGACATCACTTTTCCAGAAGAAGAACATGAATATGGGAAAAAATACAGGCTCTAATTAATGAGCACTGCTGATTTAGTAGGAGTTATAGATTACAAACTGGTGGTCAACTTACCACCAGTTGAATCAATTCAGCTGGTGTTGAGTTAAAGATGCTCCACCTGAAGAAAGTTGCCAGCACAAATAGGGACATGGAGAAGAAGAGCCGGGCGTTGTGGGTTCTTCCAAGAGTTGCTGTTGGAGCCGCTGGTTCTCCTGGAGGCGTTTATCATGCTGGCTTCCCCACTATGGATTCGGCCATTATCGTCGGAGGAGCTCAGGACCTCATTGGTGAGAGTGACTGTGGTTCATGTTGCGGGAGCTCTGCTCCTCACACCGTGCATCGCTTCCTGACTCCGGAGGGAAGGCTGTGTGCTGGAGAAGCTGGTCACGCTGGGCTTCCTGACCTGTGCTCAACTGTTCTCCATCGTCGGAGGAGTGCGGGACCTCGTCGCCATTGGGGATGGCTGTGATGCTCTTCAGGGCAGCCCGCTTCTTCTTTTGAGCGTGACTTCTCGGCTCCCATGTAGAACCCTCAACTTACTGCACGGCTCCTTCACCCTGCTGGCATAGACTTTCTAGCTCCACCGCTGACCTGTGGCCTTCCCAGCACAGAATCGTAAATAATCTGGCGTAAGCCCTTATTGGGGGCTCTTAGATTCCCAGTTGGTACTGTGGGAGGCACTGTCATGCATTTGGGTCTCTAGTGGGACTCTTGCATGATATTGCTGTGGGATCCAGGCCCTCGGCTATCCTGGGTCTTAGTGTTGTGGACAGAATTTCCTGCACCGTCTTGTGTTTAACTTTGGGTGATTATTATAAAACAGTATTACAAACCCTGTGTCCTGTATGTAGTTGTTCTCCCTGTAACCCCTGACTACAAC